>OX123187.2:3024511-3624511 GCA_944739405.2 Euclidia mi
AATAGTAATTTGATTGAGCGCGGTAAGCTCAATACAAAACTGGCCCCAAGCGGCGACAATATGGTCAGGGGGTGTTTCATCCCACTCACACTTTGATAGCCAAAGCTCTTTGATCAAGAGCTTGGCGTACAAAATTGTGGGAGCCACAAAACCCATTATGTTCCATAGTCAAGCCACTGTGGACAGCATAGTGCGTTTGGTGCACTTATCATCTGGTGGTGAGACGTCAAACCGAAAACTATCGCAGGATTTGTCCCAGCGTAAACCGAGAACCTTATGCGGTACAGACTTCTCAAACTCAATGTCTGGAAAAGCCTTATGAGAATCTGGTATGCGTGCGAGAACCTCCTTAGAGTTGCTCGTCCATTTGACCAGATCAAACTGGCCTCGCTTGAAAAGCTGAATGAGCTCTTCACAAAGCGAAATTGCTAGCGGAGCGGGTATGACACTACAGGCAAGGTCATCCATATACAAAGCGGAAGTGTAGTATAGTGTAGCGTAGCATAGCATAGCATAGCATAGCATGGCATGGCATAGCATAGCATAGCGTAGCATAGCATAGCACAGCATAGCATAGCGTAGCATATCATAGCGTAGCATAGCGTAGCATGGCGTAGCATAGCCTAGCATAGCATAGCATGGCATGGCATAGCATAGCATAGCATAGCATAGCGTAGCATAGCATAGCATGGCATAGCATAGCATGGCGTAGCATAGCATAGCACAGCATAGCATAGCGTAGCATAGCATAGTGTGACGGCCGGTGTCATGCCAAGCTGTCATCACTACCGTTGCCAAGGACTTCTGACGTCTACACGACAAACTGTCCGGTCATCAAACACAATAATTTATTAGCAAAGATGTTTGAAGACTATTTTATTATTTGGAAATGAGTTTTTAGTTCGATGACGTATACACTTTGTCAAGTGTTCGCCAAATTCACCAGTCATTGACAACAAGGCGATGGCCGTGCGGATAACACATTCCGCTCACGTTCTGAAGGCGTGGGTTCAAATCCCAGTCATAACTGTTATGTGGATTATGGTTTTTGTGAAATTTGGGAAATGTTTATGAATATTTGGCAAATATTTAAAAGATTATTTAAATATTTCGAGTAAAAGTTAGAAAATTCTAGAAACTTCAGGAAGGAATGGAACCCCCCCGTGGGATCTCCACCTTGTCATGGGGAGGGCTCAGTAACCGTGGATTGGTCACCCGCGGTGAAGCTAAGAGGAATCCAGGAGGGGACGCTCCGCGTGGGCTTGGAGGGGCCTGCGCAGGATGCGTCCAACGGTGCGAGTGCGGGGGACAGTTCTGTCTGTCCCTTGCAGTCGGGTGCGGTCGCGGGAGGAGAGGCGTGTCGGTGTTGCGTTGCCGCGCGCCCTATCTCCCGCGACCAAATGGGGGCGCACCATTCGATGCGTCGCGGTGGGGCCGCAGAGGAAGAGGAGATGCGGTGTTGCGTTGCCGTCCTCCCTATTCTCTGCGGCCGCTGGGCATTTTGGCGGCGGAGTCCAACACCTAAATCCGTGGCCAAGGGGGTTTTGTTCGGGGCCCGCCTGACCATCTGGCGGGCCAATACCCGTCGGAGGGTGGCGACGAGTGCTTAGGTGATGCCCCACCCTCCGACACACGGGTATATGGCGGCAGTTGAGGTGGTTTTTAGTGGAAACACCACATACTCCGGCTCTTATTTCCCCCAAGAGTCGGAGATCCGAAGGGATTTTCCACCTCGTAAAACAAAAAAAAAAAAAAACAAGGGAAGGAATGGAAAGCTTAAAAAGAGACAGGAGATGGAAACACAAATTTAAATATTTCGAATAAAGATTAGAAAATTCTAGAAACTTCAAGAAGGAATGGAAAGTTTATAAAGAGACAGGAGATGGAAAAACAATTGAATAAAGAAAAGACAATCGAAATTGGGAGATCTAGAACATTCTTAGGGGTATATAAGGCGGTGTAGACGCGCTAAGCGCCAGTTTGAGTTGAAAAGTGGTAAAGTGAAGAAGAAAAGGAAGAAGTAAAGGAAGAAAGAAGAAGTAGTAAAAAAGTGAAGTGAAAGTATAGTACAGTAAAGTGCAGTGAAGTGCAGTGAAAAGTGCAGTGCAAAAGACGCTAGTGTTGGTGCTGTCTGCGTCGAAATTAAACGGCGTGTCGTGTGTCAAGTCGAATAAAGTGTCATCAGTGCTACTCGGTGTTTCCTTCCAAACCCGTTACCCCCGTCCATAACAATTGGTGTCAGAAGTGGGATTAGAGATGCCAGTCATGCCGAGGGAAGGGCCTACGACACGTGCGAGGGCTGCCGCTCAAGAACAAGGCGACTTTAATCCGGAAGTTGTAGGCAGGGAAGCTCCTTCGCAAGGAGGCGGATCCGAAGGAGGGGTACCTACGTCCGCAAGTGCAGCTAATCCGCTATCTCTCGCAGACCTCGCAGCAATATTCCAGCAAACTTCGCAGCGACTCGAGTCTCAGCTTAAATCCGAACTTCAGCAAAACTCGCAGCAGCTTGAATCTCGACTCGAGCAAAACTCGCAGCAGCTCAAATCCGAACTGCAGCAAAACTCGCAGCAACTCAGCGAGATAAAGGAAAGCCAGGATGAGATTCGCCGTTATATATCTGAGAACCCTCGTAAGATTGCCGAGATAGAGATGTGTATCGGTGAAGTGCAATCTCGCGTGACTACCATTGAGGAAGAGATGCAGACCCGCATGGCGTCAGTAGTATCGGAAGAGGTGCAGACCCGCATGGCGTCAGTCGTATCGGAAGAGGTGAAGTCCCGCATGGCGTCAGTATCGGAAGAGATGCACACCCGCATAGCTACTGTAGAGGAGGAGTTCAGGAGGATAAAGACTAACGTCTCTTCGGTTACAGTAGCCTCATCAGGTGCTGGTAATTTTAAAGTACCTTCTTTCGACAGTACTTCATCTTGGGAGGCGTACAGGATGCAGTTTGAAGCCGCTTCTTCTAGTAACAGCTGGAACAGAGAACAGGCCAAGAATGCACTCGTTCTGGCGTTACGCGATGGTGCATTATCAGTGCTACAGTCTGTGGGGAAAGACGCCACATATGAACAGCTCATCGAGGCTCTTGAGTCCAGGTATGGAGAGGCGCATTTGGAATTTGTATTCCGTGCTCAGTTGCGTAACCGCTGTCAGCGCCCTAACGAGTCATTGCAGCAGTGGTCCATAGAAGTAGAGAAGATGGTAGGAAAAGCTTACCAGTCTGCACCCCCGGCACAAGTCCAAAGCATGCGTCTCCAGGCGTTCATTGGTGGCATTTATGACGATGAGGTCAGGACAGCCGTTTGTCTGAAGCACCACAACAATGTTAAGGACGCTTTAGCGCATGCTCTAGAAGTGGAGGCTGTCCGTCGAGAAATTAAGGGTGGACGAGTCCGAGTTATGGCCGCAGAAATGCAGCGAACAGACCGAAAATTTGTCCCAAAATGTTATAGCTGCAGGGAACTAGGACATTTAAGCAATAGCTGTCCGAAACGTAAACGTAAGACTGACGCTATTGTTCAAACGTCAGAACACGACCATGGGAGAAACTTTGAATCGCAACTCTTTCAAGAAATCTGCAAGATGATGGGGATCCACAAAACTAGGACAACTCCGTATCACCCTCAATCGGATGGAATGGTGGAGAGATTTAACCAGACATTGGAGCGCTATCTTGCTAAAGTGGTCGATAGCCATCAGAGAAACTGGGACGAATATATCCCACTATTTCTTCTGGCTTACAGAGCCGCAGTACATGAAAGTACGGCAACAACCCCGGCGCGAACAAATTTAGGAAGGGAGCTACGACTTCCAGTAGACCTTCTTGCTGGATGTCCACCGGGGACACCTAGCTGTGTTACCGATTATGCATGTGAATTAAGAAGAAAGCTCGAAGAAATTAATGAACACGTTAGACAAGAGAATTTACAAGCGGGAGTAAGAATGAAGACCCGATATGACAGACGTGCAAATGCAAGAGAATTCGAAGAGGGAACTTTGGTGTGGCTTCATAATCCGGTCCGATGTAAGGGAAAATCTCCCAAATTACAGCCAAGCTGGGAAGGACCATATACTGTAATAAAGAAAATTAACGATGTAACCTACAGAATTCGAAAAACACCTAGAAGTCCACTGAAGATTGTTCATGTGGATAGGATAGCGGTATATCATGGATCCAACAATGCTCGGGACGAGCATGTCTTAGAGAGGGGGTAGTGTGACGGCCGGTGTCATGCCAAGCTGTCATCACTACCGTTGCCTAGGACTTCTGACGTCTACACGACAAACTATCCGATCAAACACAATAATTTATTAGCAAAGAGGTTTGATTTATTTTATTATTTGGAAATGAGTTTTTAGTTCGATGACGTATACACTTTGTCAAGTGTTCGCCAAATTCACCAGTCATTGACAACAAGGCGATGGCCGTGCGGATAACACATTCCGTTCACGTTCTGAAGGCGTGGGTTCAAATCCCAGTCATAACTGTTATGTGGATTATGGTTTTTATGAAATTTGGAAAATGTTTATGAATATTTGGCAAATATTTAAAAGATTATTTAAATATTTCGAGTAAAAGTTAGAAAATTCTAGAAACTTCAGGAAGGAATGGAAAGGTTAAAAAGAGACAGGAGATGGAAACACAAATTTAAATATTTCGAATAAAGATTCGAAAATTCTAGAAACTTCAAGAAGGAATGGAAAGGTTAAAAAGAGACAGGAGATGGAAAAACAATTGAATAACAAAAAGACAATCGAAATTAGTAGATCTAGAACATTCTTAGGGGTATATAAGGCGGTGTAGACGCGCTAAGCGCCAGTTTGAGTTGAAAAGTGGTAAAGTGAAGAAGAAAAGGAAAAAGTAAAGGAAGAAAGAAGAAGTAGTAAAAAAGTGAAGTGAAAGTATAGTGCAGTAAAGTGCAGTGAAGTGCAGTGAAAAGTGCAGTGCAAAAGACGCTAGTGTTAGTGCTGTCTGCGACGAAATTAAACGGCGTGTCAAGTCGAATAAAGTGTCATCAGTGCTACTCGGTGTTTCCTTCCAATCCCGTTACCCCGTCCGTAACAATAGCATAGCATAGCTAATTAGTGCTTTATCTTACACACAGTTTTAGCACCCACCTTGATCTCTTGAAGAGCAGAACAACAACAAGACGTAATACAATGAAAAGTATGTAACGTAGGTACGGTACCCATAATCACATACCCAAATACCGTCTCAATAGCGGGCGGTAAATCATATCGCTCACTACGTACTATTTTAGTTAGTAGCAAGTGCGGAAATATTGAAGCTCCGATCAAAAGATCAATGCCTGCCGGATTCGCAAACTCCGCGTCTGCCAGCGGCAATGACTCGAGGTGAGTGAGTGATGCTACGTCTACATTAGCGTTCGGCAATGCGTCCGTAATACGCTCCACGATAAGCGAAGAAATGTTAAAATTAATGTTTCCATCAAAACGCGAATGTATTTTAACATCTACGGAACCCTTGCAATGTTTTTCTGATCCGCCTATCCCTTTGACGGTTGAGTTAGTATTTTTAAAGTTATTCCATAATCCGAGGTGTTTGAAGCATTCCGATGTTATTAGATTGGTCTGAGACGCGCTATCAAGTAGACAACGTACCATGTGCGGCGACCCATTAACACCATAAACGATAACTTGCGCTGTCGCTAACAGAACAGTCTTAGACGTCATACACTGCGTTTTGGCCCTGCGCGGATCACTATAGATGCGCGAGTGCCGTCCTCGCGTGCGCGTCGCCCGCGTAATGGACGTCGTACACAACGATACTTCACCCTGAGGCGTGGAGGGGGAAGTCACCGTGGCCTGCACCTGCGACGTAAGTGTGTCAAGGTTAGCGGCTTGGCTTGACAACGGGTTATCTTTATCGAAATGTAGCAATGAATGATGTTTTTTATTGCATAAGCGACACTTTGTCTTACTAGAACAATTACTTGTATTATGTTTTATGCTTAAGCAATTAATGCAAGCTTTGTTATCTTTTACGCATTTAAAACGCGCGGTTGGATTCAAATTATCGAAGGCGTCGTGCACTATATTACTGTACAGACACTACTGTGAATTAATTTTATTAGATTCCGAGCATTTTACGTAAGATTGTGGATTAGGGACCGTGTTATTATTACTATTTCGCGATTTATTCAACCTTTGTTTGTTGCTGTTAGTGTTAGACGGGCCAGGTGAACCAGACTGCGTATTATGAAATATTCGACACTGATCTTTGATGAACGAAATAAAACTATCTAGTGTAGGTATTTTATTATTGCGTTCCGTCATCTCAAATGCGCGAATTGTGTCAGTGTAAAACTTTTTTAAAGAGAGTTGAAGCAACATAAAGTCGGAAAGATCTTCTAATTTTAAGTTCCTAAGAGAATTAACCGCGGTTACGAAGTTATCAATAAACAGCTGGAAATTCGAGACAGACGCGTTGCCGGACAGTTTGAGATTTAAAGCTTGGTCAAAGTAGGTAGACGCTAGGACGCGCGAGTCTTGATATCTGTCAAGTAGTGACTGAAATATGACCTGATAATTCTCAGCACTGGGTGTGACACCTGCAAATACGGACTGGGCCTTCGGTGACAGTTTACCTATTAAATAGTACAACCTGTCAGCATCTGTCAGAGAACCATTATCGTGCACTGTAGACTTAAAACTCGCATAGAATAACGGCCAATTTCGTTTATCTCCGTCAAACGACGTAATCTCGATTAGCGGTAATCTCGGTTTGCGGGCAACGGGCTCTGCTGAACATTTACCCTCCAATTGAGATTGTATACGCTGAATAATACAATAAAGATCTTCGAATGAGGTGTACGCCTCATAGTTCGGTTTTTCATCAGGATTGATAGAAAGTAATCTTGCGTTATAATCGTCTAACAACTTATGAAAATCTGTTCGAATACTATCTACTGTCATACAATAACTGAGAAATGCTTCGCTATTACTGTCAGAAATAGAGGCGGTTTTTGAACGCTCGTATATGTTTTGAATGCGCTCAAATAAAATATTGCGTTTTGCTTCTAAGATTGTCATCTCTTTGTCTTCCGACACGCGTGACTTCTTTTGTTGTGACATGCTTACGTAAGTATAAGCTAATGAGACCGAAACAAAATAAGAATATCTAATGTACCTATTATTTTACCTAAGTAGGCTAAGTAGGCAACACTTTAGAGCTGTGGAATTAAAAGTTGCTCGAAATATGAGATTTACAAGACAACTATGATAGTTCCAGAAATAATAATTGAGTAAGTAGGTAGGTACATAAAAGTTTACATGGATGCGGCCGGAAACAACCATGTGATGGTTATGTGAATATATTAGGAGTATAGCTAGGTGCTATAACTGCCTAGGTATAGCGATATAACGTATAAAAACGTAAATGAATCCGACTCGTATGGATCAAAAAAATGGTTCGGCGATACACCGAAACAGTAGGTTCTAGGCGACTTGGAGAAGGAAATGGACTGTATACAAATGATAGCGGGTTTTTAGTCGCTTAGGATTGGATACGGGAAGAGGATGTGGAAAAGGATTGTGAGTGGGTATAGGATATTCTAATGATGAGGGGCACTTACCTTGTACGGCAATCTTCTTCTTCTCAGAAGGGCACTCTCAAGCAGCAAGCAGAATCAAGCAGCTGCATCACGAAACCACCAGGAGGGTTACGTGATGCAGCTGCTTGATTCACTACACTACATAAATCACTTTCACTTGCGAGCGGTTTTGTATAAGCGGTAATAATTATAGCGGGAGCGGCGCGGTGCGGTACGGTATAGCGGACACGTATTTAGCGAATTCTAAAGTTCTAGACTGTTTCTCGCGTCGACGCTCGCGGCGACCAATCCGCGAAAGGCGTGCCCCTTCTTGGGAATGGGAGAAAGGGACGGAAACATGGTATCGCTCGCACTAGACAAGCGTAGAACGATTGACTTTGATGCGATTAGTTATAGATAGGAAGGTAGATGGCGCTACCACTATCACAGTCATTTGCCAGTCATGATGCTCGAATCTGAAAGATGAAATGTGCTGAATCCCGCCCAAATGACATATGTATCTCTTAGAAACCTAAGGAAAGATCAATGATAGGGATTTCACTCTGTGAGGAAGTAAGGAACGAGGTTATCTGGACATTGTTTAAAATAACTGACTTAGTTTAAGATGGTATCAAACTGAAGTGGTAGTGGGCTTGCCACATCTGATGCAGAACTTGCAATTGACACATCCATGAAGTAAACAGGTTCTCGAAATGAGACCACGTTTCGGCAAGCGTAGTGTTGAACGCCTCTCAGCCTGATACAACGATGACAGGAGGCAGGTAGAGTTTACATTGCGCAAATGAAAAATAAGGTTTTGTGACGCACCCTGGGGGAGGCCTACATTCAGCACTCCAGCAAGATGAGATGAGATGAGGTAGGTAGGAATGCAATAACAATGGAAAACCTAACAGCGTTTAACTTGTGTAAGGTAAACGTACGTAATTCCGGCAGTGTCCCGGTACCCGGTAACTAGTCGGTTTTTATCATTTTGTAGGTTTCTACCAAAAGAATATTGAAGTTTGAGAATTGCAATACATACTTGATATTATTTCGTATAATTATAATATGAACGCTGCTGAATAACTGCAATGGTTGCAAAACTATACTACAATGAAAGTGTGGTGTGCGAAAATTTTGTGGAATTTCGAGGTTCTGTCACTAAACTACGAAGCTACCACATTGTATTGGGTTGCTTATCATATTGCTGCGGATAGCGGCACTGTGAAAGTGTTTATTTGCTTAAATATTTGAGTTAATTATCTTGCGATATAGTCCATAAGCGGCGATGAATTTAATGAAATAGTAAGTATTTTGGCATATTACATTTACTGGGACTCAGAAACCCCCACATGACCCAGTACCCGGCAATATTATACCCTTTTTTACCGGATACTGGTACACGAGTTAACTTCGTACTACCCGTTGCACCGGAGCCCATTACTGCACCTTAGTGCCTTGCAATAAGTCTCATTATCTTTTGAAACTGTAGTCGTGTAGTAGTACAGTATTAATTATAACATTATATGTTCTGCCTGATGCTGAGACGTACACTACCACTTGATTCTAAACCCTATCATATGCAAGGGCTTGATGTTTATATTTCAAAACGTATTTTATTACGAGGCATAAATACTTATTTATAATGAAAAATAAAACGGTCCTCTGCTCGCATTTCTTAATTTGTATAGAGTACTCGCATGATGGAGCTGGAAAGTGGCCATAGGAACTCCGCAATAAAACGACCCAAGCCCATCGAGTTTGAGCTCGTTTTAATCGTATTGACGAAAAATCTGATCCTATATGGCAACCAAAGTTTGATGATGCGTTGTCAAAGTTGACTTCAACTCAAAGTAGATTTCAAATCATAGTTGAGTTCAACTGAACAAGGAGTTCCACTGAAACATGAGTTCAACGTGACAGACCAATTGGGCGACCACAGCGCCCTCGAGCTACTTTACCGAAGTTACCTATCCCGGATGTCAAACAGAGTGAGGTACGGATGGCATTTGAGCAAATTAGGAAAAATAAAGCACCTGGTGATGACGGAATCACTGCAAAACTCCTCTGAACAGGTGGTGACACAACCTTGAGAGAGCTAGCAAGTCTTTTCAATACCGTCATCCACAAAGGTTCAACTGGAGCAGGAGTATGGTGATTCTATTCTTAAAAAAGGTTGCAAAACTTTATTGAAGAATTACAGATCCATTTCACTCCTGAGTCATATCTACAAGTTGTTTTCGAGGGTTGTAACATACGACTCGACGACTTCCAGCCATCAGTGCAAGCCGGGTTTCAAAAAGGCTTCATCACCGTGGACGACATCCATACTAAAGACCCATGAGTACAACCAGCCGCTGTGTATGGCATTCGTGGACCACCAGAAAGCATTCGACTCTATCGAAACCTGGGCAGTTCTTGACAGCCTGCAACGATGACACATTAGCTGGCGATATATAGAGGTGTTAAGATACATAGAGTTGCGTAGGGGAGTCCGGCATGGGGATGTAATATCTCCAAAGCTGTTCACCAAGGCACTTGAGGATGTCTACAAGACACTGGAGTGGGTTCAACGAATATCAACGGCGAGTACATCTCACACCTTCAATTTGCTGACGACATCGTCCTAATAGCAGAGACGTTGGAAGAGCTTAGCGGAATGCTGTCGACCTTAATGAAGCCTCCCCGGTGGATTGATCTTGGCATGAACCTGGCTAAAACGAAGGTAATATTCAATGAACACGTCGTGTTTAGACTGATCTGCATTGACGGTTCCTTGCTCGAAGTTGTGCAACAGTGACATACTGTTGTTGACATACCTGGGGCAAGTAATACAGTTGGGTAGACAGAGCTTCGAGAAGGAAATCGATAAGTGGATTCAGTTGGTGTGGGCAGCATTCGGTAAGCTACGTCGGATTTTCTCGTCGCCTATCCCTCAAAGCCTCAAGACAAAAGTCTTCAACCAATGCTTCCTACCAGTAATGATATACGGTGCTGAAATCTGGACACTCATGGTAGTGTTGGTCCATAGATATAAAATAGCTCAGCGTACTAAGGATCGAGCTATGCTCGGAGTCTCTCTAAAGGATGGAATTTGCACCGAGCTCATCAGGAAGAGAACTAGAGTCACCCACATAGCTCGCCGTATAAGCAGTCTGAATTGTCAATGAGCTGGCCACGTCTCCCGAAGGACCGACGACCGATGGAGCAGATAAGTCTTAGAGAGAAGGCCCAATTTCAGCAAACAAAGAGTGATTGTTGAGCTGATTGCACGGTTGGCGTCGTGGTTTAAGAGGCCACCTCGCAGCTTGGCACTTGCCTAGTGTTGTGCGTTCAATACTGGGTGTTCATCGTGTCGGTTGTATGTTGGGAAAGACTCCCGCGACACTGGGTTTATCCCTAGTGCGTGAGTTGTGCTATTAAAGAAAGGGCCTTGCGAAGCTATAGATTTTACCTAAATTGTAATTAAACCAAGCGCATACGAAATTTTCTTGTACCTGTAGTTAATTGTTTTATATCTTTGATTTTGATATTTTTTCAGAAAACTATATAACAATTTTGTTGTTTAGCTTAAAGCCAAAGAAATTTACTGTAAGAATTTTACTTTTACAGTAATTTTAAAAGTTCAAAAATAATGTGATGTAGGTATACTCTTGTTTGTGTTTAGTTTATTTTAGAAAGCAGTTGAATAGATATAAACATAGTATTACGACAATTTTAATTCTTGCTTGTGATTTCCTTTGAAATACATTACACAATATTTAAAAATAAAAAGTTCAAATATTATAAACTTTAACACTAAGCAAATACGGTTCAAATTCGCGGTTAAATTTGCCGGTATCTGGGACAATCTACCGTTTACTAGGACAAATCTACCGGATACTGGTACAAATGGGTCTTTTCAACCTTTATTTAAATTAAAGTATTCTTAACGTCATATATATCAAAAGCTATAAAATTGCTCGAAAACTAGAATAAATTATCTATAAACTTCCGTAAATTTCATTTTTGTTAGTCTTTTAACCTTAACATAGCAGACCTGCAAAGTCAGCGAAGTTCAGAATTTCACGGCTATTGGGACGTTTACCTTCAATCCAAATGGAAAACTAAATACTAGCATCCTGGGACTGGACGACAAGAAGACTACAGTGTTTGTTTCCGAAAATTTAACAACCGAAAACAAAAACTTACACGCCGCTGCCCGACTTTGTGCTAAGAAACTCAATTATAAATATGTGTGGGTACGCGGCGGACGCGTATATATGCGTAAACAACCGGAGGACGAGTCGGTATTCATTCGTAATATGGACGTTCTAAATAAACTAACTTAGTTAATTGTATTCTTTTCTGTAAGGATTTGCTATTTTTTTAACTTGTGTCTGTGTTTATTTAACTTCAACATTCTCTAGTAAAATTAATTGTTACTTTCAAAATGTTAGGGGCCTGACAACTACAACTGCAGATTTTTACCTGAGTGCGTTAACAAGTGATTACGATATTATTGTACTTTGTGAGACATGGCTGGCGAGCGACATACTGGACTCTGAATTGTTTTGCAATCGTTATTTGGTTTATAGGCGCGACCGGGAGACTTCTGGTTTTCATAATAATAAATCTGGTGGTGGTGTACTGGTGGCCGTGCCGAGGCGCCTGTCTTCCTCTAGACTGACCGTTTATGAAAATAATGCGAGGATCTATGGGTAAGTATTGATATTTTTATAAACAACCGGCCACTGAAACTTTTTATTTGTGCAGTATACATACCTCCACATGTGCAAAAACACATATTAGACCATTTCCTGGATAATGCTAATCGCGCTTTAGAACATTCTAATGCCGCGTTATTATTAGGTGATCATAATTTGAGTGGTATTGAATGGAGTGGTCCGTCGGGTTCACCACTGCTAGCCTCGGCGAACAAGACTGGCATTTACGAACGGAATCTTTTGGACTTTATTTCTTTTAATAATTTGAAACAATATAATTGTATTCTTAATCATAAAAACAAAATCCTTGATCTTGTTCTTACTGATGTTTCATTGGACGGGCTGGGTATGTCTGGGAACCCTTAATGTAATATGGACTCATACCATCCGCCTCTTGAATTTAACATGCTGTGTAACATCGGTGAAAGCACCTTGCTTCCTAACCGTGACCCGAAATTCCAGTTTCATAAGGCTGATTTTTGTCAGATTATTGAGGAACTTAGGTAAACGTGTTGGCAGGAAATTTTGTAATGAATTGTTCTATAAAATGATTTATAAATTTATCACGAAATATGTGCCGAAATCAAAGGTTAAGTCTCATAAATACCCGACGTGGTTTAATAAAGATCTTATCCGCCTATTACAGGAAAAAAAACAAATATCGTATTTTATATTCTAAATACAAGAATCCGCTGGACAACATATCGTATAAGTTGCTTAATGAAAGGGCTCAGTTTGCTTACAAAAAGTATATAAATTCTTTAGAATCGTCCATTACTTCTAATCCTAAATTGTTTTGGTCATTTTTAAAGCAAAAGAGAGATGGTAAAAGCACGTATCCGTCAACCATATACTATAACGATAAACGGGCTGATCGGGGTTCAGACATTTGTAACCTTTTTGCTTCATGTTTTTCCTCAGTCTTTGATTCTGGCCTAGGTAACACAACATCTCATACGTATAACACCACATCTACAAGAAATCAGGACACACATGCATTACATCAACCGAAATTCTCAAGGGAGTCTGTTGTCAGTGCTTTAAAAAGACTTGACCCTCGTAAAGGACCTGGCCCCGATGGACTGCCTTCTTGTTTGCTGTTAAATGTTGCGAGGTCTTGGGAGAGCCCCTCTCTATGATTTTTAATAAATCCTTGCGTTCAGGCTGCTTTCCCAAGGCATGGAAAGAATCATTAGTCATACCAATGTTTAAGTCTAGTGATAAGTCTGCTGCGAATAATTATAAACCCATGTCTATATTGTCCGTGTTCAGCAAGGTTTTCGAGTCAATAATTTACCCTCTTATTTCATGGCATGTAAAACATATACTGATGCCAGAGCAACATGGTTTCATCAAAGCTCGATCCACAGGCACGAATCTTGCTTGTTTTGTATCGCATGCGGTGGACGCTGTAGACCGTGGAACACCTGTGGACGACATTTATACCGATTTTAGCCGCGCATTTGACAGAGTGGATCATGCAATATTAATTAGCAAATTGTATAATTGTGGTATTGCAGGCAGTTTGTTGCAGTGGTGCCAGTCTTGATACTTGATAATTGATGGCACGGGCTGTTTCCGCAACTCCACGTCTTGGCGTGTATTTTGCGTGCGGTTGGGAATGGTGTCGTCATTCCAGCCACCCCAGCTCTTCGAGGAAGGCCAGCAGACTCTTGATGAGGCCCACTGCTTCCCTCAGGGTGCTGTGTCTTGTCAGGTACAGCTGCCTGTACTGTGCGACCTCAGGGCAGTAGAGGAGCAGGTGGGCTGCCGTCACGTCTGCTGCCATACAGGCCCTGCACAGCGGGCTGTCGGTGATACCTATAGTAAATAGGTGTTTATTAAGGAATCCGTATCCTGTGTAGGCGGCCGTGACTGTCTGCAGTTGTTGTTTGGACAGCCGGAGGATTTGTTTAGCTATCTTACCGTCTACTGCAGGAAGAGCCTCCTTGGCCTGCCTACATGTTTCAATACCAATCCAGGACTGGTTGTGTTGGGTCCTGGTCCTATTTCTTACCAGGTTGCGATGAAATCCAGAAGGGAGGGGAATAATGGGCTCGGGTCCCACCACCTCTAAAGTGGCCCCTCTTCTGGTGCCAGTCTTATCTTAATAATCGATTTTCGCGGGTGGTAGTTAATGGGTTCACAGCTAGCTCTTACAGTACCCCGTCAGGAGTTCCCCAGGGATCACATTTAGGGCCACTTTTCTTCAACATTTTCATCAATGACGTGGAGTCCTGCTTCATTCATTCTCACATCTATATATATGCTGATGATCTTAAGATTATAAAACGCGTTGACAATGATTGTGATACGCACAGATTGCAGGAGGACCTTGATCGCTTTACTCAGTGGTGTTCAGATAACAAGATAATGCTTAACGTTGACAAGTGTTATCACATTCATTTTTCGAAAAAGAAAGGACCTTAGTTTAAAAACTACACAATTGACAACCATATAGTTGTGAAAAAGGAGGTCATCCGCGACCTCGGCATCCACATCGACAATAAGCTACGATTCCACAATCACATCGATAAGATAGTCACCAAGGGATTCAAACTATTAGGATTTGTGTTGCGTAACAGTAGGGAGTTCAAAAATGCCTCAAGCTAAATTTCGATTTTTAATTCTCTCGTGAGATCTGGTTTAGAATATTGTAGTACAATTTGGACTCCCTGCTACGATATACATCGTTTAGAATCGTCGTTTAGAATCGGTACAAAAATGATTCATGTGGCATTTGTCATATCAGTGTAACATGGCTAAGAAATTACCTTCCTATGACGCTCGATTAAAATATTTTAAGCTTACAACTTTAGAAGATCGTCGACTGATCCTGGATCATATCTTTCTATACAAGATTATTGATGGTCATATTGATTGTTCTAATTTGTTCAATAGAATAAATATTAATGTGCCTTACAAGTTGGCTCGGCCCTCGAGATATCAACCTTTTAGCGCTAAGACCTCTAAAACTAATTTAGGACATTTCTCAACCAGTAACAGATTGCAAGTCCAGTATAGTCGCCTGTCGCGCTCACCAGGTGTTGACATTGATATGTCTTACAGCCTTTTCAGATTCAAATCTATTTTGAACAAAAGCATGCAGGTAAAGGTCTGCTGCGCTCTTAGTAAATAAACCAGTGACTTTATTACGCCTTTTATGGGCAAGTTCATGTATTTGTGTTTTATATTTGTGTATTTGTGTTTTATCTTTCACTATTAGGTGTATAAATTTATTATATATGTAAGGTCCCCATTTTTATTAAAATTAATATCGATTGGAATTTAATAATTTGTAGTCGATTGACTCGTCCGAGTCACATCACTATCGAAATAATTCAAAATGGCGGTTGGCGAGAGCGGGCATTCTATTCCGGGCGACGGTACTGAACGGACGGTGGCTCTTAGGAAATATTATAATATCTGTACAGTGTAAAGGTGTGTCCGAAATATAAATTGTATTGGAATACAACTGGAGTTTTACTACAAATCAGAAGTGGTAAGTACATGCTCAGATTAATTTATATTCGTTTTAGTTCAAATTATGATTTTACGTGTGCGCGTATGGGGGTATTTTGTATTCGTCCTAGTTTTGAACTTTTGTTAGATATATATTGGAATAGAAAACTAGTTACCAGCGTACAATGTAACAACGCTAACAAATTTAAAATTACCCTCTTCATAGTGTAATAATTGTCTAACGGATTACTACTGTCTCGTTGGTCTCGCGGCATAAATTTTCTCGTGGGACATATCCCGGGTTCGATGCCCGGATCGGGCAATGTATTGTTGGGATTTCTTTGGTCTGGTCAAAAGTGAGTATAGCAATATTTTTTTTTCTTTTATTAGAAAGGAACAACAAACAGCCACAATATGAAACTTAAAATATGAAAATTATTAACATACAATTAAATATGACAATATTGCAGCCCACAACGTTGATCACAGATAATCAATTGGGTGCTTATTTTTATGGTAAAACTAGGGTTACAAATACATAAACATAATAATTTTAGGAAAGCTCCTTAAGTACCAATTCTTTATATTTATTAGGTGTACATGCAAAAATATCAAGATGTTCAAATATTCGGTTATAAGTATCAACCATCCTACGCACGGGGGAACGCAAACCAGAATTGGACTGACAAGTGCCAACAGAAAAAAGTCTGCCAGCGCGCACTTTACGCTTGTAGATGGTCCTAGGAACCACAAAGCATAGCATATTAGACAACTCAATACAATCAAATTTGTTTCTAACAATGTTATATAAGTTAATAGCTTCCAAGTACTTACGTCTATTTTCTAGTGTAGTAAGCCTGTACCTACTAAGCAGTTCATCATATGACAAATAGTGCCCAAAACATCTATAATGCATTGTTCGTAAGAATTTGTGCTGAACAGACTCAATCATCTCTATGTATTTATTGTAGTACGGACTCCAAACAGGTGCAGCGTACTCAAGTTGAGAGCGTACAAGGGATTTGTATAAACAAATGTATGAAGATGGTTTCTTAAAGTCCGTTGTTGAACGCATAACGAATCCATATAGTTGATAAGCCTTATTAACAATTTTTTCCACGTGTAGGTCTAAACAAAGCTTTGAATCAAGTATTACGCCGAGGTCACGAATGAAATCTATTTTGGTTAGGGGAGCATCGCACAGGTTGTATGTGTAGTTTATAATAAATTAGTTTTTGGTAAAATTTATCATGTTACATTTAGGTAAACTAAGTTGTAATTTATTTCTTTGGCAGTATTTGGACAGTCGATCCAGATCCTGCTGGAACAAATGGCAGTCACTCTCATGTCGTATAGCTTTATATATCTTAAGGTCGTCTGCATAGAGTAAAAATTTTGTGTTGAAGAAACATCGACTGATGTCGTTAATATATAAAATAAATAGATAAATAGCAGAGGACCAAGTATTGATATATAATCTCTAGCTCTGCCTAGCTCTTCGAGGATATAGAAGGGAGACTGTGTAACGGATAATTACGAAAAGAATACTACTTGATTATGGTTAGCTTGTGCCGTGAACGTGTGGTCAAGGTCACATTAAGGTGCAACCATGATCTTGAGGAGAAAGCTCCAAGACCGTCTACTTTAATTATTAAATAAAGTGTATCATTGGTAGTGGTTCGGAGGACCAGGGTCAAGGTCATGTTAAGGTCAGAAAAGGGTTCTAAGATATATGCTCCGGGGTTTTATAAAGGGGTATGAATTTTTCATTATTTTTGCGCTAACACGCACCGTTTTCGAGATAGACTATATATATATTATCTATATAGATTCGAGATAATTTACCGTCTATTTAAAAATACAAATTCAAACCGAACTTTTCGTCTCTGAGTTAAAGAAAATGGAGCGAGGCGGGAATGGACCAAGCTGACGCCTGGAGACGCCAGAGCCTGGTGGATCGGGACGCGATGGCGAAGGAGCTGGGCGGGAATCGACTGCGCAGCGAGGTGGACTGTGGAGGTCGCACTCGCTATCGGAGCCGTGGCCCTGCTCATCGCGGCGTCTGCGGCCGGAGCGTCCGGGACGGGGATCCTGGGTCGGAGAGAGAACGAGAGTAACGAGACGGAGTCGGGCGCTTGGAAGAGGAAATCGGCTTGCAACGGAGTCGTCATCGACCGGGTTCCCGACGCCATGGCTCTCGTCGCGGCGACCGTAATGCGTCGCATATTTGTTATTTATTTAATTATTTGTCATTCACACGTTCATGCAGAAATAGTGCAGTGTCCCACAAAACCGTGTCATCGGTTTGACTGTGGGATCCAGTCTCCGTACAGTAAATTAGAACGTTTACATAGATAAAATTACAATAACTACTTATAGCTAACTTCACTCTTAAATTCTAGCACTTATCTAAGTAATATTGCTTAAGTCTCCTTTTAAATATAGTTTCATCATTTTCGTTCCTTATGTCCTCTGGGACATTGTTTGGCGGATATGGCAAACGTTTTTAAAGTTCTACCACCGTAATAATTAAACACTCTTGGTACAATATATTTGCCAGAGGCCATCGATCGGGTGTTATGATTAGTTGTAACTGGTTCCAAGTTATGCCCAAGACTGCCATGGTTGTTTACAGCCAATAAGTATTTATGTTTTAGGGAAATTGGTAGTATTTTACAAATTTTAAATAATTTTGTGTAGACATTTTTATGCTGATTTCAAGTTTTATTATTGACAAGAAGTTTAAGAAACTTTGTTTGGATTGATTCTAATTTATTTAAATATGTTTTGAATGTAAGACCATGGCAATCTAAAGCATGCCGAGAATAGACTCCTAGAGTGACTTATATAAGGATTTCAATGTTCCTTTAGGTACTTTAAAGCTGAAATGATAGAATTTTCCAAGTAATACTCTGTTTTACATCTGTTTTAAATTGTATGATGAATACTCTGTTTGACACAAAGGTAATCTAAATGATGGGACCATGAAAAATGTTCATCTATTTTCATGCTTAAGTATTTAAAACAGTTTACTTTTTCAATAGGTTTACATTGACGGTTTGATAAATTATGAAAGCTTGAATGTTTGTGTGTATACAATACTGGTTCTACTGATGGTCGCAAATATGTATAGTGTGTTATTAGCAGTTTGGTTTTCTCTGACTTGATGACGATGCCGTTATCGTCGCATAGACCGACATCATTGAGACAGGATGAGATGCGGTCTTTTCGAAAGGACAGCCGAGGTGAGCAGCGATGCCGTCTTGAACGGGACGACAAAGCCTTATGACCCCTCCAGAAGTTTTCGTCTCCAAGTACTCATGGATCTCAGAGTTGCGAGTGGGCCGGGCGGCGCCACTTGTAGTCCTGAGGATGTAATTTTGGGCTCTGGAGGCATTGGATGTTTGATTTGTAGGCTGAGGACCACAGTTGGAATCCATAAGTCCATATGGGTTTTATAACTGAGCTGTAGACTCTGGGTTTGTTACTCAGGGACGGAGCGGATTGTTTACCGAGTAACCACAATAGGTTTTTTTTTTAAAACGAAAGTTGACTTCGTTCCGTTTATGTTTTACATGCTCCTTCCAGGTCATACGTTTATCCAAGTGGAGGCCCGGGGGCTTCACACATGTAGATTGAGGTAGCGGTACTTGACCGGGATTTGCTGTTGGGCATAGTTTCTTTAGCGGCATGAAAGTGATGTGGTACGATTTGGGGGCACTCGCTCTAATTCGCCATTTTTGCAACCAGCTATAGGTTTGGTCTGGTTGGATTTGTAAGGGCACCCTGGCTTCATCTGGGTCACTACTAGATGTCAGAAATGCAGCGTCATCCGCAGGCGTCCCAATAATTACGTTTGGGGGCTTGCGGTAGGTCGTGAGTAAATATGTTATACGTATCTGGGCCAAGGACCGAGCCTTGAGGCGCTCCTGAATCGCAAGTGTGCGGAGGGGATCTGGAGCCGCGTTGCTTGACTTGGAGGGTTCTATCCTTTAAATATGATGCCAAAAGAAGGTAGAACGTGTGGGGCAGGGTCCTCTTTATTTTGCACAATAGGCTTTTGTTCCAAACCCGATCGAAAGCATGTTGGACATCGAGAAATGCTGCTGAGCAGTACTCCTTATTTTCGAGACTGTCTTATCTTTTGGTAGACTCTATGCATTTGCAACCTGTGCGAGAGCAGTCCTTGGTTCAGTGATCACCCAGTTGAGTCGTGTTTTGTCTTCTCTATTGCGTGAATGTTGCCACACTCTGCAAAGTCTGCGCTTTTCAGATATCTTGCTGCGGATATCAACTGGAAATAGTTTTCTACGATTGGGTGTTTCTAGAGTGGGAGTATTTTTCCAAGCCGCTACTTGTATCAGGTTGGTGATGTAAGGGCACGCGTGGTCAATGTTTTCGGGATTTTTCAGTGGAAGTTTAAGAATTATATTGGATTCCAGAAATTCACGAAAATTACTCTAGTCTGTTTTTGCATTTTACAGGTTCTCATTATAGAGTACACAGTAAATGATTGTTGTCCTTATCATCAGCATCACTAGACTATGGTCCGAGGAGACGTCGAGGCTTGATACTATGTGAACGTAAAGGGGTTGAATATTTTTGGTGTTATAAAAGTCCAACAAATCTGGTATCTTGTTGCCGTCTGTGGGCCAGTATGTCGGTTCACCAGTAGATAATAGTATAAGTCGATTGGAATCGACGCTCCTTTTTAGTTCTCGACCTCTTGTAACGGTTACTCGTGATCCCCAGTAGGTGTGCTTAGCATTCCAGACCCCACCAGCTATGTAGCGATTCCCCAGAGACTGGAAATATTCTGTGAACATGACGTCTTGCGTTATAAAACTCGCGGTGGGCAATATATGGCCGAGAGGTTCATATGACCATAGCCGTCTTCTATGCGCACTGTGGTAGCTTGTAGGTGATTAGTCGCGTACGGCTGCGGTAGGCAGTGTTTTATGCTATTTTTAATAACAATCGCAGAACCAGCATGAGCTCCGCCATTCGGGTGGCAGGTAAAATACACGCTATATCCGGTGATGCAAATTCGGCTTAGATTCGATTGTTTGTATGTGCTTCGGATATAAGGCATGTATCAAGTTTGTTGGAGTGGAGGAATGCAAGAGTTAGGTGCAAGGCCATTAATGTTCCACGTTGCAAGGTTTAGAGAAGTAATTTGTTGTTCTATAATGAGAGTTGTGATACGGTCCAACATGGAGCACATTTGTTGAATTAGGAGATCGATCGTCTCACTTTGTTTTATGAGTATGCTTTCAAGAGTCAGATTTCGTTGATTGTCAGTAATATCAGTGGTGTTATCAGAAGCTGGTGTAGATTTTGACTGCGTTACGGTCTCGGCGGCTACCACACCTGCATGGGATCTCTGTTGTAGTTCACAATCTTTGGTGGTTGTTGTCTATGGTGGAGGTTTTTAATGACTAAGTGGTAGCTTTTATTGTCCTTTGGGGTGAATAGCCGATAGCCCATTTGACCGGATAACAGTTTTTTTTTTGGGGGCACGTGTAGGGTGGGTCTAGGAAAGAATGGTAGTTCCTACTGACGCGAGTAACTTCACCCCCCTCCCAAAAAAATATTAATTTAAAATAATATTAATGTACCTAGGTATTAATGGTACAGTCCAGAGCTGTATTGTTACAGGCTTATTTTTGTAGCAGTGATAAAACAGCCTATCATTCTAATTTATATTAATTCCTTGTGTATATTATGTCGCTATGATAATAATATGTTGTTAACTTGTGCTAACAATTAAATGGTTAGTAATAGTGGTGTTTTACACATGTTGCGCTAACTATTGTATGAGCTGATATATTGCACTGTTGGTTGTAAAACCGTATTAACTAAATTACGATACAATTGTTAATATAGCCATGATTTTATTTATTAAAGGTCTATTTTGTTATGTGAAAATTCTGGTCAGAATTGGATGGGCTGACCAGAATTATAAGCTATTATAAGCAGTGTAGCAGTTCCTGCTAGAATTGGATGGGTTAGCAGGAACTGCATGTTGGTATTGTTGGTAAATGTCAATCTTGCTAGAATTGGATGGGTTAGCAAGCATTGCATTTATAACACGTAGGCATTGTTGGTAAATGTCATTTATAACATGGTATTGTTGGTAAATGGCATTTATAACATGTAGGTATTGTTGGTAAATGTCAATCTTGCTAGAATTGGATGGGTTAGCAAGCATTGCATTTATAACACGTAGGTATTGTTGGTTAATGTCAATCTTGCTAGAATTGGATGTGTTAGCAAGCATTGCATTTATAACACGTAGGTATTGTTGGTAAATGTCAATCTTGCTAGAATTGGATGGGTTAGCAAGCATTGCATTTATAACACGTAGGTATTGTTGGTAAATGTCATTTATAACATGGTATTGTTGGTAAATGGCATTTATAACATGTAGGTATTGTTGGTAAATGTCAATCTTGCTAGAATTGGATGGGTTAGCAAGCATTGCATTTATAACACGTAGGTATTGTTGGTAAATGTCAATCTTGCTAGAATTGGATGGGTTAGCAAGCATTGCATTTATAACACGTAGGTATTGTTGGTAAATGTCAATCTTGCTAGAATTGGATGGGTTAGCAAGCATTGCATTTATAACACGTAGTTATTGTTGGTAAATGTCAATCTTGCTAGAATTGGATGGGTTAGCAAGCATTGCATTTATAAAACGTAGGTATTGTTGGTAAATGTCAATCTTGCTAGAATTGGATGGGTTAGCAAGCATTGCATTTATAACATGTCTAAGCTTTTATAAGCGATTTATAAAATGTATTGGTCAGAATTGGATGGGTTGACCAGGATTGTAAGCTTTTACAAGCGATTTATAAAATGTATTGGTCAGAATTGGATGGGTTGACCAGGATTGTAAGCTTTTATAAGCGATTTATAAAATGTATTGGTCAGAATTAATGGGTTGACCAGGATTGTAAGCTTTTATAAGCGATTTATAAAATGTATTGGACAGAATTGATGGGTTGACCAGGATTGTAAGCTTTTATAAGCGGTTTATAAAATGTATTGGTGAGAATTGGATGGGTTTACAGGATTCTTTAATGTGATTGTAAGTGCTCCCTCTCGCCGAGTGTAAGGTTTATGTTAAGTTTGCTTGATTGCGTGTATGGGGACATACACGAGGTCAGGATGGACGAGTGTAAGGTCCCCATTTTTATTAAAATTAATATCGATTGGAATTTAATAATTTGTAGTCGATTGACTCGTCCGAGTCACATCACTATCGAAATAATTCAAAATGGCGGTTGGCGAGAGCGGGCATTCTATTCCGGGCGACGGTACTGAACGGACGGTGGCTCTTAGGAAATATTATAATATCTGTACAGTGTAAAGGTGTGTCCGAAATATAAATTGTATTGGAATACAACTGGAGTTTTACTACATATATAGTCTTTCTAAGTCTTATATGAGTTATATATCTTGATTGATTTAGTATCTAACGCATGTCGTGGCAGGCTATAATTAAGGCAGCACTATCTCATGTAATCGTTTGTTTGTGTCATTTCTATGTCTGTGTGTATGCTTTGTTGGCTGTCCTTAAATAAATAAAATAAAAATAAATAAAATAAACATATAAATCAATTGCCACCATTTATTTCTAATTCGCTCTGTCAACTCCAGGTCTTGCTTCTGTTTTCAATTATCAATTGTATTAATTCCGAGGGACTAAGTGCGGCGCTAATGACCCTGCGAGAGAGGTATTTATTAAAACCGAATCGTTCGTAGAGTGTGCGCATATACTCGCGTTAATCGGCGATAACTCACCGCGTAACTCTCGCGGCGACAGCGAGCCGCTCTCAGCACTCACTGCTCACAGTCGTTTGTTTAACAACCGCGCATTTAAGGGCTGTTTCGTCGAAACTCGCTGCGGGTCAGCTGGCCGGCACTGCGTGTGCATGAGTTAGTACATAAATATATTCATAGTACAAACGTAAAATCATCGAATTGGAATTACTCTCGTGGTCAAAAAAATATCTTCTTCAATACTTAGTTAAATGACCCACTATTTACCATCCGTTGTTGTTGTTTATTTAATGTTCATGCATCAAAGTGTGAAGACAAGCGGAGTTAACATTACAATGGTCGCGCGCCCTAGCGGAACTTGAGTCACGCGGAGGACTATTGTCTCTGTCTGAAAAGCTCTGAATGTACGTTATAAAACAAACGACATAACTTTATTACAAATACAAACTTTAAACAACATTAACTTAGTATTAACATAAATCTGTGACATAAATAAACTTGTTTTGATTTCAGGACTGTTTTATAACGATTTCGTAAATTATTCAAATTTAATTATTAATCTACCTACATGAGATATTAACTATTACACATGATGATATTTGCTCCGTGACTCTTCACTGAATATGCTTACAAACACAGATATTTTTGACGGGAAATTAATGCAAAGTAGCAAAATCATTTTTGTAAACATTATTTATTAACCTTTGTCTGACATCTAACTTAATATCAAAGTTACTAGGTACATTGAAAAAGCGAAAGTACAAAATATACACTGAAAAATATAACAAAACAATAAAAAAACAGGAATAAATACAGTGAGTACAAGTAATAATTATGTACAATACCAAAAAAGTTTAGTTTATTCGTAAAACAGCTTCTCATACTGTGTGTAATAGTCGCACGAATGACTTGTCACTCGATTAATTAACAGACAAATACATGCAGTGCATGTAACCAAACTACCAATCATCACCGCTCGGTCGCCACCGCCACTGATATAGCGCAGTTTTTATTTATTTTTATTTATAGACTCACGCCTTTATCTCCGAAGGAGTAGGCAGAGGTGTAATATTACACCCACATTTCGCCACGAATTTTTAGGTCCCACGTAATAGCGGGCGAGCGTATTGCCGGGCACATCACCAGACTCCGTGCTGCTACTGATAATTCGGAAAAAACCCAGTAACACTTTTTGCCCGACCCGGGAATCGTACCCGGGACGTCCGATCAGCAGTCGCATACCCTATCCATTATTGAACCACGGAGGCAATCTATTTTTATTAGCGCAGTTTACTTTTATTATTTTACGTTGAATAGCTATCCAGCCCAAATAATAAAACCAAACGCTCGGGTAACGAATACATCGAAATAAATACGACATGTGTTAGCGTATGAATGATTATTGTGTGCGACCACTGAAATCTTAGTGCCTCAATACAAAATATAAATTCATCATGTGGCTGGAGTATCCTTTGATGAATAATAATTCATCTTTCTCTCTCTGAGCATGTGCCTATTCTCACTATGAAAGGATAACGCCATAGTCGACCACGCAGACCAAGTGCGGGTTGGCAGACGTTACTTGTCTTTCGAGAATATTATGGAGAACTCTCTGACATGCAAGGTTCATCACGATACTTGGCTGCACCGTTTAGGAGACGATAATTTACGATTTAATACGCACAAAATTTTTAAAAGTCATTGAAGCGCGTCGCGGATTTGAACCCGCGACCCTCTGCGTAGCGTCATGTTGATCTTGCCGCTAGGCTATCGCTGCTAAAAATAAATACCACTTGTAATTATTAACCATCCACAGTGAACAGTTTCCACATAACGAGGTTCGATTGTACTGAAGGTTGTCACGCACGTCGCACGCATTAGCCGCTGATCGTCTCCAGCTGAGATTCGTTAGGCCACATCTAGCAGAGCTGAAGCTATAATACGACACTATCAACGAATAAACTGTATAATAATATGTATATTTATCTCATTCACTTACCGAGTTGCAATAATCGCGGCTTGCGGTCTGCCAAAGAGCTATGGAGCGCAGCATCCTTGGTATTACAGTAAAAATAAAATTAAAATAAAATCGTGGGAAAAAGGCTAGCCTGCTAGCCTAAATAGCACCGGGCAGGCCACATCACCCAAGTACGATACTGTGGGTGTCAGAAGATAGCAGCGTTGCTGACGCCGACGCGACGCGACGTGGCGAGATGATCTAGATGCCATAAGAGCTGCGATTGCGTGCGACAAGCAAGTATGCAAGGATTTGGGATAGGCATTTGCAGAATTTACCCAGCTGTGGGACACTATTGCTGGGTAAATGCTTGTAAAAAAACTTAACTCAAAATATGACAAAAGACCGAGACATGATTAATCCCTGTGCCATCTCTCCTGTGTTTCCATGAACAATTCTAGAGAATTGATCAAATATAACAAAAATGTGTTGTAAAATAAGGAAAATTGATGTGCGAAAAAAGAGTTCAGTAAATCATTTGTAAGATTTAATCAAACCAAATCAAAGCTAGATTTGTTCAGTGAAATTATAAAATCGTGTTGTTATTTAACATCCTCTCTGATTTGATTAAATCATCCGGCGACTTAAAAAATCCTGTTTTTTTAATATCCCTGCGACGTACGATGTAGGTTTATACCTAAAGCTACTTTCGACGTTTCATTTCAATTTCAACCCTGGTTTATTTAGGTTTTGCTGTATTCGAATAAGAATAATAATTATAATAGCTGTATAGAAGAATAATTTATTTTGTAAGAATATGAGTACAAAATAAAGATGGTAATGTTACAAAATAACATTTCCGTCATATTTGACCAGAGTCTGGTCTTTATTTATTTTTAAACTGACAGATCTTTAATAACATATTTACATTAATTCTGTAATTTTCGGCACTTTAGTACGGCCGTCGATAAAATAAATATTGGACTCAAAATAAAATACTGTTAAAAGTATTTTAACTTTAGATACATATACATGCACGTAAAAACATCACCCGCGAAACGAATAATGCTTTTATTGCGATAGACCTTGTAGATATTTAAATAATGGATGCTAAAATTGATCTTACTCGGAACTAGTTACAATTATGGATTGCACAAAGACTTGTATCGTGTGTTTACAAATCCACAACCCTCGATTAAACGGTGAGTCAGCTTACAGTCAGCTACCTGTCAGTCACTACACTATTTGTGCTGTCAAAGTAAACATAGTGAGTAAGTATGATTAGCACAAACACCACATGTTGTATACAATGGCTGCCGCACGCACTCGCGTCCTTTGATTAACAACAATAACTACAAGTGACTCTCTTTCATTTAGCAACACAACGTCACGTTGCGTCGGCCGCAGATCGCTTCTGTCAATAATGTAAGTATAACTCGCTTGTTCAGCGTTACAGAAAAACAACGGCTCATATTGGTTCGCAGCCAATAACACATCCTCTCACAGATAAACACTGACACTGACTCTGAACAAACACGACACAGATATCTGTTTACCATTGTAATTGGGTTTGAAATCAAAACCTAAAACTCAATTATCCAATTAGAAAATAAAATAACAAGGATAAGTTAGAGGCGCACAGTTGTCTAGTAAACTGTAACTAGGATTATATTAACAGTTCCGTCACGTGCAAGCGATGCAGCCGCGCAGACACGATGACAACAAAAACTGTCAGAGAACTGGGAAGACATTAATGAACGGTTTTTATCGTCAAAATGTATAATATTGCGTATTTTTTCTCGCGTCAAGCAGTAAACAAAGTATTCATGATCTGAGAGAAAATTATCACTGTCATACATTTTGCGTCATTACATTAAGTTGCTCTTGAGGATTCAGCTGACACTTTAAACGAAAACAAGTAAAATTTGCTTTATATAACCTTATGTAATACGTAACTAAATGTGTAATATAACAGTCGTATCAATAGATGTTAATATATTTTGTATCAGTAACAAGTTGTAGTTATTACGTTGGATACCTCTGATTGCATTAATGAATAAACATAACAAAATTAAATTAATTAATTTGTAATTTTGTGTTTATCGACATTAGTTTAATATAAAAAAATCCATCGAACGACTTATTCAGTGGCGCACCGAACTTTCTCAGTAAGAGTTTTAAAAAGTTCTTAACTAACTCAACTTTTAGTCTTTATAATGACGTAATACAAGTTTTTTTTTTTAATGACAACTCCCGCACTAGGAATAAATCCTGTGTCGCGGGGGACTTTACAAACATACAATTCACGGAAACAATGAACACCCAGACTCGAAACAACAATTTATGGATCACACAAAGTATTGTCTCGTGTGGGAATCGAACCCACAACACTCGGCAAAGTGTCAAGCGACGAGGCGGCCGCTTAAACCACTACGCCAACCATGCAGTCAGCGATCCTACTATTGAAATAATTATTATCCATATTGAAATCTTAACCTTGTTCTTATTCGTAGCCTACGTAGTATCTCTACGCGAGTGCTACGAAGTATAGAACATTCGTAGACACACACGGTAACCTTCACACATTTCGCGCTACTGCACTCATTCAAGCCTCTTCCTACAAATGGTCGACCCGACTACGCGACTTCAGTTAAAATTGTCTCGTTCGATGTTGTAGATCGCTCGACGTGAGTGCACGTGACAGTTTCCGTCGTCACTCCACCGGCGACTGCACACGATAACTTCGCACAGCTGCCGCTCGTCTACCGCCAACATCAACACTATACCTACGGCGTGTATGTACACGTACAGCAGCGGTCATATGACACGGAGATCACAGGACGCAGACGCTGTGACGCATTAATAACAGAGCACGTGGCTCAGACACAACGGTAAGCGGCTGAGTGTCGACCGCCACTGACTGTGTCGTGTTAACGAGCGCGCACTCACACGTAATCGCTCACATAAAGTCGTGCGAGTGCGGTGCCGGACCGTACAGACGATATTGAAAATACTTATAATATGTAGAGATTGTTACTTTAGTTCCAGTACAACTGTTTCTTAGAACTTCCATCAAACGACTCATACAATACTGTCTAGCTCACATGAAAGACAAATTGTTCAGCGAAATGTAATTTCACGATAATGCAAGAGCAAATAACTGTAGTGAACCGCCGTAATAGACGTCGTTTAGATAAACTACTATATGTTTGTGGGACATACGGCCGCGTGCCGACGACAGCACACATAATAAACAACAATCTGTGCGTTCTGGTGTGAATGAGTGATGCCTACAGCATCACTCATTTCACCACAATACCACGAGCCGGAGTCAATCGACATCAATTATATCACTACAATAGTGCTACATCACCTTCATCACAAGTTTCAGGAAATGATAAAACCAGCAAAAACACAGCAATTTTGTTAGCAGTCATCCCAAATTATGTGTACCATATCATGAACATTGTTAGTGCTCGTAAGTGTCCAATGGGTCAGACTTGTGATTAACAATCAGCGCTTAGTTTAACACACGCGACGAACGCGGCAGGTTGTGTATAAGAAACATGTCGGCACATTAAACTGCCATCACAACTAGTATGTAGTGAACATGTGTTAATTGCTAACATAAATAGCGGCGTATATGTTACGAATGGCCCACATGTGCGAGCGGAGGCACGAGGTGCACCTCGTGCTTCCGCTCGCATTCAATAGTGTGATGTTTGTCTCGATTCACTTTTACAATGTTGCTCGTAACGACTTCCTAGCTACGTCCGGTGTTTTATTGCTGCAATATTTTATCGTGATCTTACAATGTAATCATATCATAAATCAATAATAATGGAATGAAAGATAACTGAAACTTTGTCTCTCAGAGTGAATTTATATTGAATTCTATTCGGTAGACGGCATCAATAACGAGCCAATAGATAAGAAACGTTCGGCTCAACTTGTTCGTTGTAACTTGTATTGAACCAACACAAACTTGTTTACTCTGTGAAGTGAAATGGTACTTCGTGATAAAACGATTGTTCCATTAGCACGGGTTCGATGTTGTCTGAAGCACGGCTATTATCTATGGGATGTTGAGGCCAGATACCCACTCGAAGCCCTTGCTCGCACAGTCGCTTGGCGCAGACTTACTCGATACGATACATAAGAATGTACATATAATACCGTAAAATATCGAGAGTTTATAAGATTTCTGATATCTCTATAAAAATTCCTCCGTGGTCCAGTGGATAGCGTATGCGACTGCTGATCGGAGGTCCCGGGTTAGATTCCCAGTCGGGCAAAAGTGTTTCTGGGTTTTTTCGAATTCTCAGTAGCAGCTCGGAATCTGATGATGTGCCCGGTAACGGCAATAGGTTCGCCCCCTATTACGTGGGACCCAACAATTAATTGTGAAAACTGAGTGTAATATTACACCTCTGCCTAAGCCTTCGGGGATACAGGCGTGACTCTATAAAAAAAATATATAAAAATGCACTCTTTCCTGTTTCCCTGATTTCATACACATTCTTTGGAACGTTATTAGCATTGTATTCCGATTCCCTTAAGCCAACATCGCCGCAAGCCTACAAACGAATCAACTTAATGGACTTCGTATCACGCACCCAGCGCCCGTATTCAGGAAAGAAGTAGAAACTGCAATATCAGAAAAGTTATCAGGCATAACTTTAACTGTTACTAACACTTGGTAAGGTGCATCGCCTTAAATGCTATTGACGTGTTGGTGAGTATAAATAATACTCATAGACTGATCAGTTGCTGTGATATCTTATATATGCAGAGTTCTATTAAGTTTAATCGCCTATCATAAACTAAATTTTCTTTTTGCTAGAAAATTATTGTACCAAGGTACAGATTTCTAGTAAAAAGCAAATGTACTCGTACATCACCCGATTTGCCAGCACTACGTGACGTATATTACTTATACGCAGAAGTTATTACTGACAAATTGTCGAATCTCAAAGGCAACATATAAGCTTGTAATTGGCTATCCTAATGCATTTTTATACAAGCTTTTTAACATTTATAGTCTATAATATTTGGCAATCACTATGCGACTTTGTCTGATCAATAAATACGTGTACGTTTGGTTTGATAAATATTAATTTATTTTTATTTTAGTGAGAGATACCCTTACTACCCACTGCTGTAGTTGTGATCGCCAAAGCTCTACAATAAAACTCAAAACAAACTGACCTGACGCCGCGAATAAACGGGAACTTCGATAAAAGTAAGAAAATAGTCCGCCGCCGACAGCGCCCGGCTGAACGTTGATAGTGAGGTGAGAGCGGCGCTCGTGCGGAGCGACACTCCAAGTTACGAGCACTTATCGACACTTACACACTGTTGTAAGTGTAGGTAACAGGACTAGCGCCGGTGAGGGTATGACGTCTGCTCGCTCGGATGGTCGCGCCGCCGGGTCCCCCGAACACCCAATAAATTAGCCGAATAAATTCCATCTTCACGCTAAAAGCGTTATATTTCATTCTTTAATAAAATACTGTCTGACGACTGCTCAGTAACGACCTTTTGACTGCGCGTTCAAAAAGCCGATAATTTACCGCAAATGTGTTTGAAAATTAATAATGGGGATAAAAATGAATTCTGGCTGGAAGAGTACTGTCGCTCGAACAAAGAGATTAAGGTGCCAGTTGTTGTCTGAGAGTGGATGTGTTGTCTGCGCCGCCAGTTGTTGTTGTTGTTGTTACGTCAACCAATTAGCCGCCGCGCCGCACTGTCTCACCGCGCGCGCTCGCTCCGAGCGCCATATAACTACGTTCTGTGATTTAATATTTTTCATAGCATTCAACCCGCTCCAAGTTTCTGCAAACACACACATTGACGTCCATCAAGAGAACCATAATTAATGTGACGCTACGTACAACGTTTGGTAACTCATTTTTTAGTTGCGAACTAAAAAATATGAGTTCTGTAAAACAAACTGATTGACCTAGTGAAAAACTTTGTATGAAAATATATTTAGGAAAAGTTCGCCCTCTCGCACAAATTTGCATAAAGTATCCGAAGCGGCTGGCGACGCGAGGGTCGCAGTTATCTCCATAACTCGATAAAGTGAGTGACTTATGATTTTAATCTCGCGGGGTGGACGAACGAGGCCGCGTCGGCCGGGCTACATGCCTCGACAAAGGACGCCTAAACCACACCATCACACCGTGTACTCACTATCGGCCCGCCATCGGTATGCTATAGATGCACTGTGCTTACAATATACTCATACTTTTTAGCGTTACAAAAGTCAGCAGGTACTGAAGAAAGTTGACGACTGACCTGTAGAGATAAAATTCTTACATGTGACATGCCACTAGACACAGAATTATTAATAGTACACAGTCATGTTGAGGAGCAATGTTACCACAAGTAAATCTTATATAGCACCTGAGAGATTGCAACAAGTGCTACAGTGAGTGCCGCCTGTTCTTCCGGACACACAATGCCGGCTGTCTTAACAGTCTCGGAGACTCCGTGCTACTCTGTTACAACTTTGTGAAGTATAAAACTGACATAACGTACAACTTGAATCATTAGTATTAACCAAATACTACTTATGATGCTTCATTAGTGTAATGACATAAGTTTGCCCTGACGCTCACTTACCTGTACCGTGGTAGGTATGTATGCTCATATGACGACAATTGGCGCTCTCTCCCTCAACACGTGACCTTTGTTATAAAACTCTCAGAAGAATAAATTAGGTAATATAATATTTGTCGACGTTGTTGGCAATTTAACTAGTAGTTAATAGTTAAACGTTATTTGATTTTAGGTCAACTGTGGCACAAAGCTACTGTTGTTACTATAATGCTTTGTATTCGTAAAGAAGAATATTTGGCAATGATAGTTAAGGTAAAGTCATTGTCCTTAAAATAAGGTTGTATATCTTTGTATGCAGGCAAAATGCCACAAAGGAGACCGGCCAAAGTTGGCTTGAACGTGAACAATCGTCTTAAAAAAAGTAAATTACTCAAAGTTTTTGTTTTAATCTTAATATATAAAATCCTTGCGTTACTGACTGACTGACAGACACGCTACAGCCGAAAGTATTGGGCGCAGGAAGCTGAAATTTGTCATGTATGATCCTTGGGAACCGTAGGGGTGCACTAAGAAGGGATTTCCCTAAACTCCCACCGGAACGGCCAAAGCGGGTAAATTTAAAAAAATTGCAGGCGTAGCTGCGGGCGTCCTCTAGTATATTATAAATATTGATCGCTATCCAGTAGTGGGAAATAAACACATAATAATGATGGATTTTAAAATACTTACTACATTTGATTATAAACGTGTAGGTGACGTTTGTGTTGCCTTGTAAATAATCGGTGGAAAATATCGTTATAAGTGTTTAACAAAATCACATTTTAAAGCGTTTGCCGAAACCTGAAAGTACGTAGATATTTTTTTATAAGTTTTTTATTTTATATTTTTTTCAGACGACAATCATAATTAATGTAAAATAATGATATTATTTTTAATAATATCAAAATGGTAAAGTATGTTGGGTATTTATTTTCATACTCCAGCAACACTTGACTAACTTGTCAATTCTGTTATGTGTTAGATACCGTCATTAGCTAGCTTTGCGTCCCAGTACCCGCTTCGAACGATGACTTGTGCTTGAACATGAATACATTGCATCAATTGTGGTACCAATATTACACAGTGGAGAAGGCATATTCTCAATCTCGTGGAAGTACGACAAGTAGTGACGTGTACGACAAGTGAATACTTCAATGGATTGCACCGCAAGTGGTATGTATTCGGCATTTCAACAACTTACTCACATCTATCATTGTTTACAATGTGTTTCATTTCATTATTCAACTGACTTGCTACTAAACTTCACAGAATAATGTTTTCTACTTAGTTTACGCTATTGAAAATTAATATTTTAATTCCAATTGTAAATTGTTCACGCCCAGGCCAAAGTCCCATACATTGTGGTCGGTCTCCTTTATAACCAGTTCTCAAAATTAGATTATTGCATTAATTCTAACGTTTATATAATGACTGTTTGAAATAGATATATTGTCTATAATAATTAAACGAGAATATCAGTTTAGAAACATTTTTTTATGTATGGTAATTTATTTTTGACTCTAGTCACATTATGAACTGACAAATCATTCTCATTCTCTTCCGGAAAAGACATGATCGAGAGCACACCATTGTATAGTTGAATTAAATTTTGAAAAAACCTTGTAAAACTGCCGCTTTTGATTAGTCCGGCAAAGTTTGTGAGCAATTGATAGAATTTGTGATATTATATATATTGAACACTGACATTTTGTGAAATTGTGAATTTCTACTACCACGTGCATCGTGCCTTGAAGACGCCGCATTGAGGTCTGGTACAGTACTTAGATATTTCACCCCGATTTGGCCAAATTAGTGTGTAATTATCTAGCTTGAATCCAAGCTACCAGAGAAGATCTCCAGGTAATTGTTTTGTTTGGGTCTCAGCGCCAAGAAACTTGGCCATATGTCAGACATTTGCTTTGTCCTGGACAGCTGGATGTATGTAATTTAGCTTTCACTGCCGTCTACAAAGAAACCCCAGTCTGTCTTAAGACAAAATCTGAACAATGACAAATGCTCCATAAAGTTTGAAATTATGTGAACGCTCGAAATTACGATGAAAGAATGTCTGGTTACTACAACAAAGAATATATTTTTACTAAAAGATGAGGAAGGCTCGTGACTTATCAGACAAGTCTAGGAAGCGCACACAAACCGTCGTCGGCTCAATTGCCCATTAAGTCCGTCGAGCGATCCGGAAACCGAACAGAATCTCATTTCACTATTCTTTATTATTTAAGAAAGAATCGTGAATAACAAGATTTATTTGATTTCACTAATGTCGCTATAATTTCTGTATAATCTCGCTCGATGTCGTCGAGATCTGTTATATATAGTACTCGTGTCCTCGCCAGACGCACGTAGCTCGCACAACTGGGATACTTATTGGTTGTTAATTGATTACTTAATTGAGTGGATAGTCTTATAAACAAGCTTGATACTTATGTTGTGCGTCACAGAGCTGAAAGCAGGACACCGAGTAATCTTTGTGGGCGATGAGGACGCAGGGACACATTATTTGTTAAGAATATTACATGTGCGCCAGAAATCCTTGTTGTGTTCCAACGAGCCGATTGTACCTCCTGCGGTAAGAGATTACTTACTTCAAGGTAGGCCGTTTATGTCAATATTCACACTGATTACTACACAATACAATGTAAGTAGATTGAAAAATATATTATTAGTAACAACCAATAAAACCACTTATACGGTTCCTGCTATTGTAATTACAGTGAATAGGGCATGAATATAATATCATAGTAACTTTACAGCTATCGACTTATACTTTACTGGTGACAGTTATAGCTATTATAAACAATGAATACTATTTTATGTATATTTAGGTAAATTAAGACTATTTCATATTTAATTGCTTTCTTCTCAAATTCGAGCTTAGTTTATATCATGGGCTCGATAACTTTAAGGACAAACTTTTGTCAAGCATAGCTAAATGTCCTTCGCAATTTTCTATAGGTATGTAAAACGTAATTTCTTGAGATTACTGGAGATATATAATTTAGGAATTTTTCATTTCACTGTTCAGTATTTAATTTCTGCCGCCTGCGACAGGAACAAATTACGCAAAAGTGGCAAATACTTCATGCAGATTTATAAAGCAATCAATGAGCATTCTTGCGAATGTAATGTAAAAGAAAATGAAAATGTAATCAGCATTCTCTCGAGCGAAAAATATTAAAGCTTCGAGCCCTTTGCCGACTAGAGCGTTCGCTAGAAAGATTACGAAAATGTTTGGTTCTGTTGGATATTGTTCGACAAATTTAAAAAATTGCGAATACTCGCTGCTCTATTACAAGTGAATGCTTAAGTCAATCATCACCTTTATAGATCTCACTATTGTAATAACTCAAAGACTTTTCTAATTTTTAAAGAATATATTTATTACTTGTTATTATTTGAAAATGTGACAACATAATATAATTTAACAAAAATATAGAACTTATAATGTAAGCAATCCCAGGGTAGCCAATGGAACTTTCTTAACATTCGGGCAATTTCCATTAAAATGTCAACGTCGATTTAGTGAGGAGCCAGCACCACAATACGTCGGCGTGAGTTAATTACGACTCTCCAAACTAATACAAGAACACTTTAAGAGGAATTATTGTTGGAGGGTCGCGGCCGGCCAGACTCCGCTAATTAAATAATTACATCTTACACATACTTTAGTTAATTTCAATTTAAAGCGTCGCTTACTTGTCAAATAAAGAAAGTTCGCAGCAGGGAGTAACAGTTTGTCCATAATCCTAACAGATCTCATAGGTCATATGGCGGAATAAATCGTGTAGGGACGCGAGCAAATTGTATAGAATGTAGCAGGAAGCCGATGCGACGAGCCTCGACCCTCGAGCCGCGGCGCGAGTGTAACGGTGTGGAGCCGAGCACGCGCTCACTCGTGGTTTGTTTGGTACATACACATTACATTATAACTGTTATTACCACTACCTTACACATGTTTGTTTTCAAGTGCTCACATTTTGGCAGAAAGATTTCCTTTAAGTACTTACCTACATGTCCTTCTATAGTTGTTATTCTACGACCAAATATTAATGACTGTAGAATGAATAGGGCACTAAAAATAGCCTATAGAGGCAAGCTCAGTATTTCTATTTGGGTACGTTATTCTGAAGGAATAAAATAATACAGTTGAGCGGCTATGTAGTTTATTAATCATAATATATTTACATAACAGAGCTGCTGTGCTTGTCAGAACACCTACATCTCTGATAGTTGACATTACCAAACCAGACATCCTTACCTAATACCTACTTGTAAATAATGTTTAGGAACTTTGGCGGTTTATAGGATACTCTAACGCATGTTTTAGTTATATGACGAATAATACTGCATGGTCGCAGCGTTGAGCCTGTCACCATTAAAACTCCATATAAACGTATAAACTTTCAACATAATTAAATGTAATCAGCGGCGAGTTGGCGGGTTCCGTCGACATGACACGGGTTATGGTCCTTCGGTGACATATTAACTAAGTTAAAGCTTGTGGGTCCTGTTTGAGGTTTGAGATATATTTACTTCTCATAAGAATTATACATTCACTTACATGGGAAAGTTCACAATAATATTACACATTTTGTTCGGCGCACAGTAAAATCAAGTTCACAATAATAAATAAAGTAGGGTAGATACAATTAAACTAAAACCGACCAGACATAGACATTCCATTAGAATTACACAGAGTACGCGCAACTAGAAGCGGCACTTGATAAAATCATGCTTGGGTAACGTGATGACTACCTACATTTTTATAATTAGTACATACTGATTTTAGCATAAACTTTTTGTATGATTGATATTAATTTTAGTTAAGATCCGAAGCTCCGTACAAAATATGTGAAACACGAATCTCGAATCTCAAAATCCATGTATGGATCGAATATTGAAAATGGCCGTTAGTCAATTCAGAGCAAACAGTTACTATACAATGAGCTATTTAGGGACGACGCCCCGCGCTACTTGATGAAGTGTAAATGTTGATCTAGGACAAACACGAGTCTACGCCACGCACCCACAACTAAATATATTTCATAGAATTGATTCTACTACGAACACACTAACCTCACTAGTGATAGAGTATTTCTTAGTAAATCGCTGTATGGTAGTGTCGTGGGCGCGGGCCGGTATCTCCTACGTGGCGCTGAGCTCCGCGATACATCTGTACTCCTGGTAGAGCGCTCGTCGCAGTCGCGATGCAACTTGCCGTTTATTTTAAAAGCAAGCTCAAAGCTATTTAAGTTGATAGCACTGAGTTAATAAAATGGTCAACAAGAACGCCACAATTAACTTTTTAATTGGAAACTTGTAAGACGATATTCAGTGGTGGGGCGCTCGGCGCGGGCGGTGGCGAGGCGACTACGCAATACTCTCGAGAGCAATCGAGCGATCGTCCTCCAGCGACAATAAGTTGTTGCTCTGTTTGATTATCTGGCTCCTGGTTACACAGAGCGAGTAGTTGGGCGCGAGCAAACAAGCGGCGTCGCTCGTAAATATCAATGAGCGCGAGTGAGGCGCGTGCGAGGTGACCGCGCCGTCGATACACAGACTCTATTGTTATATTAAACGTATTTGTTGTAAATCAGTGTCGAGGCTGTCGTCCTAGTAAGTCAATACGCGCGCGGTCGCCGACATGAATAAATAAAGTGTCGTGCGGGCTGACCGACGTGAGGTGCGCAGGTGATCGTATGTATCATGTGAACTCATAAATGTTTATTGGCAGCGCTTCCCGCAGATAACACGCCTGGAGTGCGTTATCTCTATAATGATGACCCGCGGCGTTACCTGTTCATCTCCCCGCTGCACATATATTTACTCTTAGTACTGCCACAACTCACTTTTATAATCAAGATGTACTTATTCTCAGTTACGAATAGGGGTAACTTTGTTAATCTACGAAGAAATATGTTTTTATTTATATCGCAGAAATTGTCAGTTATTATTGTAAGTAGCTGGTCATGATTCAAATCAACTTGAATTAAAAAAAAAGATTACACCCTCACAATCACATCATTATCTAGAATCAGACATGAGCCGTCATAGAGATGACACGAACCGATATCTTTTGCTTTTCAAACAATCGATATTGAACCAATGAATTTTATCCGTGGTGCCATTCGTTTCCCCTCCAATCACTGAAGCAGAGAGCTCTGCATTCATTAGTAGAGTCTGCTTAATGACCTCTCGAGGTTCAATACCACGGTTATATCGACATCACGGTTCCTCTTCGCACGCTCCAAGTACATAGCAAACAATTATATGCCAATCACACGATTGTACCCAAAGAAAAGGAAGTAAAATACGTAATGTATAATTAATGTAGTGTCCTGATTAGCCGGAAACGTGATTTCTTACAGCAACGTTGGTGTTAATAGTGTCTCGTCTGGCGTCCGAACCCGGCGCGCGCCTTTTGTATTAATTACCAAGTTAACGACACGTGTGCCGCCCGCCTGTCCACTGCCCACTGCCCGGTGGACACTAGCACGTGTAAACACACGCCTACTCATTACACTTTCGGGGGACAAAGTCACGGCCACTTACGTTACGACCTGACTCGACGCAGCTGGAGCGATGTCAACCTGACTGATAGTTTCATGACTTTATGGGAGTTTCATTCGCAGGTATCTTGTGGTCTTTCATTTTAGTTCATCTTTAATAAGTTACGTGTAACACAATAGATATAAAACACATTATTTGTTCTTATTTACTATAAGATATTTTGTTCGACATCAGGCTTCGTCGCACCGCGTAGGTACCTCCTAAAAATAAGTACAGCCCTCTCGTCTTACAGCCTTATATTGCGTCTTATTTCGATTATAGTCTACGTCTTTATTTTACTTCGAATATTACTTTTAAAAGCCACTTGTAAGGTTACTTATTGAAAATTAAAATTCAATTTATGAAATATGCTATTAATTGATAGGTTGATAAAGTGAGAGTGACGCAAGTGCACTAAGTGCGTGCGTCACTCTCACTTTATGCGTATATTCATATTCATGCGTCACTGTGGAACCAAACGTCGCAGCTTGTCATTCGAGGCGATAAATCACGGCGCTGCACCACCACGTCACCGTGTTGTTTACAACGCATTGTTTATCCCACACAGACGTGCAGTAAACCAACAAGAAAATTGGTGTCCACTCGTCTGTCCGTCCGCCTGTCTGCTTGCCTTGAGCTGACTCGGACAGAGTTAATTAAATACCTGACGTCCACTCGCTGGGTTCCTATATTAACGTAAATCACGGTGTGCGTGTGCGCGCTAACACGCGGTGATTACTATTTATTTGATCCGGAAAGCTCATACGTCGCGGCGAGGCACATATCAGTGGCAGGAGGAGGCTGCCGGGTGCGCGCTCACAGCACACCGCACTCCCATCATCCCCACTTGTACATTTGTATAGTGAGCGATTGGTAGCGATCTTAACTTGACCTGTCCACCTCATTGGTGACCTGCCGCGTGGTCGGTTGCACTCTACTTTACCCTGAACTACTAGGCGTTCTATAGACTGGTCTCCGCGTCGTGATACATGTCCGAAAAAAGTGAGTATACGAGCCTGAACAATAGAAGATAACCTCTGTTTGATGCCTAGCTTTAGAAGAATGGACTCATTCGTTCGGAATCCAGTCCACGGTATGCCGAGCATTCTTCTCCAGCACCACATACCACATCTCGAGTGCATTGATCTTCTGTTTCTCACTTTTTCAAAGTCCATGTCTCAGAAGCGTAGAGGATTATGGAAAAACGAGGACCTTTACAAGTCGATTTTTTGTGTCCTTGGTAATATTTCGACCTTTCTATACTTTCTTCAGTTTGTTCATAGCAGATCTGCATATTACCATGCGTCACTTGATTTCGTCTATGCAGCCGCTGTTATTTGATATCAGTGCTCCCAGGTATGTCTGAAATACTTCACAATTAGCAATTTGTCTGACTTCTCGAGAGTTGTTATTAGGGCTCTAATGGCTCAGATTTAATAGCTCACTACCTCCGCGGGAGACGAACATCGCGTTCGACTTTATTCTTCGGTTCATCTCAGTAAACATAAATATTTGGTGCCACGTGCGGCGCGAGTGCTCTGCAGGTACTTGTTGTTAATGGCCACTTGTCAGCCTCGAGTTGTTTACTTTTCGTTCGGATTGTGGCAATAACAGTAAAGTTTTGCCGCGATTATTCACAGAATCTATTTGGAATAAATAAAAATTGCTTCTGTAAGAAATACCTAACTAGATATTAAGTTATTTAATATTATACACTTTACGACTTTTGTTAATTTGCAATATTTAATTATTGAACATAGGTTAGCGCCGGGGTGGTGCTCGATGGCTGCGTCGAGCATGCTCCATAACTGCTGGAACACAACGACACATAAAATCATACTTGTAAGTATATCTCGTAAAAGTATCGTCAAAAAGCAGCCACACAAAACGTTGGCCGCGCTCGATACCACACCGCGAACGATTGTGTCGAGCGCGGCAACTGTGACGCTTCACGCGTACAACTAGTTAGCGGCTTAAGTGCGTAGTGCTGCACCACCAAAACAACAAAACTAACCTCCACCTCAATGATAAAAGCATTTCGTTAGTTCCACAACTAGTTTAAACCGAGTGCTCCACGCGCCGCGCTTCTAGCTCCGCACCATTATCAGACGCCAGATTTAGTGCGACGTGACGTAAATATTTCTGAGACGACAATCTGTTCACCTAAATTAGGCTTAAGTAACAAAACAAAGGAAAACGAATTGAGTGTTTCCAATCGACGTAAAACATGTTAAGAGAAATGGCGGGGAGTAGAAAAAGTAGTAAAAGTGCCGCCATATATCTGTGCGATACGCGGCGGCGCGTTATACCCGCGGCGCGCATTTGTCACCGCCGCGCCGCGCGGTTAGGCGGCGCCGTGACGCGCGGCACGTGACACCTCCGGGGCATTCCATATGTCATTCTAAGCGACAACATTTAATAGCTCGGCGCTCTTTGTATCTGAATGTGGCCCCACATCACCGGCATCATCGGCGCAACACTTCACAACAAAGTTAGTTATTATACCGTTAGTTATTGTTTCTTTACTAGCGGCTCGTACAAAAACGACTCAAAGGACGAGCAAAATTGGTCGCAGGGTAGCGGCAAGTGGGGTACTCACCGGATAATACCGGCGCTGTCCCGAAAGCTCCTATGAACACAAGTTCGGGACAACATTAAGCGCTGACTATCGGTTCATTGATCGCGATGACCGCTCTCAATCTCACATTAATTGCCATAAGCTGCTTCTTATGGAGCGCTTCGCACGACTCTCCACTTGATCAATAACGATCGATTTAAACTCACGCTCGAACTGACGCACAGATCTTTACGATGAACTTAGACTTCGCCTAGACTTCACTTTCAAGTTAACACAAAGTCCGTATTCATAATAAGATCTTTGTGTTCTTCGGAGTTTCTGAGCATTCGCTAAGTTGACGAAATTGACACTTACCAAAACTTAACTCTCTGACAATGTCCACGTCAAAGCAAAGTGGATAAATTATAATCCGTTTCTCTCGAAAAGTCACGTCAAGTGAACAACATAATTAGTTTTCTAGTTTGACAGACGTACAGAAAAGAAGTTGCTATCGGAAATTTACGAAGATACGTCGTTTGGTGCTTGCCTACTTAACTAACCGTGAGGTGCCGGCAAAATAGAATAGCATCTCCCTCAGTACCAGGTGTCGTAGGAGGCGACTGAGGTGCTCGATTTGATGGTGAATTAACATCCGGAAGCTTAACACCTTCTGTAGCTCCATCACAGAGAGGAAAAACTCGAAACGAAACCCGGAATGGTACCTTCCGTAAGACACGAGTCGGGTCCTGCAACCGACCCGGTACCGCACGTAATGACTTGTCATTCCTGTGGATTCTACCGGTTAGGTCGAGAGGGTGACGCAAGTTCTGGGCATGCTTGCGTCACCTAAATCGCGTCCCAGGCGATACAGCGTCCGTGGAGAGGGCACTTCACCCACTGCAGCTCTGATGAGTGGATAACAACACGGAGAGTAGCAGTTACCGGTTATAAGCCCGCGCAGATAGGCGAAGGCGCGGGCGCCAGGGGCTACTCTCGACAGTGGGAGGGTCCATCGTAGGCCCACTGACACGTTACCGCCCGCTTTAATCCGGGCAGCCCCCGGCCAATTAGGTATGTGTCCGCCTCGGTGCTGCCTTACATCCTTGGGGTGAAGGGTGTACTAGTTCTATCTAGACAGGCGGTGCCGTTATTCGAATCACCTGCGGCAAAGAAGGTAAAGAATAAAATAACACCTAAAGACCACGTATCCATGTGTTTGGGGTCATGGAATGTCCGTACGATGAGGACAGGCTTCCCGGACACCAGTGGAAGTTCAGATTGCGCCGAGCACCTGCGCAAGACTTCTGTTATAGATGGCGAACTTTTAAGGCTTAATATAATGATTGCGGCCTTGCAAGAAACCAGACTGCCTGACAAAGGTTCTATTCGTGAGTCAAACTTTACTTTCTTTTGGAAAGGAAAAGACTTGTCCGCTGTTCGCGAGTATGGAGTGGGGTTTGCAGTCCGCAATGAACTGGTGCATTCAATGGAGACTCCGAGAGGTGTGTCTGAGCGTATTGCGCCTTAACACAAATTGCGGATTCGTTACCATAATCGCAGCTTATGCACCGACGTTGAATTCTTCTGTGGAAACAAAGGACACGTTTTACCATCAGCTGTCCGAAACAGTTCGACATATATGCCGAGGGGATCGCCTCATTTTATTGGGTGACTTCAATGCCCGCGTAGGTTGCGACAAATCGTCTTGGCCGGACTGTTTGGGTGACCACGGAGTTGGTGGCCAAAACGAAAATGGTCAGAGGCTCTTGGAGTTCTGTTCTCGTTATCATATGTGTGTTACCAATACCTACTTCGCTGGTAAATTCATGCGCAAGGTGTCCTGGATGCACCCCCGTTCTGGTCATTGGCACCAATTAGACCTAGTTTTGACAAAAAGGAAAGACCTGAGGGATATTATCCACACCCGGGCATTTCATAGCGCTGACTGTGACACGGACCACTCTCTTGTCGTGACAACCGTTCGACTGACTCCCAAAAGGATTTACTCCTCTCGGCCTCTTGGCAAGAGAAGGATAAATCTTCCACCATCAGAAAACACAGAGACGGTACAGTTATTCTCAAGTATTACAGTTATCCTCAGACCAACCATAGCATCTAAGAACCAGCCATTGCTTGATGCGAAGCGCAAATCTGCAGAAATTCACCGCCTCAGACCAACCATAGCATCTAAGAACGATCTTTCACAAGCGAAGGCAGATCTGCAGCGTCACGTGCGTCGCATTGCGAATGGTTATTGGAGCAAAATTTGTGGCAGCATCGAAACATGCGCCTCAACCGGCAACCTCAGTGGTTTGTATGCGGGGATAAGACGAGCGTTAGGTCCTATACCAAAAAAGACGGCCCCATTGAAGGAAGTGGATGGAACTGTCATTACTGATAGCAAACGACAACTAGTTCGTTGGGTAGAGCATTACACCCAGCTTTACTCTGAGCCCGCACGCATTCACCGAGAGGCTCTAGACAGGCTTCCAATTTTTCCGGCTTGGGACGAACTTGATACACCATCGACCATTGCAGAATTTCACACAGCTTTGCGTCAGCTCAAATCGGGTAAGAGTCCGGGTAGTGATGGAATTACATCTGAAATCTTGAAATTGGAGAGTGTTGCGCCTGTCTTATTCAATCTGTTTGGTAAATGTTGGGCTGAGGGCTTTGTGCCCCAGGATATGCGCGATGCTAACATCATCACCTTATATAAAGGGAAAGGTGACCGTGGCGATTGCAATTGCTACCGTGGCATCTCCCTCCTGAGCATCGTTGGCAAGTTGCTTGGCCGTATCATCCTAGCGAGACTTCAAAAACTTGCAGATCGCGTGTATCCTGAGTCACAATGTGGCTTTTGAGCTCAGCGGTCAACAACTGACATGATCTTCACCCTTCGACAGATACAAGAAAAATGCCGCGAACAACAGACACCTTTGTTTGTAGCCTTTGTCGACCTAAATAAAGCGTTTGACACTGTAAGTAGAGAGGGATTATACACCGTGCTCCAAAAGATTGGATGTCCTCCTAAGCTCCTTACACTTATTAGATGTTTTCATGTTGATATGAAAGGCACGGTAGTATATAATGGTGAAACGTCGAGCAGTTTTGAAATGAATCGAGGCGTACGACAAGGCTGTGTCTTAGCACCGACCCTTTTTGGTATTTTCTTTGCTGCTCTCTTGAAAGTCGCTTTCGGTGATGATGAGCAGGGTTTACATCTCTATACAAGGGCTGACGGTAAGTTGTTTAACATCTCACTATTGAAATCCAAACGTCATCGAAAGGATTTATATGCCGACAGTTTCCTGTTCGCGGATGACGCAGCTTTTATAGCCAAATCTCCCGAGGAGCTTCAAACCATAATAGAAAAATTTGAAAGGGCATGTGGGTTATTCTCTATGTCTATAAATGCTAAGAAGACCGTTGTTATGACGCAAGGGAGTGCGGAAAAACCAACAATCCTGTTAGACAGTACACCAATAGATGTGGTTGAATCGTTTTGTTACCTGGGATCCACGGTGTCGTACAATCTCTCACTGGATGCAGAGATCAATATTCGCATCGGCAAGGCGGCCACGATGTTTGGGCGGCTCAGTCCAAGAGTTTGGGATAACAAACACCTTACCACTAATACCAAAATGATCGTGTATCGAACATGCGTCTTGAGTGTACTCTTGTATGGAGCTAAGACCTGGACATCGTACGCCAGACAGGAGAGGCGATTGAATGCCTTCCACATGCGCTGTCTTCGAAGCATTTTGGGCGTCTCCTGGAAAGACAAAGTCACGAACGAGAGAGTGCTCGAACTCACAAAATTGCCCAGTGTTACCGCACTACTAAAACAAAAAAGGTTGCGCTGGCTGGGTCACGTACATCGTATGGAGTGCTCTCGTTTGCCTAGACAAACTCTCCTTGGGGAAATAGCCGACGCAAAGCGACCTATAGGCCGTCCAAAGTTGAGGTTCAAGGACAGCGTTAAACAAGACATGATCTCCTTTGATATTAACTTTACCCACTGGGAAGATCTTGCAGTGGAGCGTGATCAGTGGAGAAAGATCACTGCAGATGGTCTCGAACATCACGATAATGCTTGGTTGGAGGTGCTGGCGCGAAAGCGAGCTCGTAGGCACGAAAGACAAGACAAAACCATACCTACTTCCAGCCTAATTTGTCGACGCTGCGGCCGCTGCTGCGGCTCCCGTATCGGACTATTTAGCCATCAGCGAAAGTGCAATTTATGAGATGCTGTTTAAATCATCTGATCAAGATGTCATAGGCCAATGATGATGATGATTTAACTAAATCTCCAAGTGTTGGAAGTATGAAATTAAATTGTACGCTTCTTCTTAGCACTTGCTGAAACACATTATACATAAGTAAAGTCTGAGCAAGGCTATCGTGAAAAGGCAAAAAGCTGTATTATGAAAAAGACGATTTCGAGAAAAAAATTAAAATAGTTCTCATACAGTTTTTGGCCTTTCCCAAAATATAGTAAACATAAAATTATATGAAATTGTTATCATTGTGTAGGTATTTTAATGGTCCCCCCCGTGGAATCTCCACCTTGTCGTGGTGGGGGGGCTGAGTAACCGTGGGTTTGAGGTGAAGCTAAGCGGGATCCCGGGAGGGGACGCTCCACGTGGGCTTGCGTGAGGCAGGCGGGAGGAGACGCATGTCGGTGTTGCGTTGCCGCGCGCCATATCTCCCGCGACCAAATGGGAGCACACCATCGTTGCGTCTCGGTGGGGCCGCAGAGGAAGAGGAGATGCGGTGTTGCGTTGCCGTCCTCCCTATCCTCTGCGGCCGCTGGGTGTTTTGGCGGCGGAGCCCAACACCTTCATCCGCCGCCAAGGGGGTTTCGTTTGGGGCCTGCCTGACCATCTGGCGGGCCAATACCCGTTGGGGGGTAGCGAGGAATGCTTCGGTGAAACCCTACCCTCCGACACATGGGTACATGAGGAGCACGGGTTGGTTTTTAGTCAGTAAGAGTCTGACAGTCCCCTTCGTCCTTCCCCCCAGGGCGAAGGGACTCCATGAGGATTTTCCAACCCGACACCAAAAAAAAAAACAAAAGGTATTTTAATGGTGATTACAGACGTTTAAAAAATATTGTTAATAAAATCTCTAATTTTTTATTAAAATTAGAGATTTTAAAATAAATTGAAGAAAATTGTTTAAAAAAACGACGAACTTGTGTTATGACATTGTTAATTCTTTAAAGAGAGATTGATTTTATTATCATGCTCCGTAAATCACTCATATTTATATGTTTTATGCAAGAAATATACGTGAATTACATTAAAATCGCACTTTTTAAAGCGCACTAATTTGAATCAAAAGAAACCGATCACGCAGTGAGTGGTTCGCAGTGGTACTGCTCTAACATCAGTGCGAGCCCTAAGAGCGAGAAAGATAGCAATAAAATGCGTGAAATGCGCGCTCTGGCCAGTTTAGTATGGCAAAACACTGTATCAGGCTATACAGTCTTTTGCTTAGTTTAAGGTTGATGTTTTTTATAAATACATGGTTTTTTATTGTAGTATTTCTCTATAAATAAACGTCGTATGATAAAAATAAAAATATTACGCTATAGTAGGCCTCAAAACAAGCAGAATAAGCGTTGTTAAGCAAATACACTGTATTCTTGAATACAGTCTTTTGCCTTTTCACGACAGAAGGGTAAGAACGCTGTATAGATCTCAGGCTAAGAGGATGTGTGTCGTGTGGCAGTTTTTTGCTTACTTTGTGGTGATTGAAGTTTAAAGGTAGCTGAAACCTATAAGAAAATTAGTCTGGACAGTATATGTACGACACCAATGTCGGGACGTAATAGTAATAAGAAGAATAGAAAAATCAATAAGAAAACACCAATAAAAGCGGTAATCGATGTTCATCATAAGACAGACAAGGACATTGCCCAAGAGGAAACATATTGTACCTATAAATTAGATTCTAAAGTGCACGATAACTTGGTAACCCCAGCAGAAGAAATAAATGGTTCTCACGACTCCAAGGAAGCCAACAGTACTGTTCTTCCCAAAGAAATGTCGAAAGTAGTTGTAATTGCAGATGACCAGGGGCGTAATATTCAATACGTTCTTCAGCATCTGATGGGTGACCGCTACCAAGTCACCTCCTTCTGGAAATCTGGAGCCACCCTTCAGGATATATTAGTCACCGAACGAAAAGTAATATCGTCCTTAACTATGAACGATTACTTAATTGTTTTAGGCGGCGTAAACGACCGTTCCCCGTGTATCTTTAAGACATGTGTTAGTGGTTTTCTTTGTTGTACAAGAAATACAAACGTATTTTTCTGTGAAATCCCGAGCAATAAGTATCTTAGAGAGACAAAATTAAACTATGAACTTAGATTTTTATGTTCCAAATTTCTGAATGTAAAATATATTGATATGGGTTTTGCACGCTCGCTACCCTACCGTTATTATTTTACTAGACATGTTTCTCAATTAATACATAAAGAAATATTACATACGAATTATGTTATAAAATACAATGAACATATTGCCAAGAAATCACAAATTAATGTATTGTACGCTGATAAAGGCACCCAAACAGATGACATGGTAAAGAATAAGGTAACCGCAGAATCATATAATGAAACCGCTAGCAGTCCTACAACTTCGCGTCCATCATTTTTTCGTGTATGATGTAATACATATTTTGCATCAGAACATCAATGGAATAATGAATAAATCTGATCTTTTATGTATAAATTTAGATTGGCTATTAGAGCAGGATATTTTGACTGATGTAATTTGTTTAACAGAACACAATATGGTAGAAGATGATACAAAATTATTATATTTAGCAAATTACTCTCTCGCAGCAACTTTTTGCCGTAAAAGTCGACGTGGTGGTTCTTGCATTTTGGTTCATAATAAACATGAATATAAAGTTGTCTCTCAAATTGAATCAAAGTGTGTTTCAGGTATTATAGAATGTTGTACCGTGGAACTAACTATGCATAGAGTAATAACTATTTGTGTATATAGACCAGCGCGAAACAACATGCATCAGCTTGAAGAATTTTTTGAAAAACTCAATATGATACTACATGAATTATGTTACACTAAGAAAAAGGTAATTTTGTGTGGCGATTTTAACATAAACACTCTTTTGAACACTAAAAGTAGTAAGGACCTAATACAATTAATAAAAAGTTACAATCTTAAATCAATAATAAATGAGCCCACCCGCCTAAACAGTGGTACGTGCATTGACCATTTCATGCATAATATTAAAGGCTCCAAGTACAAAATTTATGAATTTGCCCTGTCCGACCATACTGCACAAATGCTATCTTGCCCGGTGAAAGTTACTTGCTCCCTTTCACATTGGTATATAGAGAGAAGGGACTATAGTAAAGAAAATATTGAAAAATTTAAGGCCTGTCTTCAAGCATTGAGTTTTAACGAAGTATATGATACGCATAATCCTTATATAGCATTTGACATTTTTTATGACATTTTTACTTTATTCTATTATTTATGTTTTCCTTTGACATTAATTAGAAAAAATACACGTAATAAACCTAAGTGGATGACAAAGGGTATAAAAACATGTTCAAAGCGTAAACGTGATTTACTGTGGCGCTATAGGAAAAGTCCTAACACATATAATAGAAATATCTTTAAACAATACTCTAACTCTACTAAAAATGACTATATTCAATTTATTCTGTTAAATAAAAAGGTACAATTTACTTATTTAGAGTACAAAAGCTTAGTTTAGGATCCTTATATAAGATTATATGCCTGAACTAGGATAAACCTGTGTTTCAAGCGATTAGGGCTAATTAGATACTATAAAATATATAATCACTTACTTACTACAATATTACGTACGTCATGTTTTAGTACACTAATACTAGATCTATAATATCTTATGAATAATTACAACTAATAAATTGAGGTAAAGGTGTTTTTGTTGAGATAATTATTTTAACACAATTAATAATTTTTCTGTATCTTCGTAGGACATATTCAGAAGGATATTGTTGACAATTTTGTTGCATTTGAAGTAGGTGCAAGGAATTAGGTTAGTTAAAGCGTTTAGTCTTTTGTAAAGTAGCGGCCCCAGGAATATATAAAATTTGGATGTGAATGCGTGTCTTGTTTGCATTTTAGTTGGAAATATTATATTATGTCGCCTTTTGTTGTTAGATATAGTGCTGTAGGGAAGGGCTGTGTGTTGCTTTAATACGATACTCTTGATAAATAGTTGTCGAACTGTTAATACTTTACAAGCTTGGTATAGGGAATTAGTTGGATATAGGAACGGTTTGTAGGTTGATACTTTAAGGATTGCTCGCTGAGCTCTTTCAACAGACAGTAACAAAGTTTTTCCTGGGCCCCCCCATGTCGTAATACAATATGTTAATAATGACTGGCATAGAGCAAAGTACACTTGCCTTATTAATGTTGGGTCAGCAATATGTCGCATTTTCTTGAAGACATATATTAACTTACGTATTCTACCGTTTAAACACTCGATATGCTCTTTGAAGGAAAGTGTTTCGTCTATTATGATACCTAGATATTTTATTTTATTTGTGACATTAATACAAGGACAAGCACAGGGAATTCCAGGAAAGGCGTCACAGTGATGGGCATACAGTGGTGTGTTAGTTTGTTGTGCTGTTAATTTGCGTATGGTAAACTTAACATAGTTGGTTTTCTCTGCATAAAGTGTTAGTAAATTGTGCTGAAGCCATTTATTAACACAATTAAAACCATGTTGCGCATACTCGAAAACATCTTTTTCTGAATCAGCGGAAAAAAGTAGAGCAGTGTCGTCAGCGTATGATATGGTAGTACCGTGATTTATGTGTAGATTACAAAAGTCATTTATGTAAATGAGGAATAACGTAGAGGCTAAGATGCTACCCTGGGGAACTCCGAAAGATGTGTTATTTGCATCAGTGCTAACTGTGTTACCGATTTTTACGCATTGCGTGCGGTCCTCTAAGTAACTTTTAATTAATTCTAACTGTTTACCTCTTATACCAATGTTCTCGAGTTTACGCAACAAAATAGGGACACAGACGGTGTCAAAAGCCTTAGAAAGATCCAGAAATATTCCTATTGTGTGGTTACCCTTGTCAAATTCTTGCACCAAAAAGTCAGTCAGGTGATGTACGGCGTCAGCTGTCGATAGTTTAGGTCGAAATCCGAACTGTGTCTTGGATAATATCGATTTGTCCTCTAGGTATTTTATCAGTCTATTATTAATAATTTTTTCCAGTATTTTTGACATACAGGGCAGTAGAGAAATCGGTCTATAGTTATTTACTTGTTCTTTGTTACCGGATTTATACACCGGCACTACCACAGATTTTTTAAGGCACTTGGGAAATATACCTCTAGACAAACATTTTTGGAAAATGTTGGTCAGCGGGGGAACTAAGACGTGCTTGAATTGCTTTATGATTTTGTTTGGTATGTTATCCCATCCAGCGGCACAGCTGTCTTTTAGGGACATAATTATATTGTTAACTTCAGTTTCGTCAGTGTCAAGTAATACAAACGATGTTAAAGATGTGCTATGAGGAGTGCTAAGGTATTGTGATTGACCCGGAATCTTTTCTGCGAGGCATTTGCCAACATTGACAAAAAAAATATTTGCAATATTAGCAGATTCTAGGTGTGATGAGTGCACGCGTAATAAACTTGACGATGACTCATGTTGTTTATTAATGTATGTCGTCTTTTTAATACATTGCCAAATCTTTTTGCTATTTTTACCGGCTTTTTCTAATAGACTTTTGTCATAGCTTACCTTTACTTTTTTAAGCAAATCATTACAAAAATTGTGATATCGTTTATAGGATAATTGTATAGTTGAATTGTCTGGATTTAATTTAGCCTTCATATGCAGTTTATCTCTATGTCTCATACATCGTAAAAGGCCTATAGTGATCCACGGCTTAATGTTATAATTTTTGTTTTTTAAACATATTTTTGTTGTGTTTTTCTGAATTGCAAGTTGCAGATGGTTTATAACATATAACATACCAAACTGCGGATCACTAGAATTATAAACTGGACTAAAGTCAATGTTGCTTATGTCATCTTCAAGTTTATTTGTATTTAATTTAGTAATAGTGCAAACGTGGTCTTGTTTGGGTAATTTACAATTTTAGGTAAGTAGGACAGCATTGTGATCAGTTATTGTAGAGTTCATGACTAATGTAAGTGATGGAAACCTTGATTTTAGTATGATATGATCCAAACAAGACCCGCTTTCGTGTGTGGGAAACGTGTGTGCTGGAAGTAAGCCATGAAAGGAGCAAAGGTTGAGGTAGTCTTGGGCATTTGTGTCACAGCTAGATGGAACAATATTGATGTTGATGTCTCCGAGTAACATTATATTTTTAAAAGAAGATAAAGATTGTAAGGTCCAGTTGAGAGAGTCAAAGAAATTGTTAACATTTTTGAAAGACGGTGGTCTGTACATGGCTAGTATGGCAAATTCTAAGCCGATTTTAATTAGCAGTCGGTTACATTCTTGCATGTTAGGCTCCTCTACAGTGACAGTAAGGTGATTTTTTACGTACACTATTACTCCATCGTTTTGATTATAATTTACATTACTATTGTACATATTGTATCCTGGCATGGTCGGTACGTCGTATTTCTTAGAGAGCCAACATTCTGTTAGTATTATAACGTCACAAGTTACTTGTAATCTTTGTTGAAAAGTGACAAAATTATCAATATTCTTATAAACGCTGCGTATGTTTTGTGTTAGTACGGTCAAGGAGTTAGAATGGGATGAAAGATATTGTTTACAACTCTCAACTTCGCATATCATCGACTCCGATACAGATAAATTATCTAAGTCATTCATTAAGTTGTTTATCATGATGTATAACAACACTAAAAGTAAATAAATTAAAGAAAAGAGAGATAGAAATAAAAAAGGTCTGAGATACCACAGATGTCGGCGCTCTTAGGCGCCTCCATAGTCGATAGAATTCATGAACCTCTTCTCTGCCATCAGTTTTGCGGGACAGTCAGCAGCACCTGTGTTATGACTGCTGGGTTTTTTGTAACGTAGACAGGTAGCACATTTGGGTTCCTCGGTTTTTTTCATGCAGTCCTTTAAGCTGTGTCCAAGATCGCCGCAGTGCCCGCATGTGTCGACAGGTTCCCGACAGAATTTCGCCGCGTGGCCATATTGTTGACACTTATAGCAACGTGTGACCAGGGTGAAGTCTTTCACCGGGCAAGAAGACCAGTTTATAAATACTCTGTCTTTCGTTATCAGAGCTTTTCGTATGGCTGTGGAAACTTCAATTATGTAATTACAGGTCTCAGCGTCCCTTTTCCCTGATTTAAGGACTTTGTCTGCTAAGTTTTGGTGGTAAAGGTAGTCAAAGACGTCTTTCTCTTGAATGCTTGTTGGTACTCCTATAATTACGACTCGGAGTTTTCGTTTACGAGGCTCGTCGATAGTAAGGTCTGAGTGTTTCAATTGTGCGGATTGCCTTAGCTTTTCAATGTCATCTTTGCTGTCAGTGCTTATGATGACACCGCCATTTCGGGTCTTTCGCATCCCTCGGACATGTAGTTTTAGCTCCTCAGGGCGGATAATTTTCTGGACCAAAGATTTTGTTTCGTCGCTCGATTTCAGTTTATCTTTGGGATAAATGGCCGCTGTGCTGAAATTTGACGTCTGAACAAAATTGTTTGTACCTTTTTTGACCATATCGGCAAAGGAAGTTACTTGGGCAGGTTTTGATGAGTCCTCAATACTTTGCTTGATCTCCTTTAGCTTGCTTGCTAGGTCAGCCTGGTCTTGGAGTGCTCTGTTTTCATAGTGAGCTTGCAATGTTTTGCATTTTAGCGCTTGGTATTGGACCATCACCTTAGATATGCCATGGCTTACTGTACGACATAAAGTGCTCACACGTAACTTTTGCTCTGAATTTAGTTTGCCCTCAGTTGTGATGGTGCACACTTCCTTCTAACATTGCTCCACGGATGACATCCAGTTTTGTATTTCTGGTGTGGATAATATCTTTACGTTCTCCTCATCCTGGGATATGACTGGTCTGGGATTGGGTGTGATATGATTCAAACTGCCATAAACAAATCCAAAGCAACATGGTCAGTTATAAATAACAATAAACAATCCATGCCTGTTGAGGAAATAAAACAAATAAGTGTAAATGGCGAAATCATTGAAGATCCTATTGCTATTGCGGATAGTTTCAATACATATTTTATAGGAACAGGGTCTACACATAGTGTTAGTAGCACGAATTCTATTAAAATTACAGTCGATAAGACCTTATTACATTCACTTTTTATGACCCCTACAACGCCTTTTGACATTTATAAAATAATTGTTTCCTTAAAAAATACAAATAGCACGGGCTATGATGACATACATACGAAGATTTTGAAAGCCGTATCTAATATTATTTCACCTATCTTAAGTTACATAATAAATATGTGTATTGTATCGGTGTATTCCCTGAAAAATTAAAAACGACTATTGTTCAACCACTTTTTAATAAGAATAGCAAACTAGAAATGAGCAATTACCGACCAATATCCCTTATACCAACAATATCGAAGGTATTTGAAAAAGTAATTAGTAGTAAACTTAGCACCTTTTTTGAAAAAAATGATATCTTCGCGGATGAACAAGTGGGCTTTAGGAAAGAAAAGAGCATTAATTTAGCGGTATATAAATTTTTGCAAGTTGTTATGTCTAGCCTTAACAATAAAAGAATCGTCACGGCACTGTACTTGGATCTGCAAAAGGCGTTCGATTATGTCGATTATAATCTTTTGTTTAAAAAGCTGGAAGCTTACGGCGTAAGGGGCAATGTGTTGAAACTTTTAAAATCCTATCTCTCTAATAGAGTACAATGCACTCAGATCACTCGCATATGCCCTAAAACCAAAAAGGAAATTGTATTCTCCTCTGGATATCAAGTGGTAAAACAAGGTGTGCCTCAGGGAAGTGTTTTAGGCCCCCTGTTATTTATTATATATATAAATGACCTGACTAATGCTATCAAACAAAATATTGTCCTATTCGCGGATGACAGTACGGTCATGTTTACAAATACGTGTAAAAACACTTTAGAAAGAGATATGAATGAAACACTAAATCAAATAATAAAATGGCTAAAATGTAATAATTTACTCATAAACCTAGATAAAACGAACATAATGGGATTTAGAAATCATATCAACAAAACAAAAGATATTGTTGTAAAATATAGCGGACAACAAATAAATGAAGTGGAAACTGCAAAATTTTTGGGCTTGCATCTTGATTGCAGTTTGAATTGGAGACATCATGTTGAAGTCATATGTTCTAAATTAAGCCAATTTTCATATGCACTGTACATGCTTAGAAAGGTAGTCCACCAGTCGGCTGTTATAACTGCATATCGTGGTCATGTTGAGTCCTTGTTAAGGTATGGGGTAATATTTTGGGGCAACTCGGTTGAAAAGGATACGGTGTTTAAGGCACAGAAGAGGTGCGTGAGAGCAATTTGTAAACTTAAATCTACTGATAGTTGTAAACCTACGTTTACTGAACTAAAACTATTAACCCTGCCCTGTATCTATATTTATGAGACTGCTATATTTGTTGCCTTAAATAAGTCTTTGTTTAAATCACCTACGAGTGAACGCCATAAGAATAAAATATGTTTTCCGGCAAACAGAACTGCACAGTTCGATAAGAGTGTTTTTTGTATGGCTCCTCGAATTCATAACCATCTACCCAGAGCAATATTGAAATGTAGTAATGTAGATACACTAAAGCATTCACTTAAACAATTTCTTCTTAAGAAGGCATATTATACTGTAATTGAATATCTAAATGACAAAACATAACTCACAGTAAATTATCTAATTAATTGACATGATTTCATTTTTTACAATTGACATAATTCTGATTAATTAATTTTCTGACTGATAATAATTTTACTTGACATTTTCTATGCTAATTTATGATGGAGATTTATGAGTTTGTTCTGACATTGAGATATAATTATGATTCATGTTCCAAACTAAAATTAATACCATTACTTATTATTTTTGGGTGATTATATAGTGTGTAACTTTAAATTTATAAAATACTCTACCCTATAAAACATTGCATGCTGACTGGCAGAATATAGAAGCACTGAACCATAGTGTAATAAAATCTAATAGTGAGCGCACTTCTTTGTCTGGGCGCTAAATGCCGACAACCGACTAGACACTGCAAATAACTAAGGGTTGACACAAAAACATTTTGCAAGTAGGTACTTCCGTCCATACAGATGACATGTATGTTTGTAAGTTCAAATTAATCTACGTGTTGTAGTAGTATTCATTTCTAGCATTTTTATTATTAGCATTTTCGTGATTTAGGTAATGTTAATTGTTCGCGATAGGTAAGTAAGTAATAAATAAAATGCAGGTTAAAATCTACAGTTACAATTATTTATCTACTTAGACATGCTTTAACGGGCAATTATTTGCAACATTTATTGTTCGACGATTTTAATTTTCGGTAGTTTATTCAGTATCATCACAATCACCATCACTATCACTACATAGTTTAAAACAAAGTCTGTTTTCTGTCTGTCCCAATGTATGTCTAAATCTTTAAACCTAGATAATTTTGACTGACTTGATATTTTTTTTAATAGATACAATGATACAAGAGAAAGGTTTATAATATGTATAATACATGCATAATAATATAGTAGAGAAACACTGGTAGTTTCTTATCCTTTCCCCTTTACGAGGAATAATGGCTTATTTACCTACGAAGCGATTTTATTTATCCTTATCCGATAAAGTACCTTAAATACATTAAACATGTAATATAGATCAATAGGGCTCTTTACAGCATGTAATTGAAATGAATGTTTTCAAAGATATGAAAGATTTAATATGCAGGGATCATAGATTTATTAACAAGAATCAGATGTAGCGTATTCGTCCAACTAAGCGTCGCACGTTGACAGCTATGACGTAACGTGCGTGACCTTTGGCGACTGGCACTGTACGGACACGCGCGTCTATGTGTGTGAAAAGTTGCCAGATTATGAATAATCTCCCAGTATTTTGCATATAGTTATGTAATATTCTTATATTCATTTGCGGTTTTGAAGAATTTACCATGGATTTAATTAATGCTTTTATAAATACATTTCTTAAATGTAGGTACCGAGTTAAGTTTTAACTACTTCGTAAATCTGTATATATAAAATCCTTGCGTTACTGACTGACTGACAGACAAGCTACAGCCAAAACTACTCGGCGCATGAAGCTGAAATTTAGCATGTATGTTTCTTGGGAACCGTAGGGGTGCACCAAGACGGGATTTCTCGAAACTCCCACGGGATCGGGCAAAACGAGAAATAAGAAAATATGTGCGTGCGAAGCCGCTGGCGTCGATTAGTTGAGAAATAAATAGTATGTATGTACACACGGCACCAAGTCAAGCTAAACAGTTGCTGTACGATTTTGATACTTATTCCCTACGCCATAAGTATGTATGTACACACGGCACCAAGTCAAGCTAAACAGTTGCTGTACGATTTTGATACTTATTCCCTACGCCATTAGTATGTATGTACACAGGGCGCCAAGTCAAGCTAAACAGTTGCTGTACGATTTCGATACTTATTCCCTACGCCATAAGTATGTATGTACACACGGCGCCAAGTCAAGCTAAACATTTGCTGTACGATTTTGATACTTATTCTTTACGCCATAAGAACGGTGCAAAGGTCAAAGTTTATAAGCTTGACGAGTAGCAGGGTGTACACGAATATTTGGATCGTTTGGGGATCGAACTCAAAACAATATTATGTAAGGTATATACTAATGGAAATTGAAATTCTATTACTATATTTATGAGAAAGAAGATATATCTACAGTATACTTTTATAATACGGTAATGTATTTTTCATTAACATGACAATCATTATCACATAATCAATTGACAAGTGCATTTTCCCTAATTCAGGCAGAACGGCGTCGACAAAAACTGGCAACACTTACATATTTCTTGCACAAATACGAAGTTTATCGAAATTAAATTAGGAAACAGTCAAATTATCAATAGTTACCTGTGAAAAGATATTCCATTTTCCTGTTTTTGTTTTTAGGAACAACTTTTACAGTGTTTAAAGAACACAAGACGGCATTTTGAGAATTTAAAAGTTGACGTGATCGTGACGCGTGAACTGTACGATGCTTCGTAGCGCACTGAGACGAGTTTGTATTCGCTTTTCAATTTTGTATTTGCTTTAGTGGCCGCACGCAACTGTGCCGTGCGTTACATCTGATACTTCTCATATCTGTGGCAGGGATATACTTCGGCGACGGTGACGAGCCAGGGCGGGTCGCTAGTTTCTCGATATAATTGATTCTCATCCTCACATAAAAACGGATTAAGAATTGCAATGGAAAGCAACACATGGTGCTGAAAATTTAATTTGAAATCGATGGAATCTCATGTTTACATTATTGCTGCTGTACGATGCCGAAAAACAACCGTAGACTGCACATGTAGAACGCATTATTAAAAAAAGCTCGTATCTGCATAAATAATATTAGCGATAGCGCGATAGCCACACTTGCAACTTCGTACCGACGCGCGGTGTTGGCCGGGCGGACGGGCCACCTGCGAAAAAGTGGCGGGGGGACGCCGCTCTGCCCCGCACCGCACCTCATCGTTGGCCTGTCTAGACGGCCCAGTTACTTCACTATTAGATTTTATTACACTATGACTGAACATTCTGTAACACCTCTGTAACATCTTTGTAATACCTATGTTCGCAATAAATGATTATTATTATTATTATTATGATTCTCTCTGATAAACGATTCTCTTTGTCACAGCACGCGATTAGTTGACATTTAATGTAAAATACCCGCAGATTAAGATACGATAAATTTATGTTAGTAGAGAGCTGATTACAAAATGTATCTTCAACAATAGTGGACTACGTTAACAAAGTCTGCAAGAACTAGCGATAAAACTCTGATAATTAATCAGTAACGAAAGCTGCTCAATGCATTAGACATATGTAGTTTTACGCACACTCAAATCCTCACCAAATAGCATTCTCTAATTGTACAATTAATTTGAACCAAATTCTAAGCCAGCCTGGCTTAGAATTTGGTTCAAATTAATTGTATTTGTACAAAATATTTGAAATGGCTAACAATTATTTTCTTTATCAAAAAAGTACAATTGTGCGACCGACCGAGCGCTCGGTAACTCGAAAGTTTACAGATAATGGTATTGTGAAACGAAAAGACTTTCTATATTTATTTGCGGCTCTCTAAATCTGAACAGTCCCGCTTCGTCCACCGTGGCTGTTGTAATGCATTTAATATGGCATCCATTGGTACGTAGTGCACCTGACGCAGTTAAGCGGCAGTTATTGCGAGGGGAAGCGACGTGCGGCCGATACAACACACGTGCGTCGCCGGTGGTTTATAGCTCCACTAGTCATTGTGTTTGTTTGTTCGACGCGCTCATAAGTTCGTACGCTGTCGCCTGTCGATAATACGTTTCATAATAGCGTTAAAACAGGATTAATTACATAGTTAAAGTGGATTACGTGGCGTGAATGTAGTGTTCGTGTGAGGCGGCGCCGCCATTATGTGCGCATTAACATTCATTACTTCAGTTATGCGACAATCGCTGGTGTAACCTCGTCTGTGATATGGAAACACTTGTTTTAATTATTTCTGTTTATTTTGTTGATGTTCCAGCTAGCGTGTGTTCCGTCTCACTCGCACGCTACCACTGTGCCAGTTAAACTCACACGATGTTCGTAACAAAGTTCACTCACTCGCCGGGAAATCGAATAATTGTCCCTCTACACGGGGAGTTAGTCGCTCCAGTGTATCGTGTTCAGGGGGCTGACTTATCGGCGCCGACTGCGGCCGGCCTGTGCTCGCGGGGAACCATCATACAGAGAACCTTCGCTCAACTTCGCTATTTAATAATTCCGTAGCACTCGCTACGACTAACTTTAAATTGCAGCCCGAGAGCGGAACATTATAAAATCATAGATTTAAACGTTCACTAATGGCGATGGGGCATCCGGGTTACTCTGTTGCTCATTGTTCATTTGAATGGCAGTCAACTTCATAATCAGTGCATGTAATGGGATAGATTTTAAACCATGTGTTGAAGTATGTAGATACATCTATGTAAGATATATCTGGGGGCACGGTAGTGCCCCCGCCAAGTCGAGCAATAAAGTGGCACGGCCGTACCATCCTTTCCTCGAAGCAATTCAGGCCATTTTCGACCCCCTATAACTACGTTGTGGATAAAACTAGAATACTGATTTTCGCTCGACCGCGAATAAGTTCAAACTCGCCGCTGTGTGAACTTGTACTTGTAACCGCTGGCCGGAGCTCGCGGACGCTGTTGGCACAAGTGGCGCACATTACTTTCCTTCCTCACAAACGATTTAAGAGGCTACCTCGAAGGTCAAAAAATCGTGCAGAGGTCATGACTAAGTGTTAGCTATAAAGTTGAATGTCGCATGGTTTTTGACATGGCATACCATCACGAAACTGTCTGAAATCTTATTTCGTTCCTAACTCAAGTAATAATCGTCTTAGAAAAATTCGTTCGACCAGTCCCTAATAAACTAGCTCTTCTTTCGGTGAGTAGCAATTTCAAGGCGTAAAGTTAAGTATTTTTTTAAATATCTGTTTAAAATATTTCGAGAAAGCATGTTTATCAAATTAAAATTCTATCGAGCGAAAATCTTCCAATCGTGTATCTGTTCGAGCAGTCCCTAGATAAAGACCTGATAAATAATATATACCATTTTCACTTTGCTGGAGTGTCTCACTGCTCCAAAATCTGTAATCAAAAAGGGCATACATTTTAAACTAACAATATTTTTATATTACACTCCATAATTATAGCTATTTTCACTTCATCCTTATTCATTTGATTTGTTACCACACTTGGGCACACATATATAAAAGCTGTAATTTAAATATAGGTGATGACAATGTATTCAAACATCAACTCTCGCACACATATGCGTGAATCAATCAAACAACAGTTACAGCGACTATTCCTGTTGTATTCATCGTCAATTAGCTCTCAGCCGCGAGAGCATAATCATTCACAACCTTTGTACAATAGTTACCTCCGGCGTCACTCCCCCCTGTCCCCCCTCGGCCGCCGCAATACAAGCCGCGAATAATTGAGTCTGCGTGTGGGGTAATAACAATAGTGACGGGTAAAAACCAAAGTGCCTCAAATGCCTTTATTGGAAAGCGTAATTGAACTTCCAAATGCAGACGTGCGGCGAATCATGGATCGACAAATCGAGTAAGTGAACACAAACTGCTTCTGTTTCAGTGTAACTTTCGTCAATGAAGTATCGTGTCGGTGCATAGTTCACCGCTCCGCCATTCTTTGAATACTGCCATTAATCGTTACAGCGATCCGTCGACTAGCAATTTATTGCAACCAGGAACCTTCAAGCGACCGTGCTTCACCAAATTGTTTTTCGAAATTGAATAACGCTTTGTTTACTGTAATTTATACACGTTATTAACATTTAATTTTGCTAAGTACTGTTATTTTGAAATACAATCACTTAGCCCAGACACGTGGCACATGAGCACTTTGTGTAATGACACGAGGATACAAACACAATTAAATACACAGTATCCAATATAATACTGTGTGTCGGCATAATTAAGCGGCGCTTGTCACACCGCGAGTATTGTCATACATAACAATATTGTACAAAGCTGTGATTATGTAAATTGAGTCGTGATTGATTCAACAGAACGGTAAATTTAACAGTAGTAGATTCAATAGTACAGTACACACCCACAACACTCGGCCTCTCAAATCGATCACCGAACAAAACAAAATAAATTACGGACCCTCTCAACAATTTCAGTTCTTCGAAAGAAAGTTATATTAATAGTAAAACAAACTGTAGTAAGACTTTGTCGATAGCTAGTGGTAATGTTCACCGCCGTTGCTATGTAAATACTGCCGGTGACGCGGGGTGCGGGGCGGTGCGGCACGGGGCGCGGGGAGGGGGCGAGGACAGTTCAAACACGCTCACAATTACAGTTTGTTTGTATTTATTCCGGCGCCGATTTATTACTCTTTGCTAACTTGACTCAGGATCACTCTGCGCACTCAGCGCCGCCGACCTCAAGCAGTTTGTGTTGACCTCGCCTCGCACCACGGCCGAAGCGTCATAAGATGGCAATGTAATTAGTTTAAGTTAAGTTAGTTAATTCGATTAAACGTCCCGCGTCACAGCGGCGCCTTTGGCGACACGCACACGGCGACCACTGTCTTTGTGGAAAAAGTTAGTATCAGCTCCAAATAAAAACAGTATAGAATGCCGTAGCGTACACATACAGTAAGGACATTTCAGGAGTACACTGAAGAGAAACGCGTGACAAACGTTTATGTCTTAACAACTCTTTGTATTACAAGCGTGAATTAAAACAAGCTGTACTTAATTAAACTAATTGATTGAAACAAAATGCGTGGAAGAATGTGTTAATTGAGTTACAGAACGTGTTACTTAATTTACATTTCTGGTAGCGCCATCTACCTTCCTATCTACAACTAATCGCATCAACATGAATCGTTCCACGCTTGTCTAGTGCGAGCGATATCATATTTCCGTCCCTCTCTTTCCCTCTCCCTGGAAGAGGCACTGCCTTGCGCCTGATTTCGTCGCCGCGATCGTGAACGCGACAGACAGTCTCGAACATTCCTCCCGCTGAGAACGCCGTCTCGATACCGCTCCGCGCCGCGCCGCTGTCTGTGATTTTGCCGCTTCCACCAAGGAAAACCCGCTCGTGAGTGCTAGTGAAAACAAGCAGCTGCATCGCGTAACCACCAGGAAGACAAGAAACGAAGAAGGCTGAATAAGGTAAGTGCCTTCCATCCTGGAAATATCCTATACTCCCGTATCCATCTCCTCTTCCCTTATCCAATTCTAGGCGACTAAAACTCGCCCTAATACAGTCCATTAATCCTTCCCAAGTCGCCTAGAACCTACGGTTTCGGCATCACGCCATACCATTTTTTTTGATCCATACGAGTCGGATTCATTTACGTTTTATACGTTATACCGCTATACCTAGGCAGTTATAGCACCTAGCTATACTCCTAATATATTCATATAACCGTCACATGGTTATTTCCGCCCGCATCAGTAGGTAAACTTTTATGTAGCTACCTACTTATTAAATTATTATTTCCGCAACTATCATAGTTGTCTTATAAATCTCATATTTCAATCAACTTTTATTTCCTCAGCTCTAAAGTGTTGCCTACTTAGGTAAAATAATAGATACATTAGATATTCTTATTTTGTTTCGTTCTCATTAGCTTATACTTACGTAAGCATGTCACAACAAAAGAAGTCACGCGTGTCGGAAGACAAAGAGATGACAATCTTAGAAGCGAAACGCAATATTTTATTTGAGCGCATACAAAATATCTATGAACGATCAAAAACCGCATCTATGTCTGACAGCAATAGCGAAGCATTTCTCAGTTATTGTACAACAGTAGATAGTATTCGAACAGATTTTCATAAGTTGTTAGACGATTATAACGCAAGATTACTTTCTATCAATCCTGATGAAAAACCGAACTATCAGGTCATATTTCAGTCACTACTTGACAGATATCAAGACACGCGCATTCTAGCGTCTACGTACTTTGACCAAGCTTTAAATCTCAAACTGTCCGGTGCCGCGTCTGTCTCGAATTTCCAGCTGTTTATTGATAACTTCGTAACCGCGGTTAATTCTCTTAGGAATTTAAAATTAGAAAATCTTTCCGACTTTATGTTGCTTCAACTCGCTTTAAAAAAGTTTGACACTGATACAATTCGCGCATTCGAGATGACGGAACGCAATAATAAAATACCTACACTAGATAGTTTTATTTCGTTCATCAAAGATCAGTGTCGAATATTTCATAATACGCAGTCTGGTTCACCTGGCCCGTCTAACACTAACAACAACAAACAAAGGTTGAATAAACCGCGAAATAGTAATAATAACTCAGTCCCTAATCCACAATCTTACGTAACATGTTCGATAGTAATAATTCACAGAAGTGTCTGTGCAGTAATATAGTGCACGACCATTACTATAAGTGTCCCACCTTTAATGATTTAAATCCAATTGCTCGTTTTAAAAGCGTAAAAGATAACAAAGCTTGCATTAATTGCTTAAGCATAAAACATAAAACGAGTAATTGTTCCAGTAGAACGAGATGTCGCACGTGTAAACAAAAACATCATACACTGTTACATTATGATAAAAATAACCGGTTGTCAAGTCAAGCCGCTAACCTTGACACACTTACGAGTACGTCGCAAGTGCAGAACACGGTAGTTGCGCCCTCCAGGTCTGAGGGCGAAGAAGTATCGCTGTGTATGACATCCATTGCGCAGGCGACGCGCACGCGAGGACGGCACTCGCGCATCTATAATGATCCGCGCAGGGCCAAAACGCAGAGTACGGCGTCTAAGACGGTACTGTTAGCGACAGCGCAAGTTATCGTATATGATGTTAATGGGTCGCCGCACATGGTACGTTGTCTGCTAGATAGCGCATCTCAGACCAATCTAATAACATCGGAATGCTTCAGACGCCTCGGATTATGGAATAATTTTAAAAATACTAACTCAACCGTCAAAGGGATAGGCGGATCAGAAAGGCATTGCAGGGGTTCCGTAGATGTTAAAATACATTCGCGTTTTAATAGGGACATTAATTTTAACATTTCTTCGCTTATCGTGGAACGTATTACAGACACGTTGCCAAACGCTAATGTAGACGTAGCATCACTCACTCATCTCGAATCATTGCCGTTAGCCGACGCGGAGTTTGCGAATCCGGCAGGCATTGATCTTTTGATCGGAGCTTCAATATTTCCGCACTTGCTACTAACTAAAATAGTACGTAGTGAGCGATATGATTTACCGCCCGCTATTGAGACGGTACTTGGGTATGTGATTATGGGTACCATACCTACGTTACATACTTCTCATTGTATTACGTCTTGTTGTTGTTCTGCTCTTCAAGAGATCAAGGTGGGTGCTAAAACTGTGTGTAAGATAAAGCACTAATTAGCTATGCTATGCTATGCTGCGCTATGCTGCGCCATGCTGCGCTATGCTGCGCTATGCTGCGCTATGCTGCGCCATGCTGCGCTATGCTGCGCCATGCTGCGCTTTGCTGCGCCATGCTGCGCTATGCTGCGCTATGCGGCGCCATGCTGCGCTATGCTGCGCCATGCTGCGCTATGCTGCGCTATGCTGCACCATGCTGCGCCATGCTTCGCCATGCTGCGCTTTGCTGCGCCATGCTGCGCTATGCTGCGCCATGCTGCGCTATGCTGCGCCAAGCTGCGCCATGCTGCGCTATGCTGCGCCATGCTGCGCTATGCTGCGCCATGCTGCGCTATGCTGCGCTATGCTCTGCTATGCTACGCTATGCAATGCTACACTATACTATACTACACATCCGCTTTGTATATGGATGACATTGCCTGTAGTGTCATACCCGCTCCGCTAGCAATTTCGCTTTGTGAAGAGCTTATTCAGCTTTTCAAGCGAAGCCAGTTTGATCTTGTCAAATGGACAAGCAACTCTAAGGAGGTTCTCGCATGCATACCAGATTCTCATAAAGCTTCTCCAGACATTGAGTTTGAGAAGTCTGTACCGCATGAGGTTCTCGGTTTACGCTGGGACAAATCCTGTGATAGTTGTCGGTTTGACGTCTCACCACCAGATGATAAGTGCACCAAACGCACTATGCTGTCCACAGTGGCTCGACTATGGGACATAATGTGTTTGTGGCTCCCACAATTTTGTACGCCAAGCTCTTCATCAAAGAGCTTTGGCTATCAAAGTGTGAGTGGGATGAAACACCCCCTGACCATATTGTCGCCGCTTGGGGCCAGTTTTGTATTGAGCTTACCGCGCTCAATCAAGTTACTATTCCGCGTCATCTTGGGTTGGTAGATGGATGTACCATCAACTTAACAGGTTTCGCTGACGCCAGCGAGCGTGCTTACGGCGGAGTCGTATATCTGCAAGTCCGCATTGGTTCTAACTACTCGGTGCAGTTAGTTTGTGCCAAGTCTAAGGTCTCGCCTGTTAAATCATTTCGGTTGCGAGACTGGAGTTGTGCGCGGCCCTTCTGCTGTCTCAGTTGCTCCGCAAGGTTCAAGACACAGTTTTGCCCCAATACCCCATTAATAAAATATACGCATTTTCCGACTCCAAGGTAGTGCTCGCTTGGATTTATTCTTCTCCTCACCGCTGGCAGACTTTGTCGCCAACCGCGTTCGTAAATTGATTGAACTTGTTCCCGCTACTTGTTTCAATCACGTCGCGGGTTATCGTACTCGTCTTTAGGAATAACTTTCCATAGATCATATTGACTGGAAGTTTATTCCACCAGCATCACCACATTTCGGTGGATGTTGGGCAAGCATGGTCAAAGTAATTAAAACGCATCTCTTCAAAGTTATAGGTCAACAGATCCTCTCTTACGAAGAGCCTTTAACTGTCCTTGCACAAGTCGAGGCACTGATCAACTCGCGTCCGCTTCCAACTCAGTGAGATCTAGCCTGAGGTTGGACTTACCTCTTAGTTTAAGTATTTAGTTAGTAGTTTCCGCTATTATTGCGTTTGTAGTTTTCGCTAAAGTTAATTTAGATTAATTTATTGTCATATCGCTGTCTTAGCCTATTGATGGGTTATGCGGTAGTACACCCAACGTAGCTAAGTTCAATTCTATTTTCTTTAAAGGCAACCCTTTAGGGCCGGGGGGATATGGTAGCGCCATCTACCTTCCTATCTACAACTAATCGCATCAACATGAATCGTTCCACGCTTGTCTAGTGCGAGCGATATCATATTTCCGTCCCTCTCTTTCCCTCTCCCTGGAAGAGGCACTGCCTTGCGCCTGATTTCGTCGCCGCGATCGTGAACGCGACAGACAGTCTCGAACATTCCTCCCGCTGAGAACGCCGTCTCGATACCGCTCCGCGCCGCGCCGCTGTCTGTGATTTTGCCGCTTCCACCAAGGAAAACCCGCTCGTGAGTGCTAGTGAAAACAAGCAGCTGCATCGCGTAACCACCAGGAAGACAAGAAACGAAGAAGGCTGAATAAGGTAAGTGCCTTCCATCCTGGAAATATCCTATACTCCCGTATCCATCTCCTCTTCCCTTATCCAATTCTAGGCGACTAAAACTCGCCCTAATACAGTCCATTAATCCTTCCCAAGTCGCCTAGAACCTACGGTTTCGGCATCACGCCATACCAATTTCATTAAATGTTTCGTTTCGACGAACTCCGCTAAAATTACTTTGTGTCACATTGTTCGTTATAAAATGTCGAACATATTCTACAGCCCAATAAATACTGCGGGAATAATCAACACTCATGCTTTGTCTTGGTACAACATACATACATACATAGACTCACGCCTGTTTCCCGGAGGGGAAGGCAGAGACTACGGAACGCCATTTGCAACGATCCTGACATACCTCACTTGCTTCACTCACTCCCATCAAGTTTCTCATGCATGCTCTTCTGTTAAGGGTACTTCTGACTTGTCCTTTTTTCAGGATGTCTCCAATCTGGTCAGAGAACGTCCGCCTAGGTCTTCCCCTTTGTCCTGTTCTATTCACACTTGCCTTATATATCTTCTTTGTCAGTCTATCGTCATCCATCCTCTCCATGTGCCCAAACCATCTTAACATGCCTTTCTCAATGCTTGTCACTACATCTTCTTTTACCCCACACCACTCTCGTATCACACAATTCTTTACTCTGTCGGTCAAAGACTCACCACACATACTTCGCAGTGCTCTCATTTCTACAGCATTTATTTTACTTTCAAATCTCTTCTGCCATACCCAACTTTCACTACCATACATAAGGGTAGGCACTAACACGCCTCTATGTACAGCCAAACGTGCCTGTTTGGACACGTTTTGACTGTTCATAAACGCTTTCAGAGCTCCATTCACACTATTACCTGCATTAACTCTTCTTTCAATATCTTCTTCATTCTTACCATCTCTTGTAAACAACGTACCTAAGTAAACAAACTCATTCACTTGTTCCACTCGCTGTCCATCGATCAAAACATTACAAGCCGTAACGCATTCCTCCTTTTCAAAAACCATAACTTTCGTTTTACTTACATTCACTTTCATTCCTTTCCTCTCTAACGCACCATGCATGATTGCTACCATCTCCTGCAACTCCTCCGCTGAAGATGCAAGTATTACCTGATCATCAGCATAAAGGAGGCATTTGACGAGTAACCCATTCATCCTTAATCCGCAGTCACTATGTTTTAAATCTTGCAAACAACTGTCCATGAAGAGGTTAAACAGCCACGGCGACGCTACACATCCCTGTCTAACACCTTTCTCGATGGTAAACCAGTCAGTGTATGGCCCGTTTATCCTCACACAAGCTCTAGAATCCTCATAAAGGGATTTCAGAGCTCGAATGAGGCTGCTGTCCACCCCATTCACTGACAGCACCGACCACATTTCATTCCTCACCACTTTATCGTAAGCCTTTTCCAAATCCACGAATGCGCAATAGACCTTTTGACCTTTGGCCAAAAACTTTTCGGCTATGCTTCGCAAGGAAAAAACCTGATCCGTGCATCCCATACCCTTTCGGAATCCCGCTTGTACATCCTATATTTTCTTGTCGGATACTTCCATAACTCTTTCAATAAGTACCTTTGCATACAATTTGCCAACAATGCTGAGAAGGCTAATGGCTCTATAGTTTTTGCAATCTTGTTGCGAGCCTTTTCCTTTATAAAGAGGCACAACTACAGCTGCTGTGGCCCAGTCATTAGGTACTCGGCCGGTGGTCCAGCACAAGTTATATAACCGCTGCAACTGACCAACTATGATGCCCTGTCCAGCCTTCAGCATTTCGACTGTAATCCTATCATATCCTGCAGCCTTACCTACTTTCATACTTCCCAGTGCCTTAACGATCTCATTCACGCCAATAACGCTGTCATCATTGCTATCGTTACCATTCATTTCAGCTATCGGTGTCTTTATCGCCGACCTTTCAAATAAACTTTCAAAATACTCTTTCCATCTCTTCAGCACGCAAGATTCATCATTTACTATTTTTCCATTCTCGTCTCTGATGGATGTGTGTTCTGAGGATTGAGTTTTTCCTCGAACTGCACGAACGGATTTCCAGAAAAACTTAATGTTCCTCTGGAAATTGTCAGATAATCTGCTATCAAACTCATCTTTCTTTTCCTCTTTTTTCCTTTTAACCATTTCTTTCACTATTCTTTTTGACCTAACAAACTCCTTTCTTGCTTCATCTATGTCTACACTCGTTGCTTTTCCCATTCTTTCATTTGCTCTGGTAGCCAACCAATCTGACCAAGCTTTCTTCTTCTCTGACACTGCTGATTGTACATCCTTGTCCCACCATGTATTCTTAACCTTTCGTATTTTCCTTCTCTTAATCACACCACGTACTTCAGACGCTACACATACTACCTCTTCTTTAAAGGCCTGCCATAATTCTTCCATATCATTTATGCAATCGAACCTCTCAAATTTTGCTATCAATCTTCGTTTATACTCATCTTTCACATCTTTCTCTTGTAGATTTTCTACCTTAATTCTTTCCAAGACCCTATTTTCATTACGCTCTCGGTGTCGCCATCCTTTAAAGAGCCCACTTATCCGGCTCAACACCAAGAAGTGGTCTGTGTGGATGCCGATCCCTCGATATGGTCTTGTATCCAACATATTCTTTCTCAATCGTTCATCTACTATCACAAAATCAATCATACTTCTTCTAACATTTTTCGCCTCTCGCGTATACATATGTATCCTTTTATGATCAAACATGGTGTTTGTCACACAAAGGCTCCACTCCAAACAAATCTCAAGCAGTACTTTTCCATTTTCGTTCACACTCTCATCACCAAATGCACCTAACACCCTTTCAAAGCCATCTCGCTTTACTCCCACCCATCCATTGAAATCCCCTAACAAGATCAATCTTTCATTATCCTTGCAGTTCCTCAAAATCTCTCTTAAACTCTCCCAAAACTCCTGCCTTTCGTCTTGCTCATCTTGTGACATAACCGTAACTATATTGACCGGGGCGTACACCCCCACAATAAAGAGACGAGTAAGTCCTACTTTCATTCTCATCCACAGTAGCCTAGCATTTACACATTCAAACTCTTTTACACACTCATTCATTCGTGCAGACAGTATTACACTAACTCCCTTACAGGCTCTGGTCTACCCCAGACCAATACGCCGTATATGCGCCATGCTTGGTGGTTTCACACCCTTTTCTTTTTGTTTCATTCACACAAAGAACATCAATCTTTCTATCATCCATCATCTGACATACTTCATCCAATTTGCCGTTCATTCCTCCTCCAACATTCAATGTTGCAAACCTGCTCTCCGTAGGCCGCTTTTCGCCCTCGCGGGAAACGAAACGTGATGGGTTGCGAACCGCGTCGCCGCCGTGTGAGGAAATATTATTAATTGTTCCCATTGCGTTCCCACGAGATTTAGGGTTTTTAAATGTCCATCCCCATAGAGCCCTTTACGGGGGTAAGGCGGAATATCACGTGTGCCCTGTGACCACCAACACAGGCACCCTCCGTTTGCGACCAGCTTACCCTCTGGCCACGAATCTCTCGGCACGGGTCGGTTTACACCTTAGATCGGGGTTTTGTGTCGGGTATGCTCCCTGAAAGTTGGTTTAATTTCGGAGTTTTCCTTCTCCTAGACAGGTTGCCAAACAAGGCTAACGAGGCCCATCTCCCCGAACGTTTGGTTTAATTTCGGAGTTTTCCTTCTCCTAGACAGGTTGCCAACCAAGGCTAACGAGGCCCATCTCCCCGAAGTTGTCTTGGTATGGGCTTAATATGTGTATTAATGTAAATATATAATCGTTTCCAAATTAAAATGTTAGTTGTGTATGCTTCGAGCCTTAGTTCAGTTACTCGCATTGTCTTTGTTTAACAATTCCCCGTAGTGCATCGATCCGAGTAAATTTAAGTCTCATATATACTAGTACTCATGTACTTGTATACATAACGAAGCGAGTAGTCGATTCCATGAAGTCATTCAACCTCTCGCGGATTAACCTCGCTTCAAATCTTTTGTCATCTCGTATGACTTACAAAGCCTCTTAGCGATTCTTTCAAGATAACACCTGACGGAATCCCGTTAACCCTCGTGCTATAAATATCGTGTAAATGTAATATGTTTGTGAGAGCGACGATAGCGCAATGGAAATAGATCAAAGTGAAGTCGTAACACGAAGTAGGACAATATCGCGTAATAACGAGAGGTATGGCGCTCAGCACACGACCGAGCGACGAGCTGCCGGCTATTGCTAACTGTCGACAATTAGTCGCGCGTGTGTGCGGCTCCGCGCGCGACGTTCGATTTGTGCTTCTTTGTAGTAATGACCGCCACCGTCCGGTGTACTGTCGGCGGCTTTTTATTGCAATAACAAAGCCTGTACCTCCGCTGCACATTACCACATGCACCGGCGACCGTGGTAATGAGCGCACACACATATACACACTGTCCGCTCGCCGACAAGAGGTCCGCGTCGGTGTAGGTCTTGTCGAGTAGTTCTGACACGTACTTTGTGTCGCGACGCCGCCAAATGAAAAAACTTTTATCTTGTTTGGCGATATCGCCACATCGCCGGAACTTGTCGCTCGAGTAGGGGGTGGCTCCGTTCATTTTCCACGGCTTCAGTGGAGTCGCGTACTCGCAAACAAATTGCGCATTATAAACTTTAATTTGTTGGAGCGCTCCGTATCTGGGGTGATACGCGCACGTACAAGCGATGTGTTTTTTCGGCGCAACATGGATTGTTTGTGTAATAAGACTCCCTGACTTCGTACTTAAACATAAATAAATTATTTTGATAGACAATTGTAGCAAACTTGTGTGAACTGAGTAGTGAAGTGCTGCGTGGACCTTTTGTTTGCTAAGCGTTCATTTGGCCGAGCATTTGTAACTGATCTTTTGGAGTATTTTTTCATTAGTGTAAGAGGCAATGTTTTTCATTGACGAAGCGGTGGAGATGAACAAAGAATCTGACGCGGCGCCTGATGTATCTGCGGGACGTGCGGAATGTTAATGGAGGCTGCTGTAATTAGTAGGCGCCGTAGCGCGTAGAGGTGCCGGTAGTGATGCTCTACGATGCTACGGCGTAGCGTACTTGAACAATTATGCACAATATATCAATTTAAAATCATTGTAGCAGAAAGAACTGTATCATTTGATCGTGTATAATTTTGTCGTCAGCAGCAAGTCTCATATGTGTGTCATGTATACAGGGTGTGGTATAAGTGCGTGTGCAAACGTCGTGCGGTTAATGTCTCTGTTAAGGCGACATTCCTCGCCGCGTATTACCTCCTACATAGTCACTCGCACAGGTACACAGCACATACTTGTTTATGGAACAAATACCAACTTCGGCTTAATAACTTCGCTACACAAGCTCGGTATATTACTTAGGCTCATAACAAATAATGAAAACGAGTTAAAAATTAAGCGTAATCAATGGTTTGGAGTTTCCGGTGAAGAGCCAAGTTTAGCGTTTGTTCTACCAGGTGTGAGGCAAGGTGAGAGGGGTGAGAGCCGGGAGGGAATAGGAATGATGCGATCAGGTCGAGACAGCACCTACTGTCCAATCAGCATAATTGAAACGCGAATTGTTACGTCGGAACTTTTAAGATATTCATTTTTAAACTAACTGTCAAGTAAGAAGAGGGTTTGGAATAAGGAAAGGCTGGTAATGCTAGAAAATTTCTGTTCATCAAAAAGTATAAGAAGGATGAGTAGAATAAAATAATTTTCTACAAATTAATGTCGAAGGATTTTTTTTTGTAGATCTTTACATTCAGTTCAGAATTATTACGTATTTGACTTGTTCATATTTTCTATTATTCGTAGTTAGGGCAGCGATAGCCTTGTGGACAGACTTACAGACTACCACGCAAGTGGTCTTGGGTTTAAACACACGGCGCACATTGCCAAGTTTTTTAATGAATGACTATGAATATTGAGCTAAATGCTGAAGGAAAACATGGTGATTGAAATGCAAACATGCATGACTGAGAGTTCTTAATAATGTTTTCGAAACAACGAGACGCATGCCAACCCGCACTTGCATACGACACATTCTTTCGACGCGGTGGACTATTCCCTTCCCATTAAATAATATCGAATAGAGATTGCCTCATCATCCTCTTAGCGTTATCCCAGTTTCAATCTGGGGTCCGCTTTCTAGTCTAACCGGATTTGGCTGAATATTAGCTTTTCCACGGAGCGACTGCCTGTCTGACCTCCGCAACCCGAAGGGATAGCGATATTCCATGGTTTAGACTAGTGTCAGTTTATTTAGAAGGTACTGACGCCCTGTAACGACTGTCAAAGATCTTCATGACAACCGGGACTGACGGCTTAACGTGCTCTCCGAGGCACGGGACAAGTGATAATTAACAATTCAATACGCACATAACTCCGAAAAGTCATTGGTGCGCGCCGTGGATTCGAACCTCTGCATAGCAGTTTGTTGGTATATCCACTCGGCTATCGCTGCCTATCGAATAGAGATTGCCTGCCGTCATCAAAACTGACTGAATCTGCGAAGGGTCAGGAAAGAATGCCGAGTATATAAAGATCAAATGTTGCAAAAGAAAATTGTTACCTCGAATACTTTCGGTTAAACAAACTTGTGTCTTGAAATATTTGCAAAAAGTACGTACTGAATTTTATAAATGACTAGAGGACGCCAGCAGCTACGCCTGCATTTTTTAAATTTACCCGTTTTGGCCGATCCCGTGGGAATTTCGGGAAATCCCTTCTTAGTGCAGCCCTACGGTCCCCAAGGAACATACATGCCACATTTCAGCTTCCTGCGCCCAATAGTTTCGGCTGTAGCGTGTCTGTCAGTCAGTCAGTAACGCAAGGATTTTATATATTAAGATAAGATAACAGTAACTTGTAATAAATTCGCGATTTATATAAATATATGTTGAAGCTTACAGCCAAGTTTTCCCTAACCGGGTTAAAGTCACAACTTAACAGTAGTTGCGCGGAGTGCGGGATTTAGAGAGTGCGCTTGAACTTGAGACGTAAGTGACGTTGATCAGGTTAGCGCTCAACTTACACTAACGTTGTTATATCTGACGGATACACCGGCTGCCGCCGCCGCTGCCGCGCGTACTGACACGTCTTCATCACCGCTCTACAAAGCCGTAAGACATGAACAGTTTTCACGCCAACGGCAACGACGTGTCGTACAGCTATGTTATTATCTCATTTAACACAATTCTGCGTGTTTTACGGAGAGGAATTTGTAAGCACTTGTGGCATATAATTTGAGTTTTGGGAAAGAAACTCCTGAACACAGAATCCAAGACAGAGATTTTAAAGGCATATATGGGGTGTTACGGACGGTGTACGGAAAACCGATACCAATGATTCAGTACATGATACTGATGTAGCCTACTCACAAATTCAACACTTACTCACTATATATCATAATTATAATATTATATACATATACAGCATACACTACATCCGCGCATCGAACCTGCACTCATATTGTCGTCAATGCAATGATGACGTATGAAGAATGTGTGACGTATCCGTACGAGTGGGAGCGCGCGATGCGCCGGGGCGTCGACCTCTAATCGACATTAGTTGGTCCACACTAATCATACGCGAAACCCGTGTCGCCCGTCTTAACGTAACCGCGTCCGCGATCTACTTTTTATGTGTTATTGTCTCATTTCTACGCTATTCTATCACTACAAACTATGTTTTCCACTCCTTCTATCGTATAGTGATTATCTAACTGTGTTGTGTACGTGCAAACCCTTTTCTTCTGTGTTAAGTGAACTTATAAACAATATACCGCATCGATCTTAATACGGACTTTGATTTACCTATCTGGGACACGTAAGGTACAGTGCTATAGTTAATATATTACATTACACGCATCTACACTGTAACACAACGACTACACCTATAACTGGTGACCCCGGAGAACACGTGGGCAATTATGAGTGATAGCAGCGATTCCTTAAAAAGCGTCGGTTCTCGGCAAGAAGATAATGTTACTCGGCGGGCTCAACGAGTGCGTACACCCAGTGAACGTTCTAATAAAGCAATGCGCCGGTTAAAAATTAAGGTGCCGCCTTTCTCATCGGACGACCCGGAACTTTGGTTTGCCCTGCTAGAGGGCCAGTTTGACAGCCATGGCCTTACAGATGACGCTATGAAGTTTACGCAAGTGACCAATAACTTGGATTTACAGTATGCCAAAGCCGTCAAAGATATTATTGTTAACCCACCCAACAAAAATCGCTATGATAAAATTAAATCAGAGCTTATCAAGCGACTCTCGGCTTCTCATGAAAAGAAAGTCAAGCAACTTTTAACCCATGAAGAACTGGGAGATAGGAAGCCTTCACAGTTTTTAAGGCACCTTCGAGACTTGGCGGGTCCATCGGTTCCCGAAGATTTCATCAGGACTATTTGGAGCAATCGCCTGCCACACGAGATCCAGACTGTATTGGCATCACAACCGACTCATTCTCTGGAACAGCTGGCGGACCTGGCGGACCGTATACAGGAGTTGACGTCACCATGTAACGTCGCCGCGACATCATCTCACGGTACGCTCGCACCCCACCCATCTGATGAGCTCCTGGAATTGAAGAAGATGGTTCAGCAACTAACAATAAAGCTAGAAGAGCATACCCGTGCATCCTGCTGTTCTGTCGGTCGTTCTAGACAGCGCGAACGGCGCCGATCATCATCACAGCAAAGGAGCCGATCCAATTCCAGCTATCAAAAGTACCCGCTCTGCTGGTACCATACCAGGTTTGGTGCAGACGCCCATAAATGCATCAAGCCCTGTGACTTTACCAAGACTTCGAAGGCGGGAAACTCCAAGGGCAGTCGCTAATGGCGGCTGACGGCTGCCCATCCACCCCAGGTCGCCTCTTCGTGACTGATCGCAGTTCGAACATCCAATTTCTGGTGGACACTGGCAGCGACGTCTGCGTTTACCCCCGTTCTGCGATTCGGGATCGACGTGCCAAGGCGGACTACCAGCTCAGCGCAGCCAACGGGACTATTATAGATACGTATGGTTTCATAGAACTAAGGTTAAATTTAGGTCTTAGACGTAATTTCGTTTGGCGATTTGTAGTAGCCAATGTTACAAAACCTATTATAGGCGTTGATTTCCTTAGTTATTATAATTTAATTGTAGATTGTAGAAATCAACGCCTAATTGACAATACCACTACGTTATCATCCAGTGCTTCCCCCGCTAAAGCTGATATCTTTTCTATAAAAATTTCTACAGGCGACACGCGTTTCCACGATATCCTAAGTAGGTTTCCAGACATAACACGCCCTTCAGGCACAGTGCGCACTACAAAACATAACACGGTACACCACATAAGAACTACACCAGGGCCACCTATTTCATGCACTCCCCGCAGACTGGCACCGGACAAATTAAAAATTGCCAAGCAAGAATTTGAATTGATGCTTAGCAATGGCACAGCACGGCCTTCTGAGAGTCCCTGGGCTTCTCCCTTGCACCTCGCGCCTAAGAAGGATAACGGCTGGAGGCCTTGCGGTGACTACCGTATGCTTAACGCACGCACTATCCCAGATCGTTATCCTATTAGGCATATACACGACTTCTCTCACAGCATCGCTGGTTGCACCATCTTTTCAACCATAGATTTGGTAAAGGCCTACAATTTTATCCCGGTTTTTGAAGACGATATACAGAAAACTGCCATCACCACACCCTTCGGACTGTATGAATTCCCTTTTATGACTTTCGGCCTAAGAAATGCGGGCCAAACATTCCAAAGGTTTGTGGATGAGATGACGAGAGGTCTAGACTTCTGCTACGCTTACTTGGACGACTATTTGGTATTTTCCAGAGACCAGGCCCAGCATGAACTCCACCTTCAGGAACTCTTCACTCGCATGAGTAATTATGGCGTTCTGATCAATACCTCAAAATGCGTCTTCGGTGTCCCAGAGGTGAAGTTTTTGGGTTACCAAATCTCCTCAGCTGGCACTAAGCCTCTGGACAGCAAGGTTCAGGCTATAAGTGACTTCCCAGTACCCAAAACGGTAAAGCAATTAAGACAATTTTTAGGAATGCTTAACTTTTACAGGCGGTTCATACCTCACTCAGCCTCAATTCAAGCTCCTTTAAATGCATTGCTTTCAGGCTCCATTAAGGGCTCCCACCCCGTGGATATATCAGGTGCTACACTGCTTGCTTTTAACAAGTGCAAAGAGAGCCTTGCCAATGCCGCATTACTTGCACACCCAGACAGTGAAGCCAAGCTTGCTCTGGTAACGGACGCATCCGACTGGGCAATGGGTGCAGTATTGCAGCAATTTAAAAATGATGTCTGGCAACCCTTGGCCTTCTTCTCGCGGAAGTTGAGCCCCTCTCAACAGAAATACTCGCCATATGACCGCGAGCTCTTGGCCATATACGAAAGTATTAAATACTTTCGTCACATGCTCGAAGCAAGACATTTTATTGTGTTTACTGATCACAAGCCACTCAGTTATGCCTTCAATGAAAGAAAAATTAACTGTTCGCCACGACAGTACCGACACTTCGATTTTATCTCGCAGTTCACGACTGACATCAGACACATTGCCGGTAAGGACAATGTCGTCGCTGATCCACTGTCACGTGTCGAGGAGCTGCAGATGCCAATCGACCTAGATATGCTTGCTTCTTCTCAAGCTGCAGACCAAGAGCTGTCTCAACTTCTGGGAGGAGAATCTTCACTTCGCCTGAAAAAGTTGAGAATTTCGAACTCTCAAGCTGAAGTTTATTGCGACGTCAGTACTAACTCACCTAGGCCCTTTGTCCCCAAATCGTTGAGGAAAAATGTTTTCGACAGCCTGCATGGCCTCAGTCACCCAGGCGCGAATGCTACGGCCAAGCTCGTTGCCGAGCGTTTTGTTTGGCCTGGTGTACGCAAAGACTGTCGTGAGTGGTCTCGACAATGCACGGCTTGCCAACGCGCCAAGGTTCACCGACATGTCTCGTCTCCATTGGGTACGTTCCAACTACCTCGCACTCGATTTGCTTTCATACACGTGGACATTATAGGTCCTCTCCCCGTTTCTCAAGGCTACCGATACTGCCTAACGGCTGTGGATCGTTTCACTCGCTGGCCTGAAGTTACGCCGATGGCGGATATCACGGCGGAGACAGTTGGGAAGGCGCTAATATCGTGGATATCCAGATTTGGATGTCCAACGGATATTGTCACGGATCGCGGTCGACAGTTTGAATCTTCACTTTTCCAATACCTTGGAAAAATGATTGGATTCAAACATCGCAAAACAACCGCGTATCACCCAGCTTGTAATGGGCTAGTGGAACGATTCCACAGACAGTTAAAGGCGGCTCTAATGTGCCACGCCGATTGTAACTGGGTCGATGCATTACCATTAGTGCTACTAGGGATTAGGAGCGCATTCAAGGATGACTTACAAACGTCATCCGCCGAGTTGGTCTATGGGGAACCGCTACGTCTGCCTGGAGAATTTTTCCAGACTACGGATGCCCATTTCACCGATATATCGGACTTCACTACTCGGCTACGTCAATTTTCACGTAAACTTCAGCCTTCACCTGCAACACGTCATAATAAAGGCAAAGTTTTTATATTTAAGGATTTACCTACATCTAGTCATGTATTCTTAAGGGACGACTCTGTACGCGGCTCATTGCAACCACCTTACTCCGGTCCTTTTGAGGTATTAGAGCGCCGTGACAAATATTATACCATTTTAATTAAAGGTAAAAATGTCACTGTTTCCATAGACCGCCTTAAACCGGCTTATATACTGAATGACCCATCTTCCGTTCATAATTCCATTTTAAATCGGCACTCAAACCCGAGCTCCAGTCCTTTACCCAACCCTGTTCCACAAAGTCAGAAGACCCCAGTCCAGGAGAATGTCAGAAGGACGCGTTCGGGCCGCATAGTTCGATTCCCAAATTATTATCGCCCGTAGTAACGGTCTCCGGGGGGGAGTGATGTAGCCTACTCACAAATTCAACACTTACTCACTATATATCATAATTATAATATTATATACATATACAGCATACACTACATCCGCGCATCGAACCTGCACTCATATTGTCGTCAATGCAATGATGACGTATGAAGAATGTGTGACGTATCCGTACGAGTGGGAGCGCGCGATGCGCCGGGGCGTCGACCTCTAATCGACATTAGTTGGTCCACACTAATCATACGCGAAACCCGTGTCGCCCGTCTTAACGTAACCGCGTCCGCGATCTACTTTTTATGTGTTATTGTCTCATTTCTACGCTATTCTATCACTACAAACTATGTTTTCCACTCCTTCTATCGTATAGTGATTATCTAACTGTGTTGTGTACGTGCAAACCCTTTTCTTCTGTGTTAAGTGAACTTATAAACAATATACCGCATCGATCTTAATACGGACTTTGATTTACCTATCTGGGACACGTAAGGTACAGTGCTATAGTTAATATATTACATTACACGCATCTACACTGTAACACAACGACTACACCTATACTGAGGCCATTGGCAAATTTTCAAAATTTCCGGATTTTTTTTATGAATTTGCCGATTTTTATTTTATATTTTTTGCCATATAATGTAATTAAATAGTAACAATAGTCGACCCGCATTAATATTTTTGTAAAATTCTAAAAATTAAACATGTACATGGCGCGTTTACTCTGACGTGACAGCCGCGGCTCGCGGCCGCAGCACAGTAAGCGCACCAGTACATCGTAATCACTGCCGCTGCCACCCGCCGCTATAGGGCCGTAACAGCTGATAGTGCGAGTTTGCGTGTTCCTATATACATAGCAATTTTTCGTAAAATTGTCGAGTTCTTAGATTTTTTTCGGAAAAACGACCGCCAAGGGTTGAAATACTGTTATCAGTTTTCGGCACACCGTCCCTTACACCCAGTATTGGACTGCGTGCCTTAACAATAAGGTACCAGACACTGGTTGCAAATACAATAATCTATGTTCTCTCAATCAACGTTGTATTGTAATAATATTAAAACACACACTGCATAGTCTGTTCCTAAACGAAGCAGAGCTTGTACTGTGGCAAACAGATATTCTTACATATGTACATACCTACTTATTATAGATGAATAATAATTACACCCATATTAAAGATCTCCAACGTGATCAAGTTCATCACACATAGTTATGGCCTGGGTAGAAATAAAAGTCACCGACTTAGCAGTCAGGATCAGAAACCACTAGTCACTGGATCAACCAGGTCAGCCAGAACTCGTATAGTGCAGGTCAAACAAAGTTCCCCCCCCCGTGGGATCTCCACCTTGTCGTGGTGGGGGGGCTCAGTAACCGTGGATTGGTTACCCGCGGTGAAGCCAAGAGGGATCCAGGAGGGGACGCTCCGCGTGGGCTTGATGGGGCCTGCGCAGGATGCGTCCAACGGTGCGGGTGCGGGGGACAGTTCTGTCTGTCCCTCGCAGTCAGGCGTGGTCGCGGGAGGAGAGGCGTGTCGGTGTTGCGTTGCCGCGCAACCTATCTCCCGCGACCAAATGGGGGTGCACCATTCGATGCGTCATGGTGGGGCCGCAGAGGAAGAGGAGATGCGGTGTTGCGTTGCCGTCCTCCCTATCCTCTGCGGCCGCTTGGTGTTTTGGCGGCGGAGCCCAACACCCTCATCCGCCGCCCAGGGGGTTTTGTTCGGGGCCCGCCGGACCATCTGGCGGGCCAATACCCGTCGGGGGGTTGCGACGTATGCTTGGGCGAAACCCGACCCTCCGACACACGGGTACATGAGGCACACGTGTTGGTTTTTAGTCAGTAAGAGTCTGACAGTCCCCTTCGCCCATCCCCCAGGGCGGAGGGACTCCATGAGGATTTTCCAACCCGACACCAAAAAAAAAAAAGAAAGAAAGGTCAAACAAAGTTAAGCACTGATTAAAGTGCCACTAGCATTATGTACACTTTCAAATTCTTTAAAGTATAAAGCTATAATCTTAAGAGTTGAGGGACTACGCTACTTTAACCTTTCGAGTACCGAGGACATAAATTCATGTCCTACAAAAAAATCCCCTTGTTTACCGACGACATGAATTCATGTCCAAATTCCGTCCTTCAAATTTGACGTTTTTTACACTGATCTAGTACATTTTATCAATTATTTCAAATGGCATTGTATTTTTACGAATCGTAGACAGCCCTGAAACCTTTTTATGATCCAATTTGATGTCAAATTATACAGTAAAAGGACATTTCAATTCAATGCGCGCGAAAACTGAGAATTTATATCCGTCATATGAACATACAGAATATAAAAATACAAAAATAAACAAAAAATAATTTTATTTTCAATTATAATACGCTATAATTGTCGATAAAACCGGTATTCCAAGATCCATTCAAAACAGAGAGCTACACAAAACTAAATATACACTCAAATGTTATTATTATAGATTTTTTTATCGGTTATCTAAGTGGTTTCAAGAAATTGTAACTCGAACTCTTGAAAACATAAACAAGAACCTCTCAGAGCGATAACATTCAATGTCTAGTACCGCGCGCGCGATGATGTCGTACGGCGCGGTACTATAAGCAAAATGACGTTTTAGAAGGCGCGGTACTTGAAAGGTTAATTAACTCTTTGGGTTGTAGAGGATGGAAATGTCCCAAGGAAGGGAAGACAAAAATGGGACAGCAGACGGAAGTCGCCCTGTGGAAAAGCAGATTCTTATTCTGCCCAATCTAGTTTGACTAGAAACTATCTAGGACTCCGGGTTCCAAGGCAAGTCTTGGATGCAATCGCGATAACGTTAGATAGACTACTATGATTATTGGTCTCTCAACTTACTAGGTATTAAGTACGTACCTACGAGAAAATGGATTGATGGTAAAAAATACCCTCTTTTATAATTTTAGAGGTACGAAATCCCAAAAGCGAATATTTTGTGATCAGTTTGAAGGGATCCGTTTAACAACGTAACCGAACGATGTAACTTCATTAGATAATATTTATGAGGTAATTCGACGCGATGTCAAATTCATCGGCAACTAATTAACATTAACTGAGCTATTTCATTACACCGTACACACTTATATTGACCTCGAGCGAATTTTACCAACTTGAAACATTTTTTACAATTTTAATTACAAAATGTGAGGTTGATTACAGAACACTTAATTATGTGAACAGAGGCGACGGGTAACGGTTAACTTATAGCGCGGAAATTGTTCCAAAATATTAAAATTAAGCGCTGCGCTGGACCGATAATTGGCGCTCACCTGGCAACACCGCGCCCTCCCAGAGTGGACATCACTCAACTCATTAACTCTAAACAAAAGTCACGGGAGCTCTTATCTGCTCGTGTGTCCACTCAACTGGAACCAAACACGCCGAAGCATTTTATATACCCGTCATTATTATTGTTTCGTTCTTTTTCAGCGTGCATTCAACAAACTTTGTGAGAGTGTGCTTATTGTAAGCTCACTATTAATATCTATAGTTAAACTATGGTCTTTATTTTAGATTTGTATAAAGTATTAAAATGTTTTTGATTTGAAGAAACTTTGAATTATAATGTCGACGTATTTTGAGTATCTTATCGGATTCTTGTCCACACACCTATATACCGGCTTCCGCGCCGTGCACCCACGATATTGCGCTTGCATAAAAGTAGGTATGTTAATACCTACGTGAAATAAGAATAACGCACGTCCCACTCGGTCGCAAAAGCGTCCCGTGCCCACTCATAGTACGTGACCATGTGTGTTAACTATTACATACCTATGCTTTATGAGGTATCTAAGTTTCGTCTGCTTAATAAAATGTGCTACTTGTAACATTTGGAACAATTTTAATAAGCTTACCGTTTTTCATAAGATTTGCATTATGGCAACAGAACATATTCTAAACCAAATATAAAGAATTTTAGTAAATGAGACATTCGGTAGCTATCAATAGCGCAGGCCACGAAAAGTTCTTAACGTTACGCTGTGTTATTTTGTTTATCACAGAGCTGTGGGCTGTGGGGCTGCAAAGGCAATCGGCTTCACAAACAAACCTCACCTCGTTTGGTTAACAAACAATGCTGTTTTCTGTGTATATTTTTTAAATACGAGTATGTTTCTAAGAGCCCTGGCTAATATAACAAATGCGAAGGTTTCATTGTTCGTCCTTGCGCCGTCGAGATGGAGGGATGAAACGAGCCGGTACTTAAAGGAACGAAAATAAAAGACTACGTTTTACTTTCATTCGTACGTAGGGACACAACGAGGCGCGTGACAATGTGCCGGAGAGACTCCGCGCCGAAGACGATGTTATCGAGCCTTTTGACGTTTAGATGATGTGAGCAGCGCGCTGCACTCGCTATGTAAATAGAAACGCTAAACATTAGGACGTTATAATAGAAAACAGACAAGTTCGGCCTTTTAATTTTTTTTAAAATTTCACGTACCTAATACTTACCTAATAATTAAATACTAATTGGTGAAATTTCATAGCTCCACAGTCTACTCAAAAATATGTTTTCTCAGAGATGAGAAAGGAATAGAAATTAAATATAAAATCTTAAACTCTTAGGTTAAACCTGAATATTGTATATTTATTCAAGCTTTCAGAGGCTTTAAAATAAATCACTCTTCAAATTGTGTATCAATAGACAGCGGAGCCTTCCTTGTTGGTTTTAGTGATCACTTAAACCAAAGAGAAATTGCGCGCCGACTTAAAACCTTATCACTTCATATCGAGATAAGAGTCTTGGCACAAGGAAACATAAAACGTTTTATTATTATTCTTGAGGATTAGAGTGCTGATGTTTGTATATATCACTCTAAGTGGATACCTACCATAACTTTGAAACATTTATGGCACTTGATAAATAAAGTTTTTCGATTTCTGCTTTCCGTTGAAGACTGCAGCTGAACTTTCTACTGACGCAGACGACTTCTCCAAACACTGGCTGTCTCAAGAGTCTAACTCATATCATTAGCGCATTCCACTCAGTTTTCATTTTATTCAAACAAGCTTCGGTAAAGCAATCACAGTAATAATGACAAGAGTGTGTCAGACAGTATTGTTGCGCACAAAGCGATCAACGTGACAATATTGCATAACCAGATCAATTACTGCGAACTATTCACACATGTGATTAAATCAATAAGCTGTTATTACGTTATGATGAAATTTAATCAGAATATTAGCATGTCGCACTGCACACCATTCAGTCTAAAATCAGTGTCACATTATCGCGTCGCGCTAATATGCCCCGTACCACGCTAGAGATGGGATTCTACCCGGTAAATACCCGGGAATTTATCTTTTTGGGTAAAAACGGGGTATTTACCAGGGTAAATACCCGAAGCGTGGGTATTTATCGAAATTTACACCTCCATTTTAGATTTCATACTATTTATTCGTTGATTTACTAACTGTTTATTACAGCCTATAGCGTGAATTGTGTATAACGAACATTTATATGTCTTATAAAAGTAAAATAATGGCATTTACTGTCATAATTTTAAAATTGATACTAACAGCTGGTCCCTATTCGATCTATTCAAGGATTTAGCTAGTAGAGTACCACATGTTTGACTTATTTTGTATGGAGCTTATGTCGAATATGTATCTCTAATTCTCTAGTAACCAAATCGATTAAAGCAAAGAAATCACCAACATCATGCACTATGTCTTTTTCTTTGGCATAGTGTTCTTATACGGTCCCGATCCTAATATTAAATTCTATTGATCTATTTATTGAGACTGGCCGTATAGTTAGTGTGCTCGGTGAATCTACCGTGCATTTAGCAACATAAGCCGCTGGATAGGCACAACAGGGACATACATACATACATAGACTCACGCCTGTTTCCCCGAAGGAGTAGGCAGAGGCATATTTAACGCCCACTTTTCGCCAGTGTTTTGATCCCACGTAATAGATGGCGAGCCTATTGCCGCTTATCGGGATATTTTGTTTGCCAGAGCCTCGTCGTTGATCGGCAGGTGCACCACTTGCAGGTGAGGTTGGCTTGGGACTCTAAGTTCTTGGTGGGAACCCTATGCACCCTATGCAACAGGGACTTTTTAGTTAAAATGTTTTTTTTTTACTTTTTGATGCTTTTGAAGTATAGTCATTAGTTTAGTTCGCGAGGGTTTTGGTACCATAAAAGGTTTTAGCCGTATTTGTCGCTGATGCTCCTATATCTATGGCAAAGCATCCCCTTTGGATCCATGTGTCAAATATTAGAGCCATTATAATATAATTATGGTTAGTAGATCGCATTAATTCCTGGAACGATTTGTATAATAGTGAAACGATTTGTATAAAAGCGATTACGGCAAACCTTCCAAAAATGCACGGAGACTATCCCCGCCTCTCACCATGCTCGAACACCACGTCGACTGGACCCCGACGGTGGAATACCTCGGCGTGACCATAGACCGTCGTCTCACGATGGCTCCACACGTCAAGAACGTTGTTGGCCAAGCGCGAACAACTCGAACTCTCCTGCGTCCTGTTTTGGCGTCCCGACTTCCCCTCCGTGCGAAGCTGGCCATCTACAAGGCATACATCCGCACCTGCCTCACTTAGGCCTCCCCAGCGTGGTACGTGCTGGTAGCGGCGACTCTCCGCAAACGGTTGCGTGCGCATCAGTCGCTCGCCCTACGTGCCTTTGTAGACGCTCCTCGCTACTTGAGGAAAGACGTCATGTCCAGCGACCTATGCATGGAGAGCCTCGATGGATTCATTGGTCGCCTGAGCGCCAACATTTTCGCCCACGCTAAGGGATCATGCTTACGCCACCTGCGGGAGCTGGCGCCCTTCCATCAGCGCCCACTGGACCAACCACACCGGACTGACTCCAGTCCGTCAGTGCGGGCGCTTGATGGGAGCCGCCCCCGGCAAGCTCGGTTTCGCCAACGTAAGTGAAGCCCCCACCGAACAAGCGGCCGCTGGCTCGTAGATCGCTCACCGGACGTTCCCCTCGTGGGAAAACTGCCGGTGGGGTCAGGTCTTGCTAGCGGCGAGAAGCACATTCGGACTAGATGCCCGGATACGACACCAGTGGCAAGGACCACGCTCTCGTGATCCGTCTGCAGTTGCAGGTGGCGGCAAAACTCACTGAGACAGCACACCACCTGCATCAGTTTCCCCCGTTTCCCTTAGGGAAATCGTGAGAAGACCTGAAAGCACCTAAAAATGAGCCACACCATAAACCGGCTCCTGGTCCGGCGGCCCCGCTGCTCCCATGGCCGCTACCCAAGTCAGGAATAGCGGGGTATAGAGAAATTGCATGAGATCCAGCTACCACTACTAATGAAAGTTGGCCAAGGAAACACAACACTCGTACACTGTAGACCGACGAGAAGATTGTCGATGTAGAAAAAGGATCGAGTAAGTTGCTATAAGCGATGAAAGCTATGGGATATGATAAGCATATCTGAGGATCGAAGACAGGGTGAGGATCAATAGTCCTCAATGCCGCAAATTGATCTACAACCGCGCGCGACCAAAAATCACAAGGAGGTGCCCACCCGATGACGAGGTGGAGATTTGCATGTGGATTTATCTTGAACTAATTAGTTGTACATAGCTTCAAAATCCATGACAACGTTGTCATAAACGATTTCAACGCGATATTGAGCTGAGAGTCGGGCAATTAGAATATTATTATGGACATTGTAACTGACGGGGTGACTTGCTTGTTAAATTCATGGAGAAGGAGGGACTCCATACGATACATTAAATTTCTTCTTTAAAATGCGAGAATACTGCAAGTTCACCTAGATAAGTTCATACGATTCTACCAGAAATTAGATTGACTTTATCATGTTGACGGAGAGGCAAATATTATATGATGTCTCTGAGAGCAATTAGTTTAAAGTGGTCTCTTGCCATTTGGTAAGAGACACATTGAATATTAGTACAAGCCTCAAACGGTTAAGATTCATGAAGTCTACGCTACAACCAGCACACGTTCATATCCAAAACTTCGATAGCTCTCAGCTTGAACACCTGGGTGAGACCACAGATGTGGACAATTTCAGTGTCGGATTCGATGAATGCTGTCCGTACAAAGTGGTCTTAATTTCTTGAGCCCCATCAATCTGCTAAAATCTGTGGTCCATCTCCGGAGCGCCAACAGACAAGGCCTAAAATGCTAGTGCTCCCCTCCTACGACATGTAAGCATATTGGTTTTTCAATAGACAGATCTCTAGCTGCTGAATTTAACATTCAGCGGCTAAAGATCTTTGATTCAGTTTTGACATAATCTCCATACAAAATATGTCAACCACGTATCTCGAATCTCTTAATCTATAGATAGATCGAATATTGAAACCGGCCGTAAGTCTTATTACAATAATACTAAGCGTTTTTAAGAAGCGATGGAGCAGAATAAGCGTTTCAAAGTATTCAATGTGATGGCATTATATTATTTCCATATTTCCGAAACATCTATAACGGTATATCAGATTGGAAGATCAAATATAAGAACTTTTAAACGACTATTGACTGTAGTTCAAATAAATCGTGCGGTTTCTCAATCTTTTTCTGAAAATACCCATGCTTTGGGTATTTACCCGGGTAAATACCCGATTTATACCCAAACGGGAAAATACCTGGGTATTTACCCTTCGGGTATTTACCCACCGCCCATCTCTAACCACGATACTCGACGACGCACACACGTCAGCAACGTCATATTAGCTCCGCATCCATTGAATGTCATGTAAGGGCTGTTATCACACTTCAGCTTCGAGACACAGCAATTTATACCTCCTGATTGGCACAGTGGCTGCATTTCGAGACTGCTCAGCGTATAGTGACATAAAGGCAGGGTAAGGACTAAAGGCACGTTGTGAAGAGGGATGCACGGATTATGAGGCGAGTGAGCTCGTTTGCTCTGCTTGTAGATTACACACAATCACACTTGGTGCCTGAAGAAGGATGAAGTGCAAGCGCACACAGGCCACATACTGCAAGTACACAATGCCACAGCGATCTGCAGGCTGCCGTTTTCGTATATTTGATGTAGACTGGGCGCACACTGTATCGTCGGTGGCAGCTCCTCGCTACTGATCGCCGGTGTAAGCTCACTGTAACTGTTACTCAACAATCAACCGCAAAACTCACCTGTTATGTTTTACTATGTTTTTTTTATGTTCATCAGTGTTTATATCGACTGTTTATTGGTTTGTGCCGCGCAACGTCGCATGCGCGTCGCGGCGCGTCGTAGACGAAATGTCGCTGGCTACGTGAGATATTTCATAGAAATACGTAGAAACCAGTCACCTGCCGCGGCTGCCGTCTGCGGTCGGCTAAGAATTTGCACCTTAAGTTTATTTTGTGGTTGCTTCAAGTTCAGTCCCGTGTGGCTTGTGTGCGCCCGCACTAAGTCGGTGCATATTACCTGCGCATAAATATGTATGTATCTGTTTGTGACGATACACACGAGTACCTTGCTACTTAGTATCGCTTTGCACGTACTGTTACGCCGCTCGGAGAAGAAACTTTACTCTAAGAAACTTTGCTTCGTAAGTTCGGTCGTAGAAATCGTAATGTATTTAGCTGAGTGATAACTGTATTAAAATTTAATTAGTTCAGGCGTTACACAATAGATCAATTAAGCTCATCTGACTAATCGGTAGCCACGGACAGACTTTATAGTGTATAATAAATAATGTTTAAGTTAAACACAGTGAGCTATTAACACAAGGTTCCCAGCGACGCGGGCGGAGTGGTGCGCCGGTCACTCGTGGACGGAACAACTCACTTACTCATAATTACATTTTAAGTGGTGACTTTAATAACTTCACGTCGGCACTTAATTTATTCATGTTTCCATCGTAAATCGACGGCTTAATCATTTATGCTAAGCATATAATTCTGTCGCCCTATACGCATGGTCGTGCGTGTTACCTCTAATGTTAACATACGTTTGCGGTCAGTGGTCGAGACACTAACGGAGCAAATTACTCTTACATTATTGAACACACATTCCTCACATATAACAATGTGGCTTAAGTAACCGCCAGGTCACAGATAATATAATAAGGTGTCATAATATACAGGCTGTAAGAAACGGTGTACCTAAAACTGATTCCAGTGATTCAGTACATAATACTGAGGCCACTGGCAGTCGAATGTTACGAAAAATGTTCATGAATTTTTAATGACGTACTCAACGATTGACTCTAAAGCTCAGTAGTCACACACGGTTTAACTCGATAGTTTTACTCGAATCAACGTGTGTACGTAAAAATCAACGTGTGGACTGCAAAACTCACACTTCGATGACATCAAATACACTGTAATTTTACTCTAAGTGAGCCTTCGAGTCTGGCTAGATCGAGTAAAACTGTATGTGAGTACGGAGCTTAAAGCGCTTTTATATGACATTCTCAAATATTAGGCACTGATTAGCTCTGTTGTGTGAGAGACTACCAAATGATTTAACTGATCGTTCCAGTAAGCGGTGCTTATAGCCCTAACCGCTATCGTCGTCGTACTACATGAATATAAGGTATTGACTTTACGTTAAAGATCGGCCCAATCTCTTTACGAAGCTCTACGACCCATTAGGTACGTACTCCACTTTGTCAGCCTTTTACTTTTAGACAATAGTTGTAGTACCCTATAAACACTAAAAGGATCCGGGCAATATCCATTCCCGTGTATCCATTCATCGGGTTAATAAATGTACAGTGTCGAGAAAATAGTGGCAAGGCAACGTCAGCCGCAGCCGCGCGTAAACCAACACGCCTGGAGTGACGGCTACTATAAACATGTCACCACACGACACACGTCGCTACGTCAACAAACAATACCTTACACATGTATTACACATGTAAGTTGCACGACCCCTGCGAGTGACAAGAGGGCACAATACAAGTAACACAGGTAAGTGAGCCGGCGATAAGGAAACGAGTGGTATTCTACACTATACGCTAATTACCCTCCGCGGTTAAATGCAGCCGCAAAACCAAAACTTAACGCAGCATGAAAAGCGACGACCATTTGAGTTAATGTCACCTTTATTAAAAAAAACAATTGCGTGGCTGTTTCTCCGCGTTAACATATTTAAAGCGTACAAGAAATAATTAAATATGTGACAGCGAGTATTCTGCGAGGAGACACAAATAAACGGCGGCGATTTAGAGATCAGTGCAGAGGATTGCGCGGTAATTAAATTCTTGGTTGCCGCGCGGGCGAGCCGCACGTCGTCATCGCGGTGCGCGGGTTGCGATTATTCTTTTTGCGTATTAATTATTATATTTGCGTTGTGCTTCTGAATCTCATTCGTCATCAACGCATCAGTAACGTTGTCATCAAATCGAGATATCGTTGCGGCACTACGTGGCGTTAAGAATACATAAAACAGTGAGTGATGGCTGCCATCAACTGCCAGGTGTCGGTGCGTGCTACAGACAAATCGGTTCGAAAGATGTGTTCGTAGCACTTACGTGATAGTTTATCAGTACCACGAAATATAACAATATGCCCTGTGTGTGCTTGTGTCACCAATAGCATTAGACTTGCCGTAAGTGTGGCGGCTCCACCGAACAATCCACCTGTAGCTCCGCCGGAGCAGCGCCGCTGTCGCGATAACGATCTAACTCGCAGCTGACAACTCTCCAATAATACAGCGTACACTGTTATCATAGTTTAATACCGACTTGGGACCTGTTCGGCTGGCGAAATAATTGTTTATATGGTTATTTGTCTATAAAAAAGAAACGCTAGACATAATGCTGGTGTCGCGCGCCGACTAAGATTGAAAGTTGAGCGACTTAACACTCAGGAGTATCGTTACCAACTCAGTGGACGTGAAGTTAACCAATAAATTAAGAAACAAAGCAACGCTACGGAGAGCCGCCGTAAATAATAAAGAAACGTCGCCGTGTCGTCTAGCGTCGTCGCCGTGTCGTCCCGCGTCGTCGCCGTGTCGTCCCGTGTCGTCGCCGCCCGCTGCCGCGCCGCACGCGTATCCTGCCGCGCCGGGGCGACACTGGAGCCGCGCGTGTCTTAATTAATTCATATTATTACTGCAAATTTATTAGCTTTTACGTTGAGTTAAAGTTTTCCTCCGCTTGCTTAGAAATCAACCGAAACGCGACGTGCTCGCACTCGTCCCGCTTCGTTCAATACAACGCTAAATTGGAATACTCGCCGAACTCGTAACTTAATCACAAAAAAAATTATCCTTCAGCTTTATACTATATCTTGATCCCTGGCAACATTGACGACGACGCGCGACCACGAAACCTCACTCTAGTGGTGTCCTTTGTCAAATTAACAAACATATTGCCTTGAAGAAATGTAGAGTGTAAGAAAAATATTTATTATAGAGAATCTTAGTCACATGTAAGTAAATAACATTATCTGAAGAAATAATGAACAGCGTGGGTGAACAACGAATGAGGACCTAACCAAACAACTAAAACTATTATTTATTTGCATTGGTACTGGTAGTTTAATTGGGATGGTAAAAATATGAGACGCGATGCCGGACAAACGAAATCAAAGAGGAACGTACAGACCTTGTGCCTCCAAGTTTAAATATAAACATTTAAATAAATATACACATTCATAAAGACAAGAGCGACGTACGCCGAGACGTATCCATCACATAATATGTATAAACTACTTACAGCGACAATAAACATTGAAGAGTTCATATAATGTATCTCAGAAGGATGAGGAGCTGAATATATGTAACTAGAGGACGCCAGCAGCTACGCCTGCATTTTTTTTAATTTACCCGTTTTGGCCGATCCCGTGGGAATTTCAGGAAACCCCTTCTTAGTGCACCCCTACGGTCCCAAGGAACATACATGCCAAATTTCAGCCTCCTGCGCCCAATAGTTTCGGCTGTAGCGTGTCTGTCAGTCAGTCAGTAACGCAAGGATTTTATATATTAAGATATAGAGATAAGAGAGCGCTGAAGAATGAACAGGATATAAAATAGATAAGTTTGAGGATTTACTCAAGTCGTTTGTGAGTGTAGTATAAGTGTATTATATCTATTGTTTGTATCTATAATTATATATGTATTATATGTATAGTTAGTATGTATATTATGTATTATTTGTATGTATAAGTAATATATACCTACACGTGTATGTATATTCTATTTAAATAACTATTAGTGTCCATATATATATATGATCACTACACCATCAAACTTGTCTTTTTCAGTCTGTCCATCCTAAGGTTGCCTGGAAGAGATCGCACTTTGCGATAAGGCCGATTTGTGCATTTACTATTTGTACCTATACTTACTTTTAAGCTATTATACCTAATTTGTACCAACTGTATTTGCACAATAAAGATTTATCTGCCTTGCTATCTATAAAATACAGTAAATCGATTGTTGAAGAATGTTGGACAAGAAACTCCTTGGTTATCGTTCTCTAAAGATATTAGATATTCGGTAGAAAATCGATATCAAAAAGCATTTAGCATATGCATAAATCATGCGTTAATAGTTAGAACACTTAAGTAGTTATTTCAGGATCGTGGATAAGAAATTAGGGTCCGGCCGAATTACGCATTAGTTCAAAGCCCATGTATAATATGATTTAAAAAAATCTTAAAGCGTACAACATACTATTATGTGTAATATCTTTACAAGACGTCACGTAGAGGCGTAAGACGGCAGCAGACACGACCCGGACACGACGCGCACACGAGCGTGACACGACACACGTCGCGCACTGATTCCATTTACATAATCTGGTCGCGCCGCGCGGGCCACGCGAGACCGCACGCCAATATTTGTTACTCCACAATATATGTTGGTTCAGACACCTCGACAAATTTAATAAAACGTTCACAATATCCTCGTATTCTCCTGACACCCGTTAAGTTTAATAACATAGCGAACCATTCTCGTACTCTTAGGACCAAGTGACGACGTGTCATGTACTAAATGTAACTATTTCCGAACGCATAGTTCACGAGCGACGCAAGCCTTTGCCGAGCGGCCGCCATTCAATTGATAGGTGACATAAACAAAATTGAAAACTAATAATGTTGTAATGAATGAAGCTATATTGACCTAAATATTGCTCTTGCATACAGTATAAGGTTGATCTAATAAGGAAAATAAAAATATCAGTATGATGTGGTGACTACTAGCTTGCTGTGTAGAAAATGAATAGGAAGCTCAGTGTCACGGTAAGTGCTGCAGGTGACACCACATACATACGTTCAGTCGGCGGCTGGTGACACCACCGCGGCGCCATTGTGGAGCGCACAACTGGCAAGTGACACTTCGACGCGACACTCGTTTGTACCGGCGCACACCCACTGTTTACTTAACTGCCTGTTTGTACTTCAAAGACAAAGCTAAATTAATCACGCCGAACGAGGAAATTATAATAACGCGGTAATCACAAAACAAAGTTGGCAAGTAAATCGGACAGTTTTAGAACACTCCTTACCGGCCGCGCCGACTACAAATATATTGACTTACTACTTTTAAAGGGTAAACACAGGCTGTAAATATCAGATACTAATTATTTCTAACTAGCTGTGGTTGGGCCACGGTGTAAATCAAAACGAACCAAACTCATTATGAACGAGATCAAATTGGAAGTTTTGATAAATAATACTAAACTTATGTATATCATTCGAACTATGGGCAAAGTTTAGTTTACTTAAGCGGAGTAGGCCATTGCTAATCTCAGCCAGGCTACTGTTATAGGACTTCATACAAACTAATATGACAACTTAAAATATCAGTGATATTAGAGAGAGAGACGGCTTCACTCTCATCTTATCCTATAAAATACATATAAAATGTATAACAACCATGGATGTAAACGTAATTGTATTTATTTCATATAAGCCGAACATCATTAACACCATAATGTGGAAAGCGCCATCATTGAGCTAACGTATATCCATTACATAAAAGTACAAGTAATATCGTCACATTTATAAACAATTAATTGACTTGACACAAATCGTTTTCCAGCAAACAATATTATGATACCGTTTACAAATTTTCAATACCAATAATTTTCCTGTTTAATATCGAAAAAGATTTTTATTTGGTTGTCTAAATCATTCGTATCTTCGATAAGAAAAATAAAGAATAGATCAAATTGAAGATGTTCGGCAATATATTACAATACGAGCCTCCCTCATTTCTTAGGTTTCGAATGAGATGTGTAAAGAATTTCACGAATTATGTCCAAAATGTGAACAGCGTCGATACCCTTGCGCCATCTCATCTTTCTAGCACAGCGGGTTGTGCGGGCGCTGCTGCTGCCACAGCGGAGACTCTGAAACGGCGCAAATACGTAAATCTCGTAGGGGATTATGTATTTGAGCCGTTTGGAGTCGAAACGTTGGGGTCATGGGGTCCAAGTGCTAGATCTCTCTATAGAGAGCTTGCGAAGAGACTTGTCGACGCCTCGCGTGACCAGAAGGCTGGCATGTATCTAGCACAAAAAATTAGCATTGCCATACAGCGTGGCAATGCTGCCTGTCTTCTGGGCACATTCCCAATAGACGGCGATGTGGAGGACTTTCACGACGCCCTTTGAATATGCATTTTCTTATTTATTTGTATTGTACTTTAATATTTTAATTTAATTTTAGTTGTAGTATTGAAGTAGATATAATTGTGTTATCATAATATTATTTTATTTTGTTATTTAAATAAAACTGTTTACCACAAGAATCGTTATTTAATAAGTATTTCAAGCAAAATTGTACCCACTCAAATCGTAACAGATTATCTTAATTTACATTAGAATTGACGCAGCAGACTGCCTACGTGGTTCAGTAGACAGCGTATGTATCTGCTTATCAGGAGGGCCCTAGTTCAACTTTCGGGTTGGGCAAAAGTATCACTGAGTTTTTCGGAATTCTCAGTAGCAGCACAGAGTCTGGCAATGTGTCCGGTGACAGCTTAGGCTCGCCCCCTACTACGTAGGATCTAAGAATTTATAAGGCAAAATGTGGATGTAATATTACACCTCTGCCTACCCCTTTGAGATACAGGCCTGACTTTATAAAAAACTGTTTAAATTCAAAAGTAACAGAGACAATCTCACCAAGGCTTTACGCCGAGGAGTCCGGCTCGTTTCACAAAGGGACCCAAACGGCAATAGATTTGCTCTGTCGGCAAGCCGCCACTATTAAGTTTCATTTTGTGCATTTTTTTCCTAAATCCTGATAGTTAGCGCGGCCAAGCGAAAATATAAATATACAGCGGTGTAGATATCCGCAGGAGCATTACATAAGATATAAACAAACAGGAATGGACCAAACATTGTGACGCGTCGCCGGCACCTCGCGTGCTACTCGTCGTGAACACGTCACGTCCGCGCATCGGTGTCGTCTGCCTCGTGTATCACTCGGACATCACGCGTGTTTAGATAAATCACTTCCTAAGAGTGTATCCAACTACACACTCGCTACAGCTACGAGCTACGAATCGTAGGTAGACCAATGCTACGACGTAACACTATGTGATACAATACATGAAGAGCCCGTAATAAGGCCGAGGTTGCCTTACATAAATTTCAGAAAAATAAATGTTCAGTACATACATCTGTGATTGATTATCTCGTAACTACACCTGGGATCCGTCTAGTTTATTCAGCTCGTAAGCCCGGCCAGTATCTCGCCATAAAGTAAAATTAGCCCAATTTTTTTTTATTAAGAGAAGTTCTCAATAAACGGATTACATAAATACAAACTCCTTTATTGGGGCTGCGGCGGTGGCGGTGGTGCGGCGGCAGGTAGGCGGAATCATTTCCGACGTTAACTCGCCACTCGATTAAGATGCGGCCCTTTATAATCAGTAAAACAACGTGAAAGGTATCTTATTTTTAGGGATTCATTACGGGATACTCGATCGACCGCCATTATAAAGATGAAGGACCTCCGACTCATTTGGAAATCAATCATCGGTTCGTCTGCGCCATAGATACCTGTATGCGCCTGAGAATTTTCGTCCTGACATTATTTAGAGCTAAATATTTACAAACACTAATGCAGTAGGTAGTGACAATCTAGCCACTAAGATACTGAAAGCAAGTTCAGAAGAACTGACACCTGTATTGACACATTTAGTAAATTTGTCATTTGCAGAAGGATGCTTCCCCAAATTATTAAAAAACGTCATTATTAAACCATTTCACAAAAAAGATGACCATACAGCAATTGGAAATTACAGACCTATTGCTATGATACCTGTAATATCAAAATTTTTTGAAAAAGCTATGCGCACCCGTCTGCCTATCTTCATTGATAAACATAAAATACTTAAAAATGAGCAGTATGGTTTCCAGAAGGGCAAATCCACAGCCTTAGCTTGCTTCAATTTAGTTAATAAAATAATAAATCATATAGGTGACAGAAAATTAGTAACAGCTACCTTTTTTGACAAGTCAAAAACGTTCGACTAGGTCTCACATCAACTGCTTTCAAATAAAATTGAAAATTATGGCATTAGAGGACCTGTATTAAACTGGATTAAATCATACTTCAGTTCCAGATCCAGTTACAGACAAAACTCATGTGGTGTACCTAAGGGAAGTGTTCTAGGTCCGTTGCTGTTTATATTGTACATAAACGACCTCCCTGATATCACTCAAAATGCCTGTAATCTATTTGCTGACGACTTATCAATAATATTGACTTCTGAAAAAAATGAATTTCCTAAATATACCACTGACATTAATAATACAATTGATTCAATAATGAAATGGCTTGATAATAATAATTTGCACATTAACGTGAGCAAAACAAAGTGTATACAATTTGGTACATATCATCAAAAGCATTTAGATCTGGACATAAACATAAATGGCCACAGATTGGACCAAGTTGATGAAACCAAGTTTCTCGGAATTACGTTAGACAGATATTGCAACTGGAAGTCGCACATAAATCAAGTATGTAATAAACTAAATAGGTTTGTTTATGTACTATACAAACTGCACAAAACTGCTAACTTAAATACAATTTTACTTGCCTATCATGGCTATGTCGAGTCAGCTTTGAGATATGGTCTTATATTATGGGGCAATTCTATAGATATCTAAAGAGCGTTTGTCACACAAAAGAAATGCGTTAGGGCAATTGTCGGTATTCCACCATGGAAATCCTGTAGGCCTATATTTTTAAAGTTGGAGGTGTTGACTTTGCCCAGCGTCTACATATTCGAAGCTGCAAAATTTGTAAAAGAGCACATGACAATGTTCACTCTGGCCAAAGAAAAATACTTTAGAAATACACGTGACCCAGAAAGATTTGTTCTACCTAAGATACCCAGAACAACACTATTAAAAAAGATTGTTATGCTATGTGTGGACTGCTTTATAACAAAATTCCTAATGATATTAAAAACCTGCCAATCCAAAAATTTAACAAGACATTTAAAAAGTGGCTAATAATGAAATGTTTTTATTCGATTAATGAATTTATGGGTCTTAAATTAATGTAACCACTGCAATATCTATTGCAATATCTAAAATTGCGCGCCGCGACTCACTACGATGCGGGCGCCGACTCGACGCCGCGCGAGGATTCCCGCATATCTTCGAGGACGCGCAAATGTTTTTTGTCAGGTTCAAGCATTTATGCACTTTATTGTAAAAAAAATATAGTTTATTTTCAAGTGCGTTAATAAAATCCTCTCCGCTGCGCTCCGTTAATTTTATCTGCGCTGAGCCTAACTTTTGATGACGTCGAGGCGTCGCGTCGAAGCGAGTCGGGGCGTGCAATGTAGGGTCGTTGACCGTTTTGTATCAGCTGTGTGGAATTCAAAGCATGTGCAAAAATTGCGGAACTTAAAATCGATATTGTGGCTAAACTATTGCACCGATTTAATTGATTTTTAGTACAAGGCTTCAGAATGTTGTACGCTATGCCTCTGTTCAAAAAGTGCCCCTATGGTAGCGCCACCCTGTATATATATATATTTTTTTTTTCTTTTGACATTAACATTTCTATTATAATATTGACATTGATACTGTATTGAAATTAATTTATTGACAATTATTATTGTACATCGACAATAACTATAACTGCTAAGTACAGTTAGGTCTGAATTGTATCACAAAGTGTAGTAATGTTAAATGTTATTAATTCACATAATGTTTTGAAATTTCTAAATATAAGAATCTTCACTTTTTCTAAAACAATTTGCCTGAAATTGCTTATATTTTATATCTATGTATCCCCAATATTTGCATGTCACTGAATGACTAAAGTTGTTGGAATTTATTGCTATTTTTAAGAACAAATGTATGTACCAACTTTAAAGCAAATAAATGATTATTATTATTATAACGAAACAAAATTTTAAACAACTGTTTACTAACACATTTCTAGTACTTGGAAAATGTATAAAACATGAGTATTAGCAACATCGTTTAGTACTAAAGCATATCATTAATAAGGTATGTACTTGTACCTACAGTCAGATATGAATGCTTACCCCGCCGGTCCAAAATAAATCTTAAATGTATCCCTATTATGTATACAAATACCTAAAAAGAAAGCATATTGCTATCAGAGTGTAAGTGATATGTTTGTTACGTACTGAGTAGTGAAGCGTGTCGCATGGCGCGCCTACAGACACACTCTACTGCGTAACGACAACTCAGCATTTGTAACACTATCTACAAACGTACTCGATAAAATACAAGAATATATTATTATAATTCCTGAACAGAACAAGTATCGTGGGGTAAAAGCTCACCTATTCTCCGTTCCATTTTCACCAAACTAAGGAGTACCTAAAAACCAAAATGTAAGACAAAAATAAACGGCGTTGTATATCGAAAAGTTCGGTATACGGAGGTAAGCAAAGAAAAAGTTCCGTCCCCTGAGACCCCAACACTGCGGTAACAGCGGCAGGATTTACTTATAATTATTTCCTGGATTCTGCTTAACACGTGTCGCGTCTATAAATAAAGCACTTAACTTATTAAGCCTTAGGTTTTTGACTTGTTTAAAAGATTAATAAATGAAAGCAGTGTGTGGTATGAGTGAGATTGTAATAGCGCGGTGAAGCATTATTCAGGTTGACACGACGCACATTACGACCGCGAGGCTCATATCGCACCATTTGCATGAGCGGCATCATCACGCGTCGCCGCCGCGCTGTATCGTCGTCTCGCTCACACCTCGGTTAATCTCCTCACTTGCTGAGCTTTATGCGCCGCCTACACCATTGATATTAAACAAAAACAGTAAATCTGCCACTAATCCTGGTAACCTTTCACTTACGTGGGGAGCCTCCTTCACCCTCCAAATTAAACCGCCTAAATAGTCTTTCATGTTGGGAATTTGTTTTTTACCGCCATTATTAAATAGGCGTGTGTGTCAGAGCGCTTGTCGTTCTTTTGTGCGTCTGTATTAATATCTCCGAAGATTCATTGATGTCGACGTCAACGGCGCGCGCTAGCGTGTGTGCGTGTCTGTGCATATGTGTGTGTGCGTGAGTGTGTGTGTAATCGCTCGTGGCACGTGTTCCTACAATTTGTTCACCACAAATCTCGTTACGTTCGAATTGGCGCTCACCTATATTTAATAATCAAATGATTGCCTTCGCTGATAATCTACATACTTGTAGAAGAATTACTGATTATGCGCGAGTCAGGCGACGCAATATATATGGTATCGAAGTTGCCTCACCTTGTACCAATAATTTTTATTTAAAATCATTTAAAATACACCTTATGTGTAATAGGTGAATAAAATATTGGTGTCTTTAAACATTTATTTCAGGACTTTAATATCTTCACTCTCCGAGATAAAACATTGACTGAAAAAACGAACATACCGTAACTGTTTAAAGTTTCCTTTTAGTCTTCTACGCGACCCTAAAAACCATATTATTATTTCCATAATATTATCATAATGAGCACTGTGATTTGTTCTCTCAAACTGTTACTCGTCTCCATAATATTATAATGAGTTCGACGCTGGTCGCAGTCTCACTCGGTCGTCTGGAACTCTATCGGGCACCTGGCTCACTCATAGATTTACGTCTTTAATTATTCTGCGCGAAGATACCGTTCTATTGCCGGCTCTACGTGCCATAACAATAAAAACAATTTATGTCCAGCAATTTTGAAGTGGGATGTGATGTGATTGAGGACCGACGGAACACACTACCTGACTCGATTCATTTTGGGTTAACTCGTCGATAAAACAAGTATTCCATAGTACAAGATTGGGACCAAAATTATTAATTGGTTCAGTGATCCATGGAAGGCCCGCAATCATGATTGGCTCCCGAGAGAATATTAGTCGCAGATTCATTACTGAATATTGTACTAACTCACACATCTAAACATGATCGAACAACGCGCTCATCGATGCGGTGTAAGCAATTACTTTTACGGTAACAATACGTAAAATTTAATTTCAGTGATAGTGCCTAATATATGTTTAGTGCCACATAGTTGGCCACACACACATTTAATTGTTTGCTAGCGGATTAATATGTTTACTAACGTTTAGTGTTGTGACCGTAGCGCGCGAGGCGCGGGAGAGCCGCGACCACCTCGGGCCTCATTACACGCGACACACGGTGGTCGCTCGTTACACACGCACCATTTGTTTACCACTCGCACTAGCCATACACGGAACAATACGTACTTATATATATATTCTGTAAACGATCAAACCGACGGCCGACGTAAGCCACAAATATAATAAACGATGTATTTATAGCTGCGCTCTTTGACAAGAAGAGCGGCGCTCGATCCATCCCGACGCTTCGCCGAATATAATGGATATAAAGGGTAAAAAAGCGGCGTTTTATTTCTTTGCTTTCCATTACACGACGAGCGTGAAGCACGCGTCACGTCGTCGCCGCCGCCACCACAAACACCCTGCGAGCAAACGTCCATCTATTACGTAACATCGACATGCTCGCCACACTTACACGGGATTACTAATAAAAAAATTGGACTACATGAATACCGCCTTTCAATACTGGCGTGGATTTATAAATAATGTAAGATAAGTTGATAAAAACCATTGTCTCAGTTTTTCCATTACAACAAATTGTTTTTTTTAAATTAAATTATGATTATTTGTGGCTCTACCGAGAGTATACACTGCATTTTCCAGCTTCGATGACAAAGTCACTTTCTGTGAAGATAAGTATTTGTCTTGAATTTAGATTAAATACGGCCGACCATTTGTAACAAAAAACCTTGTCAAAATGCTCATGTCTATCAGGTCACTGGCATGCTGACCGCGTACACTGACACTAGTCGTCGTGAGAGAGTAGTACGCGGCTCTAAACCCTCACCAAAAACGTACAATGGAGTATAAAACTTGTTATAGCGCATTAAATATCTAATTGCCTGAGGAACCTATTTCGCCGTAAATTTCATGGCACGGCCTTCAACATTACGCACTGCGACATAAATCTTTGCATAATTCTAGAATCAGTTCGGAATGTATCATCATCATGATGATGATGATGATACATTCAACACAGTATAACATAGGGTTTGTTTACTCTTGTGCAACATTACATAAAAGTAAAGAGGCAATTTTTTATTCAGGCAACTAAGCATCAATGTTCATTGTGTCCGTTGATTGGATGTTTGTAAAGTTACCCGCGACAGATGATTTATTCCAAGGGCGGGCGTTTACTCTTTATAAAATAAATAAAAACGAAATGATTAAAGTTTTGGTCAAACATTGCGTCGATTATCCCACGCATACATCCCACTGTAAATCCGTAATTAAACTTACCCGAAGGGACCTAACAAGATAACAAAATTATATTTTGTAAACTAAATAAAAAACTGAAGAGATGGTACCGATGGTGGCCCGTCACGCACGACAATCTCTCCTATTCGAAAGTTATTATTTTATTTTTAAAAACACATGTTTCAAACAACTTACCTTCCCTAGCCCTGGCCAGACAGCGAATCTCTGACGAAATGCTAATTTACCGGGCGCCTCAAACGATCAACAAAACTTTCGAAATCCAAGCGTCAATTGGCTGTTTGGCGTCCAATTTGGTTAATTAAGTAGTAGTAGTAAATTCAGTAAACAAAAGATATAACTTTCATAATATATGGAAAGACAAGACGATAATAATTTCTCTCTCCCTCTTCCTGATAATCTGATCGTCCGTCGTGAGAGCAAGTGACGTTGCCGGTCATAGCAAGATAATGATGAGGTCTGCCTCGTCATTATCGTCCTCCGAAGATATAGCTCAATATTCTTAAGTAAAATTTTGCAAGGCATTTGCTGAAATGGGATTAAAATTATTTTTCCATTGTATTGAACCGAGCTTCTGGTTTTGATTATGTAATCATTATGATTCTTAATATAATGGATATCGTCATGGTTTATCCATTATTTGCGTTTTTTATACTAGTATTGTTTAAAAAACGGTGACTCACGCTAAAAATAAACTGAGCTCTAGTTTCATTCTGTGAAGTCCCGAAGTCGCGGCACTTTAACTGTATGAAGACTACTCAAACTCGAGTACTGTGTTAGCTGAGAGTCGTGGCGAATTATCGGTTTGTATACATTTGGCTGTAGTCTTTCACTATGTAAAAAAGCTTATTATTTTTTGAAAACTGATGGAAAGTTATCGTTACACTAACGAAACGCATAAAAACTGAACTATAATGTAAAAGTAGCATTAGATATACATTTATATACATATCAAATTTTATAAAAGACTGCCTCCGTGGTCCAGTGGATAGCGTATGCGACTGCTGATCGGAGGTCCCGGGTTCGATCCCCGGGTCGGGCAAAAGTGTTACTGGGTTTTTCCGAATTCTCAGTTGCAGCCCGGAGTCTGGTGATGTGCCCGGTAACGGCGATAGGCTCGCTTACTTGGGACCTAAAAATTCATGGCGAAATGTGGGTGTAATTACATCTCTGCCTACCCTTTCGAAGATATGGGCGTGAGTCTATAAATAAATAAAATAATTAAATTGAATAAATATTGACAATAAAATACAAAATATAAAATCCTCATAGAATTTAAAGCACGTTCACAACCATTAATTGCCGAAGTGCGTCACGCAAATGGTTGTCAAAATACTTTAATACTATTTAGAACTACCATAATAGAATATTCGTGTCGATTCTATCGTAAAACTAAATATTTTACGAGCTCATTTGAATGTCGATGTTGCATGCCCTAATCGTGACAAGATGTGTTTCTGTTCTACAATAAAAATGAATCAAGACTGCATCATCATTATATCAGCCTACAGATCATAGGCCATGCCCAAGTCACTCCTCATAGACCGATTAAATACCTCCTCTTAGTTATTGCAAAAAACGAATACATACCTGTATAAAATTATGCCTTATTAGACTGCCTCGTTGGTCTCGCGGCATAAATGTGCGCGTGGTATTCGCGGTCTCGGGTTCGATTCCCGGGTCGGGCAAAGTGTTATTGGGTTTTTCCGTTAGGAAATTCTCAGTAGCAGCTCGGAGTCTGGTAATGTGCCCGGTACGGCAATAGGCTCGCCCCCTATTACGTGGGTCCTAAAAATTCATGGCGAAATGTGACCTGAAAATGAACCTCTGCCTACCCCTTCGGGGCTACAGGCGTGAGTCTATAAATAAATAAATAAAATTATGCACAGATTTGATAATTAACAATACATGTATGTATTATGCATGCTCCAAAACCAAATACGAATTTAAATGTAAACATACGCGCGAATGATGCCCCGACGAGATAATTGTCACATTGTCCTACGAGGCTGCGGGATTCTTCGCACTTTTTTCCTTTGGACTAAACGAGATATGATCCTCTCATTCGGGAGCTAAACTCCTAAACCGCCTTAATGCGAGTTGTTCGGCTGTTGTAATGGGCTTCATTTTTATTCCACGTCTGATACAATATTTTAGGTAAATAATCTCACAAAACTGCGCATGTATTTGCATAATAAAGTCTCTGCGTGTCCGTCATAGCGATTATAGGAGGAGACATGAGTGTATTTATACACTTAAGAGAGAGCATGTCTGTTGCTATACAACATTGCCATGCTCTGAACTGTACAAAGTGAATATTTCTTCAGACAATTACAACTTCACCGATACAGGAATTGATTTCAAGATCCTCACGATCGCACACCTGTTTTATGATGTGTGTTTAAACTGCAACAATAACAACGTAAACACAATCTGCTTATAATTTGCCCCAACTCCGTGAGCTAATTAGGATTCACAGCGGTAATCATAGGTAAGCGATGCGGCTTAATTTGGAAACACATGTTTGAAATGTTTAATGAACGACTAATAAATCATTTAAAATAGTAGGTGACGGCGACGATATCGCGTCGCTTCGCATCGCATCGCACGCAGTCGCGCTTAGTTGCACCGCCATAACATACGGATAAATGCGTGCCGTTTATTTTTTTCGTTCCTTTGTGTGTCGTCATCTGCGAAGGTCAAGTCCCGGCTGAGGCTCATTCGATTGTAGGCTAAACGCGCCGCCATCCCGCCACACGCAACCATGTATCACAAAAAGATTTTCAACTGATTTTACCGAACCGACCAAATTCGGCTTTAGATCGAACCTAATTCTCACACACAGCGCAGTCACCCGACGGCGGCGGTTTATCGTAAAACGATTTGAGAAGCTGTGACGTCTTTACACGTTGATCAGAGACATATCCGAGCGCGCCACACTAACACATCACCTTCGTAATTGCTTCATTTGCTTCAAATTAAAACAGTTTACAGACACATTAAAATTTAATTTAATAATAAAATTAATTTAAATATGGTCATAACATATTATTATAGCATATACCCAGTCTAAAAGTATTTGACCAAAATTCAGCTAACCAAGCTATCACGTGTATCGTTTAGTTTATTTTATTTGGTAGCCGTGTCCAAAAATTAATAAAACTTGAGTTTGTGTGGTACCTATAGTTTAAAATAGTTTTAAAATGTTTCATCATCTTCGTATCAGCGGAAAGACCACCACTGCTAGACATATGCCTTCCCAAAGGCTCTACATAGACCGATCTTCAGCCAATTGCATCCATCCGCAGCCTGCGATCTCAACTGTTTTATTTTAAATACTAGCTAGTTCCCGCGGCTTTGCACGCGGATAAAAGTAACATTTTATTATTTTCTCTGCACAAATCTAATTTTTATACGGCTGGCGATTTACCAGATTTCATGACGACTGATTCTTTGCTTTTATATATTATTACACATAGATAGGTATCATAACAACAGCACCCTCTACAAACAGGGTCAAATTGTAGCCTTTATGTAACGCTATAAAGTCCTCTACCTTCCAGTGAAAGTCTCATTTGAAGAGATTCAGTCATTCCAGAGATAACCCCGGACAAACAGAAAGACTGACAGCCATAAATGTTTAAAAGGGTTGTTTAGGACTTAGAATCGTGTAACTAACTATATGCACTTGAAAAAACATTTTCACATTTACACTTTGAAAAAATCACAGACAGACACTTCAATTTTATTTATATGTACCTATAGATGTATAAATAAGTATAAGAAGTAAAGACTCGATACACCGGCCACAGCACCACCTACCGAGTCAAATTGTAGCCTATATGTAGCGCTATAAAGTCCTCTACCTTCCAGTGAAAGTCTAATTTGAATCGGTTCACCCATTCCAGAGATTACCCCGGCCAAAAAGAAAGACAGACAGACAGACATAAATGCTAAAAAGGGTTGTTTAGGACTTAGAATTGTGTAACTAACTAAACTGACGGACTCATCAACTGCATCAAAGTTCAGGATTACTTTCGAGAGTTTTTGAACCATAATATGGATACTTCGTCCGAACAAGCGGCTCAAATTGTCGCACTGGTGTGGGAGGGCTTGGATCAACGAACGATTGGTAGAAATTTAAATTTAAGCCAGTCTACGGTTTCTAGAATATACAGAAGGTATGTGGAGACAGGTTCTTACAGAAGGAGACGTGGTACAGGCAGGACTCGAGCAACCACCGGTCGTGATGACCGATTTATTGTTACAACTTCCCTGCGAAATTGTTTCCTCACGTCCGTTAACATCGAAACAGAGCCTAATGAAGTGCGTGGAGTAAATGTGAGTGCAGGAAAAATAAGAAGAAGGTTACAGGAAGCGGATATCACCACTTTTTGACCAGCAAATGGTCCAAAGTTGTCTGTAGCTCACAGACAAGCTGGCTTAAGATTTGCGCGTGATCACCTAAATTGGACAGAAGAGCAATGGGCCTCCGTATTGTTCAGGCTCGCCACGCGCACGCTTGCGAACGGTTGGATTTACGCGTGATTGTGTGTATCGAGGAATTTAAAATGTCCTCCGTGGTTAAATGTGCAAATTGTAATGTTGTAATAAACGAAGTGTTGGCTTTCGTTCATAACAAAATATCTGTTATGGATGATGAAAGTCTAAGCAGAATTTGTGTGAGTGCTTTCTCTGAAAGTGAAATTGTAACGGCAAAGAATTTGTTGTTCGAATCCTTGCCGACAACAAAACGTAAGATTAAGCGAAGAAAGGCCGGGAAAAGTGCTCGCGATATCGATGATATCATCTGCCTGATCCGCGAGACCGACTCGCAGGATATCCCAGTTTTCGTGGCTCGCGACCTTGAAAAACTACCCCGGTTTTGTTTGACCATGTCGATGTGACTAGGCTTTTAAAAGACATTGTGAAGTTACGGCAAGATATCGACTTAATGAAAGAGGACTATGCTACAGTTAAGCAGCTTGAGCAGGTTAGAAGTGAGGTGCTGCATCTTTCTTCGGGGAGATGCAATGTAAACCCAAGAGGAGCATATATCGCAAGATTGTCAAGTTATGAGTGCGATAGTGGCCCTAGGGGATTGCCGCTAGAGTGCAACGAAGGCATTGCCGAATGCTTTCAACAAAAATCATTGGAATCTACACCAAAATCCAGTGTCCCAAATATTTTTGATCATCATATATCGGAGGGTAGTAGTGGAGCACTGTCGCATAATACGAAACACGACCAGAGCGACGAACTAGGAAACGCGGTTACGACGAAGCATATTGTCTCAAATCAGCTGTTTGAGTCGCGAGTCCTCACGCTCAGCCCGAGTCCGATCAGCTGGCGCGCGGTCCAGCCCGTAGTGCGCCGTCAACACCGCCACTAGACTCGGGCGTGAGTCACACGGTTGAAAAGGATTCCAGCCTTGTCGTACCTAAACGGAAATCACTAGCGGCGATTGTACGAGAAGAGAATTGGAAGACACAGGCACCGAATGACCAATAGGTTCGTGTCCAAAATAAAAAATTACGGAACCGTTTTGTTGGGAAGAGAGGAAAAGCTATAACTGAGCCTGAAAGTAATTTTGTAGCAGCCGAAACAAAGGTTCTTATGTACATTTATAATGTAGCGAAAGGCGTGTCCGTGTGTGACATTCGTACCTACATTACAAAAAAGATTAACATTGATGTAAAAATTGAAAAGATGGACTTGAAATTAGTGAAGGACTACGAATCATATAAAATATTCGTATCTAAACGATCATTAACAACTCTCCTGAGTGATGACTTTTGGCCAAAAGAGGTGGCATATCGCCGGTTTATAAATATTATCAAACGTGATAAGAAGGTAAATGTCTGTGAGACTGGCGAGAAGATTGGCAGTTCTAATTTATAAATAACATCCGTTTAATAAGTTTTAACTGCAAAAACGTGATGCGTGATGATGATCTGTGGGGTGCGTGCGCAGACTTTGTCGCTCGGCTGATGTTGTGGCGCTGCAGGAGACGTGGCTAATGCCTCACGACCTCGGATACCTGACGGCGATAGACGACGGTTTCGGCTGCACGGGCACCTCTGCAGTGGATACCTCGGCCGGGGTCTTACGCGGTAGGCCCTACGGCGGAGTTGCCCTGCTGTGGAGAAAGGCGGCGTTTTCGACGGTAACCGTAGTGAAGTGTAATAGTGTGCGTCTCGCTGCGATAAAAATCGAACTCAGTGATCGTTCCGTTCTGATGTTTTCTGTGTACATATATAGAGTGTCTGAATACTGCTAGACAACATGTATGACGAGATTATTTGTATACTGTCGGAGGCCGCAATAGATAGTTATAATGTTGTCGAAAAGCGTAGAGGTAAATACATTACCGGGTGGAACAGACATGTCCGCGACGCTCATGGGAGGGCTCGGCTGTGTTATAAGGCTTGGTTATACGGGGGTAAGCCCAGGGCTGGGCGTCTTTATAATGATATGTGTGAAACCAGGCGCGATTTTAAAACAAAATTAAAGTGGTGTCTAAATAATAAACAAAAAATTAAAATGGATATCATAGCTGAACTTCACTCAAACAAGAAATTCGGTCAGTTCTGGAAAAATACTAATAAAATGAATCACAAGCCGTGCCTCCCCGTGAGCGTTGCGGGAGTGCACGAGCCTAGCGAGATCGCCACAATGTTCTCCCACCATTTCAGGGTAGCCTCTCCTCTTCGGCCAGCGCGGCAGGAGCCCGATGCTGAGGAAGGAAGTGAGCGTAGTGTTCATTTTACTGCAAAAGAAGTATGTGCAGTGATCAAAGGGATGGTTAGGGGTAAATCCCCGGGTCACGACAGCCTTAGCATCGAGCACCTGCAGCACGCAGGTGTTCACCTACCAAGAGTGCTTGCTATGTTTTTTACCTTGTGTTTAGGTCACTCCCATCTACTCGATTCCAATCATCAAAAATAAAACTGGGGATACATCAGATGTTAACAACTATAGACCGATCTCTCTAGCCACGGTAGTTGCTAAAGTGCTGGACAGTCTGCTTGGTCAGCACCTGGTTAAACACGTTTCGTTGAACGACGCACAGTTCGGCTTTGGGCCTGGGCTTTCCACCGAGAGTGCTATCCTGTGCCTCAAGCGGACTGTACAGTACTACAAAAGTAGAAAAACCCCAGTGTATGCATGCTACCAAGATTTAACGAAAGGTTTCGATCTAGTATCGTATGATGTTTTATGGGGTAAATTAAGCGGTAAACTGAACTGTTTTAAAGTTCACGAACCAATCTAGAGGTTTCAATTTAAATCTGTATAGAAAGTTTGCATACTTGGTTAAAATATTTATTTCAAAGTCGTCTATTACTTTGATGCAGTTTATGAGTCCGTCAGTGTATATGCACTTCAAAAACATAGTTATTTTGTAATTACAGACAGACACTTCAATTTAATTTATATGTATAGATGTATAGATAATGTAGAATACAAGAGAGCAGCAATGTATGGAGTTGAGCCACGAGCTCATAACACACGAAGTGATTGTATCATGTTAGACCCACAAAGTTTTAAAGGTTTTAAAACAAATTACTATAATATTTTTGCCATTTGCGCGATATCATTCAGTCCCGCGTTCAAACCATTCTATATATACTCTTGCCTAGCTGTTCCCGGGATGACATACATATGCACGATACGGATGTATAAAGCCTTCCTCAAACAGAACGAATCCTAAGCGAGCGTCTAAACCTGACGCCGCGCTAATGTGTTGAGCTGTGTTGTACTATGGATGGTACTAAACTGTCGACACAAAGCCACGCATTCCTGTCCTATGACTATTATTCCGCCGTCCCGGCTCGTGTATATATGATGTACTTATTTGCTTGCCGGCGAGCCGCCTTTGTACCCGACCGACGTAACGTTTTCATCTACCTAAAATATGTTCGTTATTTTTCAGGAATGTGAGCACCGGCCGCCTCGCCGCCGCGGCGCCTCGGCCCTGATGCTGCCGCACTGACGAGCCTACATCGTTCATAACGCAGCTATTCTATTTTATGTCAACCTGCTAATAAACAGTTCACACAGAAAACACGAAAATCCATGGAGACATTGGTACTTTCTACTCAATCAGATTTAAAAAAAATAAAGTACGCGTGTGTGAGTGTGTGCGTCTGTGTGGGTGGAAAAGATCTAGTCAGTGGAAAGCAACAAACCGGATAACGAACTTTTTAGGAGGATGCGTCGCTTACTCTCGATTAGATCCGACAGATTATAGCCAAGCGCAGTTATGTCTCGCGCGTCTCTCAGTTTTATATCCAAATATTCGAAACCAGTTTGTATTTTGCCGTTTAATATTAAACAGAAGAACACAAACGCCTAACTAGGCGACACTCGCACGTGTGCTGCACTGTATACCTACAAACAAATACGATCATGTTTCACAATTTCGAACACAGCTCAAGTGGTTACCTATACGACATCGCCGGAATGCTCATATTCTCTCTTTGCTGTACAATATACTGTTCAACCCTTCAACTCCCTCCTATCTTAAAGGAAGATTCGAATTCCTTCATGATACGCATAATCGTTATTTGAGGTCATCAGAAAATTTGAAACTAAAAATGCCGGTACATTCCACGTCATTTCTCGATAAATCTTTCTCTGTCACTGCTGTCCACCTATGGAATGCGTTACCATTAAATATTAGACAGGCTCAGACGGTAAGCAGGTTCAAAAGTTTAGTCAAGGACTACTATCTAGCATTATAAAATTTCCTGTTTCACTACTATATACTATTATGTATTTGTGTATTATATATGTGTATGTATGTATAAGTATTTATGTAGGTATATGTATGTATATATATATTTATATATAAAATTAAGTCTATGCAAATTTTTACATAGGTACTGGTACACTTCTACAACTACCATTTATTTCCTACCAATAATATCTCCATCCAAAGGTTGCCTGGTAGAAATCGCTTTTAGCGATAAGGCCGCCCATTGTACTGTATTTCATTTATAATTCCTTAAAATGTTTTATATACTTAAGTGTACAATAAAGTATAAAATAAATAAATAAATAAATACAAATACAACCGAAATATGAATATGTATTATCTAAATGCCAGGCGAGAGGAAATTGGTGAAGGAATTGCCAGCCTGTGATCGGTTTATAGATCAAAATAATTTGTGACAAAGGCATCCGCGGCGCGGTGGCACGTAGCGGCATCAAACAAGAGAGATGATCCCGCGACACAACGCGCCACTTTAAACATCAACAAACTAAAGTTGAAGGGAATCCACAAAAAGCCGATTATACTCCACTCAGTTTAACGTCGAAACTTTTTTTAATTAAACCACCCGGGGCGGAGTCTGTCCAAATAGAGTCAACATCAAATTCGGGAGCAAATTTCCCGGAACTAGTTGAGTATTTAAACGTGAAGTAAAGTTGGAGAGAGTCGGGTGACAGTTCGCCGCGGACCGACGGCCGCGCGCACATCGTCATGTGTCGGGGCCGCGCCGCGAGGTGAATGTACAGGAGGCGGGACCGAGTAGTGAGCGTGAGGCTCGAGGGATTCACTCGGTCGCTCGGTCGCCCGTGAGCGCCGGGCCTATGGGTATGTTATGCATACAATATGTATGAGTGTAATAATCCGCGTCACATGTAACAAATAACACACATTATACATGGTTCATTGCATTTTCCAGCTTCGATTACATAATTACCTACTGTGAAAGGTGTCATCTTCATCCTAGCGTTATCCCAGTTGCATCCAAGATTAGCGCCTTGGAGCCCGGGTCCGCTTACATACTAGTAAGTACAACCAAATATGACAGAATATCAGCTTTTCCACAAAGTGACTGCCGTCTGACTTACGTAACCCAACGAGATAGCGATATTCCATGTCTTAGACCAGTATCAGTTTATTTGAGAGTACTGATTCCCCGTAATGACTTTAAAAGATCTTTCAGTAAAACCGGGACCGACTGTTTAAACTGCTCTCTGAGTCACGGAGCAAGCGATAATTAGCAATTTAATATGCACATAACTTCGAAAAGTCATTGGTGCGCGCCGTGGATCGAACCCGATACCCTCTGCATGGCAGTCCGTTGGTATCTCTACTAGGCTATCTCTGCCTCAGCTGTGAAGATATGTGTATTCGACTTGAATTTACATTAAATACGTCCGAGCGACCATTCCTGAAAAAAAAACCTTAACACGAACCGTACAGTACCTGTGACAAGACTAAAACTATAACTCGTTTAATTCTCGTATCAGTCAGTTCACCATCGCACTGACTGTTTCTGTTCTACAATAAAAAACATAATAATCAAGAGTGCATCATCATCATATCAGCCTATACACGACCATAGGCTATTCCCAAGTCACTCCACATACACCAAATAAATACTTACTTTTAGTTATTGCAAAGAACGAAAACTGGATAAACTTATGCACAGATTTGACAATTAATAAATGATACATGTATCCTGCATGCTCCAAAACCAATTACCAATTTAAATGTACACGCGCGAATGATGCCCCCAGAAGATAATTGTCACATTGTCCTGCCGATTGTTTTTCTCTTCTTCCCTTTGGACTAAACGAGATATGAGCCTCTCATTAGTACGCAAAATAAGTCTCTGCGTGTCCCTGACAGTGATTGTAGGAGGAGACGCGAGTGTATTATACACTTGAGAGAGAGCACGTCTGATGCTATACAACGTTGACATGTTCTGAGATGTAAGTGAATTATTCGTAAGTCATTAACAACTTCTTCGACACAGGATTTGAACTAAAGATCCTCACGATCGCACACCTGTTTAATGAATCTACTTATTGTGTTAAGTTTAGATCTTAACATAATATTATAATTGAAATACAGTACCTAATCAAAACGATAATTAGTTCTGGCAGTTGGCGAAATGTGGGTATAATATTACACCTCTGCCTACCCCTTCGGGGATACAGGCGTGAGTCTATAAATAAATAAATAATTAGGTCTGCTTGAAGTACAAGGGTTTTTTCACTCGTACTATACTTTACCGAGGAGTACGACTTAGTAGAGCCCTGCTTGTGTTACCAATTAACTATAAGTAACTAACGAGTAACAATGGTGATTATACTCGTAAGTAATAATAATGAGTCTCATACATTGTTAGAAAAGGAAACACATAGTTAAAGTCTTATAGGACACATAGTCATTTAAGTATGCCTATCTTAAATTCTCAACAACAAATAATAGAAACTGTAATTATTATCTAATCATGTGAGCAAGTAGATGTTTGTCATTGTATGTATTTCCTGTATCCTAAACTGACATCGTGAGTTTGCGCATTTATTGTCGTGCCCCAAGTGACGATCACATATGTACATGAGTTGTACTAATGACTTTGACATTTTAAATTACTGTAAGCAGTGGGTCGCGAGGGCTCCGGTCACCTGCAGACCACTTTACACTCGATTACGTTTTGTTACCTCAAACGAGCCTTTAACGTGATGTCTGTTCATACGTACTAATGTAACTTCGTAATTCACTGAATTACTCATGAGTGTGATTGACATGTGAGTACCTGATAATGAGGTTGATATAGTTTCGCTGCGGCCCGTCCCTTACAATTATGACTGAGCGGCTGTGTCAGATCTGTTCGCCGGAAGTTAAGCAATTATCAAAATGGCTTTCCCGAAAATTGCTTTTATTAAAATTGTTCTAGAGAACAGTGTGTCAATCCTTAATAGCGGACGAGAGAAATGGTGAATGGTAATGGCTTTTTTCTTAACAGAGATATAATTAAGGGACTTTGGTTCGGCGCTCAGCTCTTTCGTATCGGTAACGATACTAGTTAGGATGTATTCACTATTTTGTACACCGAAAGCCCAAGCCTAAGACTTAGTATAAGTCCCCTCCGTGGCCCTGATCCCCCGCCCCGGCGGCTCCAGTAAGTTCCGCAGTGATTTGCAAATGAATGCTAAACTATTTATCGTGGCGCACAAGTTGAGAAAGTGACGCGCGGCTGTATAATGTCGTAATCATTGTTTAAGTTTAACTCTGTCGTAAAGTATGCGTGTATGAACATGTTCGCGGGCGCTTTGGTGTCACAATTTTGGATTACAGACGTAATCCAAAATTGTGACCAGACGGGCAACGTAGGTATTAACAATTTAAAAAAATAGGTTTAATGAAATTGGTGAATGTGATTAATATTTATTGATTCTTCCGGGATTTACAGCCGTTTCGATGTCTAGCTTTCCTTTTAAAACTGGAAGAAATTTTAATTAAATATGTAGGTATATTTAAAAAGTAATTGCGTTTTTCTATGTGTATCTGTCTCTCTGATAGAAAGATAATTCTTTATTGTACACCATGCCAGCAAGTAACAAAGAAAAAAAATTTTGCAAGTGCGAGTCGGACTCCCGCAAGAAGGGTTCCGTACCATCATCTATAAAAGAAAATCACGTTTGTTATATGTATACCTAAATACTTTTTAAGTTTCTACCTGTTTATTAAGATCGAGTAACAAATTGCTTAAAATTACGTTTGTTGTATGGGAGCCCCCCTTTATTATTAACTTTTTTTAAATTTAATTATTTATTTTGAAATGTAATATACAACTACATATTCTGTGAAAATTTTAAGCGTCTACCTGTTACCGTTAGTCATTTTTAGCAAAAAATACGAAAATAAACACGTTTATTGTATGGGTATGTATGGGTATATATCCCCTTAATATTTTCATTTTTTGAATTTTTAGTATTTGTTGTTATAGCGGCAACCAAAATACATAATTTGTGAAAATTTCAGCTATCTAGCTATCACGGTTTATGAGATGAAGCCTGGTGATAGACAGACAGACGGACAGACAGACAGACAGACAGACAGCGGAGGCTTAGTAATAGGGTCCCGTTTTTTACCTTTTAGGTACGGAACCCTAAAAATAGGCGGTCTTATCGCTAGTAAATCATTTTGATGCCGGATGAAGCAGCGGCGTCTAATAATGAGAGTAATAAGTACCTATATATTAAGACGGCAGCGATATCCTAGTGATGAATGTGATGATAGCGAACCAATAAACTGCTACGGCTACGCAGACGATCTAAATCTTCGCGTACGACTTGCTACGCAGTGTCGGTACGCGCTGTGGCTCAACACCACAGATTGATAGCTATATAAAAAAAATGATTATTTTCATTTTCTTACGGGCTAGTAAACACCAGTAGTTGAGGTACTCCTTTTTAGCATGAAAAATTGGTTGTGTTGTCCCCGCTCTTCACATTACACAGTTATAAAACTAGACAGGTATGGGTACGTGCGTGCGTGCGTGCCTGTGTATATGTGTAGAATAACTGCAGTTAGACGGCCGGTTGGCGTAGCGGGAGTGTAAGCGACTGCTACGTCGAAGGTCGCGGGTTCGATTCCCGCTCAAGTCAAACATTTGTGGGCATGAACATGGATATTTGTCTTTATCTGGGTGTTTCTATGTATAATGTGTATGTATTTACAAAACAAAAGTATATATGTATTTGTATCCATTATCTAGTAGCCATAGTACAAGCTCTGCTTAGTTTGGGACTAGATGGTGTTGTGTGAATGTGGTAAAATATGATTATTATATTATTATTATTCACATACATCTGTAATATGTTCTCATAATAAATAAATACATTTTTAAATATATCAATTATAAAATACATTTAAAAATATAAAAATCATTATGGGGACCCACCAATATCGGGAACAGGGTCCAAGCTACTGGTGATTAGGGCTCCAGAGACAGGAACCGCCTCACTATGGGTGCCGTGTCCAAAAGTACCGCCTTCTGTATCAGACCCTTGACCCAAGGATCCAACGCGAGCCTCTTAAGATGGTGGTCGAGGCTCTTGGCTATAATTGAATACACAATAATTGCTGAATCGACATCCCACATGTCGACAATCTCGTGCGCCAAGTCCAGATATTTAATCTGCTTATCTTTGTAGCGGCTGCTGACGCTACAAATTATATGCGATGCGTAATATTGCATTAGCACGGCGCGGCAATCGTCTCCCTTCACTCATTCGGTTAGGTCGTACACATATTGTATTTATATTTAGTAACTGGTACCAGTAAAGCATATATATTTCTGTTTTATGGATTATTTCTTTTACCACGACACAACATCTACTCATAACCCCCACATCTTTCTCAGCCTTCACGAGATTCTCGTCATGAGGGATGGCAACATCAACAATTATTGCGCGGCGCTCTGATCGATCTACCACCACAATATCAGGTTTGTTGGCTACAACAGTCCTGTCTGTGATGATAGATCGATCCCAGTACAATGTGATATGACCATTTTCCAGAACAGGTTCCGCCACATACCTGTAGTACGGCACCTCAACATCTACAAGCCTGTATTTCAGAGCAGGTGGTGAATGATCCTGGCTACTTGGTTATGCCTGTGCAAGTACTCGCCGTTAGAAAGACGCGAACAGTCGGAAACTATATGTCTGCGGGATTCACCAGGCTGGTGACACGCACGACAAATGTCCGTGGTGCCATCCCTTAGAATATATTTCCGGTAGTTATTCGTCTCGATAACTTCATCAGCAATTGCACAAACAAACCCTTCGGTTTCCCCAAAAAGGTCACCGAAGCGTAGCCAGTTCACCGAGGCTAAAAAGTCTACATCTGGCCCATGCAGGGTCCGGTAGAACCTGCCATGAAGCTCCTTGCTCTACCATACAAGCCTGCGATCATCAGTGCTAAGTACTACAGGTCTGCGCCACCCGGCGTCCACTGCTACAACATCGCGATGCACATCCACATTCGCGTTGAGAAAATAATCTCTGAGATTTAGATTTGACATTTAGAAAGCCACGACTCCCACACTTCCGCGGAATATACAACCTCATTACGGATGAGCGTGGATGATGCATCCGGTGTGCCGTCAGCAGTGTACGGACCTTTCGGTCTAAGGTGTCCAGTTCAGTCTGAGTCCACTTGAGTATGCCAAAGGAGTACATGAGAACCGGCATGACCCAACCGTTGCAAGCTCGAACCTTATTGCCACCTGATAAAAGACTATTATTATTATTTGTTTCTCTTTCTCGGGTATTATTCTAATTTGTTAGAACAATACCCGGCCCTTTGGCAGGCGTACACGGGGACATAGGTCCAACGCGCAGAGGCTCTTTGAGAGTTTTAATCTAGAATGTAATGGAACACCTACTGAGGCGCCTCCATCACCGCACTATTAAGTACAGTCACGGGTCAGCCGCAGTAGGTGAGGGGCTATTGCTACTTATATGGAAACTAATTACTCTGGGCTATTGGGATGGGTGTTTAATGGATAGGTTTATTATTATTAGTATTACAAATAATAATATGAGGATTTGAGTTTTGAGTGTACCTTAAGGGTAATATGTAAAATGTATAATTGTCTTACAGACAAGATGCTAGCCTGTTTGTACAGTTCATCGGTAGAAAATCGATACGGATTGTGGTACATTACTTTTATAATGGAGCTCGGAGCCCTCTCTAGCACAATGAATTTACATTTTATTTATCCCCCACACAGGTATACAATGTACAGACTACATACAGACTGAAACAATGCAGCATGAATATTTTGTTTAATATTTCAGGTGGTGCGAAATCACGTAATGTTTTAAAAACCCATATATATTTCCTAATCCTGCTTTTGAGAAGTTCTAGGATAGTCTCTGGTCAATCATAATACCAAGGTATTTGGTATTATATACTTTATTGATATTTCTTTACATAAAAACATATTATAGGTAAAAATGTGATAGAAGAGAAGAAAAAACTTTCTCATCCCGAAAATATGGTAATCCAACCTGTTCTATAAACCGATAAACCGAGTACTACTACATTTATTTTTGCATTTGTATAAATAGTAAGCAGACAATGAGGCTCGTTGATTGTATGGGCAGAGATAAAGGGCTGGAGCGCGCAGACCTGCCGCCCGGACGAGTAACTGTGTCCCCGGGGAGCCGCGGCTATGTGCACACCGAACGATGATTCGCCGCGACTTCAGAGAGTAAAGCTGCAGGTACTAGTTAGTTAGAAATAAATTAGTTTACAACTAAAGATTCCCCGAGCGCGGTCACGTATGTAGGTACATAAACGTTTCTTAAGTTTAGGCGTAGTATTAGATCAGAATACATTAAAAAAACGAAAGATATCTTTTACAGACCTATCAATTTTATATATTTTTGTTCAATGGCCTATATCATGTCGTGGCGTGACGAATTAAAATAAGTGGCTAAAATATTTCCACTAATTTACATAATATTAGTTAGTGAGCTCAAATTACATGGTTTTGAGACCAAGATTTTATTATTTTCCACACAGTTACCCATATATATAGACATCAATTCTTTTGTTGGCAAAGTCGAAAAAACAGATTTCGTAAAGACTGAACTCGGCTCTTAAATAATCTCAATTCACGTTTATTTTCGTGATGGTATAATACATAACAAGATTATCTAATATAGCAGGCGAGACAATAATGGAATAGCCGACGATTGTCTGCAAGGACCTTTATGCAGATGATCTTCAAATTTACACTCAAGCTCCTGTACACGAGTTGTTTGAAGCATTCCGCATCATTAATACAGATTTAGACCGGATAGCTGCATGGAGTCTCAGATTTGGTCTACAAATTAAACCCTGCAAAAACGCAGGTTATTGTTGTAGGCAGTCCCAAGATGATCTCACGTGTGGACTGGACTCGTCTACCTCAAATTAACTTTAGTGGAATCCCCATACCCATTAGTGACTGCGTAAAGAACCTGGGTGTTTATTTAGATAAAACATTATCCTGGGGCCCACAAATTGGTCAAGTCAGTCGCAAATTATTCGCTGCGTCTGGGACGTTGCGAAGATTGCGGAACTTTCTGCCGACTGCCACGAAGATTGCGCTCGCAAATTCTCTTCTCTTGCCTATCCTTGACTATGCTGATGTCAGCTATCTAGATCTCACTGAGGAGCAACTTGATAAGCTTGAGCGCCTTCAAAACTTTTGTATTAGATTTATATTTGGATTACGCAAATACGATCACGTTTCTGATTTCCGCAAATTGCTCAAGTGGCTCCCAATTCGCCTTCGACGGAATACTCACATTCTTTCTTTACTTTATAACATTCTTTTTAATCCTTCATCTTCGCCTTATTTAAAGGAACGTTTCAATTTTCTATGTGACACACATTCAAGATCGCTGAGATCATCTGTGAATTTAATATTGGCAAGTACAATGCATTCGACTTCTTTTTATGACAAGTCATTCACGGTACAAGCCGTTCGCTTGTGGAATGCTTTGCCTATATCCATAAAGCAGGCTCAAACGTTAAATACCTTTAAAAAGTTATTAAAAGACTACTATTTATCTATTTAATCTTTTCTATCTATTTTCAAACTCATACTTTGTTGTTCTATCTTCCATTTTCTACACCTTTATGTATGTATTATATATTTTATAATAATTATATATGTATGTTTATGTAGTATATTTTTTTGTATTTTATGTGTGTATATTAACATTATGTATGTAAATATTAGTTTTATTTTTTATTGTGTTTACTGTAAATAAAATTGTATAAATCATTAGTATCGCCAAACTGCCCTTATTCCAGGCTCCTTGCTTTTCTAGTCCATCCAAAGGTTGCCTGGAAGATATTGCTTATAAGTGATAAGGCCGCCATTTGTACCTTAACTTTTATTTTACAAATGTCTAGTAAATTGTATTACTTTGGTGTACAATAAAGATGATTTGTATTGTATTGTATTGTATAAACTTAATATATACTTATTACAAATATAAGTCTATTAAATTATCATAATATTTTCCTTTATAAATATTATATCTGCATTTTATTTTAAGTTTCTCAAATATTTGTGACAGTTAATTGAGCATTAACTTCAGCGTAAACACCGGACATGTGTTTCGCACGTCCGAGCGGGCCGGGACTAATTAATACTTAATGAAGCTCATTCAAACGAGTATCAAAATAAATACTTTAAATTAATTCGGTTTGTCGGGTCGTCGTCGGTCCAACGAAACCATTTAAGACCCTTTTGGGCCCCGTTCTAGTTATTATGTTACGATTATTACGAGTAGTTTTAGATAGGTGCTAATTGAGCGCTACCATGGTCTCCATTACGAGTACAAGGACCAGGTTTATCTACCACCCAACTACCAAAGGTTATCATATCAGATGCTACGTGTGTATATATTCTCACATAGCCTCGAAGCTAGCGATCAAGAGTTGACAAATGAGGTGTCGTTACGGGTCTTGATTGTAAGCTAGCCGATTGTGACGTCGCTCTTAATTCAATAAGGGGTCTCCGGATAACGTAGTGGTTTCTATTGAAACTTAGTTATTATTGCAATTTGTAGCGCTGCGTATTAAATAAACGGGTTTAATCAGTATATTTAAAATATAAGTTAACTGAATGTTACATTCCGTGAATGCAGCCATAGTCCTGTTTTGGTTTATGAATAGATTTTAGTTTAATTTGGTGAAAACAACGCCACGTTCACGACTCTGACCACGGACGCAGTGAGTCATGAACTTATAAAAGTTTACAGTTAATCGATTTCGAAATGATAAACCTTTTTGGTATTCGACTACAATTACACGTATTGAGCGTAACGTAACAACTTCATATACTTCATAAAATGCGGTTTAAATTAATTCACTTTGCCGACACAAAGCCTAATTCTTATCATGAACGTTATAAAGAGCTAAAGATTATGTATTAGTTGTAATAAAGAGCTACCCTCTTTCCATAGCGTACAGTTGAGAGCCACTCCAGTCTCCAAGTGATCGAAACGTTTGCGTTAGAATTGGATAGACATGTTGAAGGCGTGCAAACGGACCCGTAACTACTTAATTCGCTCTCAACAAGTCTTCACTTGGGACCTAAAAGGCCTGTCATCTACGACCAACAGCTTTAGATTTAACATCGCCACCCGAAATTAATTTTCGGGTTTCAAAAGCATAATCTTCTTAACTCAGATCAATATAAATTGATATTAAAAAGTGGAACAAAGAAGCACCATTTAAAATTTCTCTTCAATAATTTATCAATCGTATTTTTAATACGATTGTTAGAAAACTAAAAAAAAATATACCTACCAAAGATATTTAAACAACAAGGAAATTATTTAAATTATATTTGGTAACAAAGTTGGTCTATAGTTTGAAATACTAATCATAAAGTGCATACATCACAGGGTTACAATTTATGTCTTCAGTGCTGAGGTGTTGTAAAACATTTGCCAAACCTACATTTTCAAGCCTTATTATATTAAAGACGTTATAGAAAGCCTATAAGTCTGGGGGTTCATGTAGTGCCTTATTAATGACTGGGTCTCATCCAGGAACTGACGGTCAGATCGATGCTGTATTTTGTTGATGGGCGTCAGTCTTGCCAAAATTGGAAACTGTTCATTTATTTTGGTTTGGACGCCTCAACGTGACGTTAGGATGGCTTACAAAAACTAAAAATATAAAATTCATTATTTCTCATCCTATGAAGTTTACTGGTCGTTTAATATTACAAAGCACATCGTTATCTGCCCTATTTATTTTTTATTTTTTTTATAGACTCACGCCTGTATCCCCGAAGGGGTAGCCAGAGGCGTAATATTACACCCACATTTCTTCATGAATTTTTAGGTCCCACGTAATAGAGGGCGAGCCTATTGCCGTACCGGGCACATTACCAGACTCCGTGCTGCTACTGAGAATTTCCTAACGGAAAAACCAATAACACTTTGCTCGACCCGGGAATCGAACATCTGCCCTAAATAGAGAATCGAAAGTCGCGGCTCGTTCCTGCCTCACTGCAAATACTTATTACACGAGTCCAGCGGGACGCAATATTCACATCATTCATTCATCTCAAACATTCTCGAACAAAATGAAAAGACAAGCTATATATATTATATATTATAATATAAAATCCTTGCGTTACTGACTGACTGACAGACACGCTACAGCCGAAACTATTGGGCGCAGGAAGCTGAAATTTGGCATGTATGTTCCTTGGGGACCATAGGGGTGCACTAAGAACGGATTTCCCGAAATTGCCACGGGATCGCCCAAACCGGGTAAATAAAAAAAAATTGCAGGCGTAGCTGCTGGCGTCCTCTAGTATATTATAATCTGCATAAACGAGTTCACAAATAGACACAGCGCGTTAGTTGAGAGCTCTCAATGATTGAATCAACTACAACTGTAGCTGAATGTCGAGCGAGGCGCTAACTAATGCATTATTTAATGTTATCCATTAGAAGCGACTTGTGATTGTTGTCCTTTGTGGTTTAATTCTACAAACTCTAACTGACTTTACACAAATTTCAATTTGTCTCGACGTGGCTGACGTCAATATGCGATTTGTTGGTACTGCGTCCCGCGGAGGTCTGCGGTCGGGTCCTCGCGTCTGGTGTGTCGGGTCCTACGTGGCTCCAAGACGATCTCTTATTTCTTTTAAATCGTAATAAAGTTCAGCTAGGGCAACAGAATCGCAGTCAGCATTGATGACATCATAACAAATAATAAGCTTGCTTGCTCAACACGTAAATAATTATGATAGTACCCAATGTAGGTTTCGCACACACTGCTACATACTTATATGTCTACGTTTAGCCCTCCTTTTTCTTTCAGGCTTGTTTTTAGGTACAAGAAGATAAACTTTCTATATGAGATAGACATTTCTACCCGAAGCTGTTGTTTAGTACTATCGTTCAAGCGGATCTGAGTTCACTTTTAAATACTTGCGGTAAAGTTGTGTGTTATATCGTAGAGGTTTGATCCTGAGAGCACGGCGTATGTTTATATCAGAACTGCGTCGGTATCGAACTTGTGCTGTTCTCGTGTAAAATACAGGAGGTTGTGAAGTACGTCGAGTGTGTACAGAGCACTGCCACACACATGTGTATGAATTAGGAAGCGGCATTTAAGCAAGATGCTAAAACTTGTCCAAGGTCCCGATATAAAGTGATATGAAGTGGCCTCCAGTACATTAATCATGGCTCGTCCGTCTCGTCGCTCCCGGAGGATGCTCCCGGTATAAATGAGTTGGTGTCGTGTGCCATGTGTGGCCGGAGCCGCGGCCTCGACGTGTTGTTTCTACGTAGCGCGTCGTCAGTTCACACAAAAACCAACAATACGGCGGTTTTCTCCATTATCTGTGCGTCATATATTTGCTACATAAGTACCAGACTGCCAGTGTATCAAGGGACGCCTGTGTTTATTGGCGACGGGCGCATTCACTTAACTTGTGTTATTGTGTTACTTTACTTCTCAACGTTGCAGGGTAATAATAAGCTGTTATTTGTTTGAATATCTAAAAGAAAACCGTAAATATTTCTAAAACAAAAGTTGTGCGTAGGCAGCGCCCGGTGTGAGGGGGAGATGGGGGTAAGCAGGAGTCCCTCGTACGTCACTTGCTTAACTGCGGAGCGATTTCAATAAAAGTTTTGGAAAGGACTTAGAAGAGTTTACGGATTGTATTTTATAACAATACTCGTCTAAATTAATGAGAAGGCGGCGATAGGCGAATGGATATACCAACAGACTGCCATGCAGAGGGTATCGGGTTCGAATCCACGGCGCGCACCATTGACTTTTCGGAGTTATGTGCGTATTGAATTGTTAATTATCGCTTGTCCCGTGCCTCGGAGAGCACGTTAAGCCGTCGGTCCCAGTTGTCATGAAAATCTTTGACAGTCGTTACAGGGCGTCAGTACCTTCTTAATAAACTGACACTAGTCTAAACAATGGAATATCGCTATCCCTTCGGGTTGCGGAGGTCAGACAGGCAGTCGCTCCGTGGAAAAACTAATATTCAGCCAAATCCGGTTAGACTAGAATACGGACCCCAGATTGAAACTGGGATAACGCTAAAAGAAAAAAGATTCGTCTAAATTAATGTGGTATCAAATTAATAAAATTATAAATTTATTTAGAAAGAGTTCATCTGCATGTTGTTCATATGGCGAGCTTTGTTGTATCCAATACAATCAGCCAATCCAACTGTAACTATTTACTTGAGTGAATATTCGAATGGTACAGATGTGAGTAGGTTTATTTAATACATAATAACACAACAAGTTCACAACTAGAGTTAATCCCTTCGTCCCGGAAGACTTCACTGACATTCAAACTATTTTGAACACTCCAACAAAGATGATCACTTAGACTTGAAATATAATTTATAATATTTTGGTCTTGTTATCTGTAAGTTATCAGACGAATTTCGAGGTAAAACATCTTTTGTCTATCAAACTGATAAGTGCTTTTATTATTTAAGCGAAGTTATTGTGTTTATAAATTCTAGAATTGAATTGTGATCCATTATAAAGTGGTCGAGTCGCATTTATTAACTTATAACGTATTTATAAGTTTGAGACAAAGATTGCAATCATTTATTTACTGAGATTACAAAATAGAAACTACGAAAGTCATAGTTACAATCGGCTGTCAAAATATATAATAACCTATTGATTGATATATAACTTTTAGGAACGGTAGTGTCAAAGAGCTCAGATATTTACATAGAGGCGCATTTCTTATGGGCGCTCTGAAGACAAACTTTCTGTGACCCAAATTGCCGCTTGGCGGCGTGGCAGTAGCGCTGTGACAGCTGTCTCTACGAGAGGAAGACTCCTTTGTATCTTAACTACGAGAGCAATAGAAGCGGAGAACGACGCCAGCGCCGCCTACGGCGCCAACTACGGACTAAACTGGAGACAGTCTCCACTTGAAATCGGCACACGAAATCCTTAAGAACTGCGCTTCTATGTAAATCTGTATTCAGTGGTAGTGTACACCAACTAGTTTGACAACAGGTCTTTTATCGTAATCATATTTACGGCCGGTTTCAATGTGCGATCTATCCATGTATTAACTAGAGACACATACATATTTGACATAAGCTCTATACAAAATATGACATATATGTATCTCTAGTAGACAAATAAATGGTAGATCGAATATTGACACCGGCCGCTAGTTATTCAGTAAAATAATGAATGTAATTAGTTTCATTTATGCTCATGAAGTTGTGACGATAGTTCTGTGCCTCCGGTGAAAACTGATACAACTTCAAAATGTCAACTTTTCAGTAGAGCAATTTAAATTTTTATTTATTTTCTATTTCATATAAAAATATTTATATCAATAATTTTACAAAAAACTTAATTTGAAATAAAAGTTGCATCGTTATTTTTAAATATTACAGGATTCTGTAACATTTTATTACAAAATTAGCCAAATATTACGGAAAAACTGTCAACTATATCAAAGTGCACCAACATGATGTCTGTGTTATCAAATGTATGTTAAGTTGTATCAACTTACACAACATATATGCAATTCTCGTGAAGACTGATATCATAACATATGTTTTAGTATATACACTGATATTAATTGATTCAAGAAAAATATTCTAAAACAAAACCTATACAACTTTTTGTTAAAAATCGGTCTAGAAGCTTAAAAATTTCCTAATTTAATATTTATTGAGATATATCACTTATCACGACGCAATTTTTTGTGTATAATGCTATTACTTAACTTATTTATTCAACATTTTTGTGTAAAGTGATATTTGTAACTAATTTTATTTAAAGCTCTTGATATTAAATGCGTCTCTCCTTAATTAGCACAACAATATTCAATCAATGACCTACAATTGTTATACATTTTTAAAGAACAACTTTTAAATATATTGAAATAGCATTAAAGTAAGAGACAGACACAGTCAACGCTTTTTTTAAAATACCACGACATATATATATTTGTATTTTTAACAGCCTTACAAACTAAATGAGATCACGTTTTAATATCACAATATCAGTCTAAATTACAATCAACAAGCACTAGAAAATATTTCAAAGACCTACACGTTTTATCAAAATTTTACCTACCCATGCGTTATTATTTTATGTTATTATATGTTATTAAAACTAATTAATGTTGAGTAAGTAATTTTAATATAAAATTACATACCTTCTAATAAAACTGACATGTTTCAGGATATGACAACAAGAAGTAAGTATAATCATTATAATTAAAGTTATAAAAAAGTAAAATAAAAATAATTTTCAGTCTTCCTCACTGGAATATAAATCAGGATCAATATTTCTTACATCAGCCTTTGTTTTCAAGTTCTGATAAAACTCATGACCTCTAGTATCAACATATGATAATATTGATAACAGATCATTCTTCTTTTCAATTAAAATAAACGATGGGCCACTGCATTGAATTAAATGATCATCCAGTACTTCCGATGTATAGATTTTACCCCTCTTAGCAGATGACATGACTTTGAAATTATCTGTTTTCATGTCGGTCTTGTATTTCAGAGTCTTGTTAAAAACTTTCACATCGGCCCAAACAAATTTATCGTTTTCTTCATTAATTTTTTTGATAGTGAAAAATCATTCTGCAAATTCGTTATAATTCTACGACATACCTACAGATTTTCATACAAATGTTTTTTCTTTATCCTCAAAGCAAGCTGTAAAATAGACGATCTTATTATGAGATAAAACAAAACGAAATATATAACCAGGAATAAATCAAATATGTAATAGAAATAGACGCTGGACTGCTAAACTGGAGCGGCCCCATTGGGGCAGGTATAAGCTGTATAGTTGTACACTATGCAGGGACCGTCGGCATTGAAAAACACAAATGGTCGACGCGCAATTAACGCGAATTGCAATACAGACTAATTTGTTATTTTTTTGTAGCAACATGAACAGTCTCAGACTTTTTGATTTCAGCCCGGGTGGGCGGTAACCAAACAGACCATCTTCTCATAGACATGGACTAACCTATTCAGAGAAACACAATAAATAAACTATTATAACTTTACGAAGACGTTGTTGTATAAATGGATATCCGCGTCATAATTGTTTGTTACATGTTCTATTCCTATTATACTTTAGGCTATTTCTATCAAACCACAATAAGCTATTTATGGTTATTTGTGAAAGGGAACAATCAAGGTATCATTATTGTAATGCGTGGTAATGTACGTGGGTTATATTTTTGTTTACACTTATAAGTGTTTATGATACGGAGTAGCGTGGGGGCTTTTTGTAAGAAAATATAATGTTTTGCTCAGTTTATGAGGCAGCCGCTAAGTATGATGGTAGGCGGGTGGCGACGGCGGCGGCCCACGAGTTGATCAAGTGATACGATCTGCGCTATATTTGCTATCAGTCGATTAGTATGAGAATTAGATCAGCTCCAGGCCAAGGTTAGTGGATGCCTGGGGGGTTAATACTAAATTGTATGTCGAGCTAGTCTTGTGTTCATTCTTAGGACGACTCTCTCACAATATATGTTTTAATATGTGCAACAATGAGTTTAAGATAAGCCACTATTGCCATTAATCCCTATAACGGCTGCCGAAGTTCTTCATGATAGCCGGGACCGACGTCTTAACGTGTGATAATTAAAAACCCAGGCACGGGGCAAGCGATAATTAACAACTCAATACGCACTTAACTTTGAAAAGTCATTGGTGCACGCCGTGGAATTGAACCCGAGACCCACTGTGTAGCAGTCTGTCAGTCTCTCCGCTAGGCTATCGCTGGCAATGTATATAAAATAGCAAAAAAATTTAGTTTCTTTAATTTTCTCTACTTTTAGCAGGAGATGTGTATATCCTGTGGGCTCTAGAGCCTCCATTTCCTCTCTGCCCAAGCGCCCGTTTCGGCTTAAGACGTCCGTAGCTCTACTCATAGTAAATGATACAAATAATCTAATATATTATTTTATTTTACTTGGTCGTAATCTCAGCTCCTTAACTGTTATAGTCTCCGAATTAAACCGGACATAACGATACTATGTAACTGTTAAAATGTACTGTTCCTGGTAATTTATAACGGAACCCAAATAATAAGCCAAGCGCGGATGCCACAATAGTTTGTTAGTGGCAGCGCTCCCAGTGCGCCCCGCGATGTGGGTTTGAACCAAACATACATCAAACTTTGTACGATTCACAGATATGTGAGCACACTGAGCATTCTCGGTACCTGCGTTTACATTTTTGAACGACGGCTCAGGAACGGCCAGTTATGTAAATCCCTTATTAAATAATCGCTTGTAAAATTAAGTTTTAGATTAGAACTTGCTGTTAATACAAAAAGTCATATTTTAAGCTACCAAAAATACCCTTTTTGCACAGAGGTCAAACCTGCAAATTCTGCAAGCATCAATGCATTCGTTTTACTTACTACTACATAACATCCATCAATACACCTGACTGCGCAATACAACACAGTGACTATACAACACACTAGATTCGATTCCACAGTTCTATGTTCAAAGTTATTATACGCGTACTGGTGCCAATAAACTGAGGATAATGTTTTTTCCTGGTTGAGCTCACAAATAATATAATTTACCGCAAATTTCCCATTGAACGTCGTTGGACGCAGGACGGAGCCGGGAGCAGCGCACTATGTCTCCCCATTAGGAGCCGGGAGCCGCGCGTCACTGCCGCCGAGGGATCAATATCTTCACACTATTTATTATATAATAAAATACACCACTTATACCACGCGCACACATATTCTGATAGGAAGAGTTTTCTTATATTTATGTCAAAAACAAGACATGTAAACATCAACATGTGAAATGGTTTATAGCAAAATCATTTTCACAAGCGTTCATTAGTAGGTACCCCAAAATGCAGGAATTAATGATGTTCATAAAAATGATAAGTACAACTTGATTTCGAATCCTTTCTATTTCATTGGTGAATACATTAATGAATTGTAAATGAAGAGAACGTTGAAGTAGTTTAACTAGTTTATTTATAGCTAAAATGTTGTGTTCGGTTGTTTTGTCGAGCCACTGTTCGTTGTTGAAGTTCTTGCGGTTGCACCGTTTCGCAACGGTTCGCAACGCGACGTGAAGTTTCTTCGGCAGAGCAATTAGCATGAATGGAAATTATGGCAATGTCTGTCATAATCTCAGAGTGCTTATAATGGTATTTGAAATCTGAATATTTTAATAAATAAACTGAATGTACACCTTAGATATTAACGCTGCGAATCGTTTTAAATATTCAGATTAAAATTGACTTACCTGGTGCTATTTGTTTTTAAACATTGCTGAAGAGTTGTTATAAAACGTGACGCAAGTATGTAAAATCAAAGCGCCTCAGTCCTACGTATGTGTAGTGTGGTGAAAGGTGTAAGGTAACACAGGGAGGCGTTACATGTAGTCGGCAGCTATCAGCATAGTTGCTGGCGCCGCGCCCTGCGGAGCCGCGCGCTCGTGACGGGATCAAGCGTTCACACACTGTCACACGTTACGCGTGACGTCACCTGCTCGACGAAGCAACGTCGCGCAGCCGCGGGTGGCGCCGCGCGGTTAAATATGTTAATATGGCGTGACGCGCCAGACTGCGACATTTTTCTGTGGAACCAATAACGTGTGCCCTCCTCTTACAGCGACTATCGCGCTTTTATGCTACACATACACGTATAGAGACTAGGCGCTTACCACCAGTATATAGCGGAGTTTTCTTCGCTGAGCCTACGGTTAATGTCGGTTCGTTCGTTTTAGGTCTCGGCTGTGCGATCGCTCGTAACTGAGTCTCGTAAATAATAGCTAATAAACTTAATGTAGCTGATTCGTTGAATTTATTTCGCGACTAATCGAGCTCGGTGACTTAGCGAGTAAGTCGAGAAAACACCTGGGATGCGTCTCTGTGGAGTCACCGGAGCACACGCTGAACAAGGTTTATTTATAGACAATACGTTTTCGCTGGAACTGAAGCGACGTAGGGTGTTGATGGCGGTGCGCCGCACGTCGGCCGCCCTAAGCCGCCGATCTGAGCCTTTTAATAAATGCCGAAGTAATCCGGCCAAAGCAACAACAACTTAGTTAACAATAATAATACAGTTAATTTATGTTCAGTGAGACGTGGTCTCGCGCTGCGCGCCGCTGATTGCGGGATTTGGAGCTTGTGTAGTAGAGCGGGTGAGACACGCCTGCAGGAGGCACTCACACGCGTACACACGGGCGCAGTGCACATGCGGCTGCACTCTCGCTGATGACTTGTTACTTTGTGCACCTTCTATTTGTTTTAGTACTTAGTCGTATTGTCGACACTGCCTCCAACTTACGAGTATTTCAGGTACAAGCTTGAAACTTGAAACGAAATGTGCCACACCAGTGTTCTTCTCTACAGCTTTATTCAAAACACAAAGTAACGTAAAAGAGGGGGCAGTGTTGAGGCGGAAGTGTGGCCTGCTTGAGGCGGACACAAGACGATGCACTATACACATACAGTAAGAAGCCGCGCTGAACGTTCTCGTATTTATTCGACTTAGACATATTTAAGCCAAGTCACCCGTGAACCGGATATTCATACAACTCCTCCTCATGTGTGAAAGGCGTCGAGTGAATTATGTGACATGTTTAGTTTAAAAAGGAAAGTCGGTAATGTGACGTGCGATGTAGCTAGGGATTTCAAATCCCAGGTTCCTGGGATAAGAAATAACTTTTATGGAAATACAGTCGAAGGAATAACAGCCTGTCTACTTAATTTACCTCGTAATGATTGGCAGTGTCATAAAGAAAATCTGTAAGTTTTACTTTTCTATATTTTTTGGGCTTGTGAACAAAGTATTGAAAGTGTCAGTTACTGCCCCGGAATTCTGATGTTAGTAGGTACGGACTGATACAAAATGCAATCACAATATTTTTCGTTTTATAATGCTCCTTCATAGCAATTTAGTCTTTATTGTCAGTCGCCTAACCAATTTTGATCCCGTATATTCGGAACAAGTTAATGGAGCGCGATCTCGAGATCCCGGGAGCCTTTAAACACGACACACGGCCGCACTCGACTTTGTAGCGAGCTGGAGGTAACAAGCGATGACATTTAACAAACAAGCCGAAATATCAAAATCGGTAAGCTATTGAATAGAGACAGACAAATCACTCGACGGGCCTCGCAAAGTATTTTTGCAATTTTCAGCTATTTTTCAGCTTTATAGAGGTGCTTTTGTCAACGAGTTAAGCATTTATGTAATGTTCTTAGTTTCCATAAACGTATTTTTTAATATCGAATTATTGAACCGTAACCGAAACTTAACGATCACGAATAATAATACTACCCAGTACGCATACTGCTCAGCTAAGAGAATCGAATCGAATCGAAGGTAGATCGTAAACGTACCGCAGTACGTTTACGATCTACCTTCGATTCGATTTGTGTTTATTATCTCGGTGTCGATTTGCACATTTAAACCATTTAACAGAAACAAATGCTATCAACTTTGCCTGATCTCTGCTACTCAAAGGGATAGCTATAACATATCATAACATATCTTCACGCCTTTTTATCCCCGAAGGGGTAGGCAGAGGTGTATTACACACCCACACTTCGCCAGATATGTTTAGGTCCCAATGTAATAGGGGGCGAGCCTATTGCCATCTACCGGGCACATTATTAAGCGAGCGATAATTAACATTTTTAATACACACATAACTTCGAAAAGTCAGAGGTGTGTGCCCGAGGTACCTGGGGATCGAACCCGAGACCATCGTCTCGGCAGTCCGTTACGTACACCACTGGGCTACCGCCGCTCAGATAGCTATATTCTTAAGTTACAATCAGGATCATTTAATACAAGGTCAAAACCCCATAATGACTGTCAACAGTTTTTGACACTGGTGTCAGTTTGGTTTTGAGTTGGGTTTAGCAAGATAAAACCGTATAGATATATATTCTCTAAATTTTTAATAAGAAAGTAAGGTTAATAATTTCATTTATTTATTTAAAAAAAAACTTTTACATTGTGTGTGAACATACAACAATAGTGTGACTAGCGAACAGCTGTCATTTCGCTACGTGTATGTATAATAATTTAATTGATAAAAATAGTTTTATTTTGTTTTCCTCATTAATTGTATCTCTAAATTAAAGTGTATACCCATAAACCTAAGCAATAATTCTTTGTGTAACATAATATCAAAGGACTAGTGACTAAACCTCACTGGAAAACTTGTGGCGGACCAACTGTCAAAGTAACGGACAAGACATAAACAAGATTCAAAATCAACTGGAAACCCTGGGAGTATTGTTTTCATAATTATTTACTTATCCCTGTATCGTTTTATTCATATAATACTAACTAATATACACTATACATTTCATAAACACTGCTCACTGCACGTGAGCGACGTCATTTACAATACACAGCGGCACCGTTTATGTCTCCTTTTGCTTGACAATTTGTGGAAGCAAAATCGATGACGAAAAACATTTGCCTCAGACACCATATACTACATGACACACTATACACAAAACATGATTATTTATTATAAAATAAGTATATTAATTTAAGGAGTACAATAGTGTTACACAGGTCAATATATAGAAGTACCTACCTACATTCCAATTTTATTTTATTGTTTTATAAATATAATATCAAATATATAAATTTTTTGTACCTATTCATTACTTTCATATTCCCCAATAGTTAGATTTAAAATAAGCTGTTCCCAAATTTATTTAATTTACTTTTCTGTTATTTTTTTATAATCTACCTACATTATTTCCTTCTCAACTTTCTATCCACCCATTTCTTAGTTTCTCTCTGCTGACTTTACTCACTCTTCCTTATATTTCAGGTGCTTACGGGGTGGGTCTGTTCAAATGATGACCCGCAGAATGGCAGTTCTGGAGGACAAATTACATTCCACAATCAAGGAATTGGAATCCTCCAAAAGCCTGTGTAACCAACTGCTACAGGAAAGAGAGGACAGCGAAGAAGAAGTAAAGAAAATAGTAGACAAGAACACTGAACTCAAGGCACAGCTGGCTGAAATGCACACACACCATCTTGAAATACTTGAGCAACATGAACAACTTCGACTGACGGTGTCCAACTTCCAACAGTGCATGGACACTCATGAAGAAGCTCTGAGACGTGTTGCTGAACTGGAACGTGAATTGAGTGAAGCTCATAAAACCATCTCCAACATAGAAATAAATAAACACAGTCAACAGATTACGAATACCTGTAGCCTATATCATGAGTTGGTTAGTAGTGAGCCTGATCATGTGTGCATTAGGGAGCCAGTTGTGACAATAGATCTGACCAGTGAGGATACCATTATTATGAGACCCAGCTTTTCTAGTCGTAATAAACTTAAACGTTACATTAAAATTACTAAATTAATAAAAAAATATCATAAATCTATTAGGAAATATAATGTGCATAGAGTTAATTTAAATCTTAGAAAGGAGCGCATAATTTTAGTTAATCAACTTTCTGAGAACTCTAGAAATTTGGAACATAGCAGATCAGTGTATGATATGGAAACTCATCGCTTAAGGGAAGAGATATTACTTAGGGAAAGAACCTTAAATGAGATCTTCAACAAATACCAAGCTTCTCAACAAGAACTGAGCAAGCGTATAGTGGAGGCAGGTGAGCTCGTAGACTTGGTGAGGTGTAATGCAGAAATGTATGAGTCTCTGACCAATAAGCTCTCGTGTTCTTGTACTCATACTCTTGTACCAGCAGAGCCATTGAGTACCGTACTACCTGAGAATTTTTCTAACAATCCACAAAACTCACACTTATTACAATCAAATTTAAATAAATCTAGGCTTCCAACATCTATTAATAAAACTTTTATTTTTTCTGATAGGCTAGGTCACAATTTTGGTAGTCTTCTCAGTGAATATACAAATCAGTGTGTTATAAATTATTGTAGGCCAGGGGATAGTTACTGTAGTTTAGTTAATCAGATTAAGTTACACCCCTTAGATGAGAGTAGTACTGCAATATTGTTGTTTGGTAACAGTTTAACTGTAAAGAGAAAGGATATCATAGAATGTGTGGAATTGTTGATAGAACTTAATTCTAAATTTAGTTGTAAATTTATTTTAGGTGCTTTACCTTACTCAAACAACTTAACACACACACAAAATATGCACATACACTCATTAAACATACATACATACATATACTCACGCCTTCTTCCCGTCGGGGTAGGCAGAGACAACAGAACGCCACTTGCTCCTATCCTTACAAACCTCACGCGCTTCCTCTACACTCATTACTCTTTTCATACATGCTCGTCGGTTGCGGGTACTTCGGACCTTTCCGTTTCTTAGGATGTCTCCAATTTGGTCGAAGAATGTCCGCCGAGGTCTGCCGCGACCGACTTGCCCACACACATTTGCCTTATATATCTGATTCGTCATTCTTTCTTCACTCATTCGCTCCACGTGTCCAAACCACCTAAGCATTCCTTTCTCAATCCTTGTCACCACATCTTCTTTCAGTCCACTGCTCTTTCGTATAGTTGCATTCGGAATTCTATCAATCAGTCTTACCCCACACATACTACGCAGTGATCGCATCTCAACTGCGTTAATTCTACTTTCATGCTTTTTCTGCCAAACCCAGCTCTCACTTCCATACATCAACGTGGGGACAAGCACTCCATTGTGAACCGCCAATCGTGCCTCTTTTGGCACCGTCTGACCGTTCATAAACGCCCACAGTGCTCCATTTACACGATTTCCCGCAGTCACTCTCCTTTCAATGTCTCCCTCACATCTTCCGTCCCTTGTAAATACGCTACCCAAATATACAAATTTCTTTACTTGCTCTACAATTTCACCTCCAATCGTAATATTACACTCAGTCACACTTTCATCTTTTTCAAACACTATCACTTTCGTCTTTCGTGCATTAACTTTCATACCTTTCGCTTTAAAGCTCTTGTTCATGCAGTCCATCATGTCTTGCAACTCATTCGCCGATGATGCAAGAATGACCTGAACATGTTATTGTATAACATAACTTGTCGTCATAGTGACGCAATATTGTTTTTTGACGCTAATAAATTTATTAGTAAATTTATTTTAACTAAAGATACTATGTATCTGCCATTTTATATTAAGCGACAAATTGCTAAGTTATTAGCATACAATTTACAGCAAGGCAGTGAGCCTTGTGTTGACAATTTATTTGATAGGGTTAGTACATGTACTAACAACGTTTTTATTGACACATCTTGTGATTTAAACTCCAAGATAGGACAACAGTTAGGCTGCAGTATTTGAATATAGTACATCAAAACATGCAGGGCCTATCTGGCAAAGAGTTAGAGTTAAGTTTATTTCTAGAAAAATATGACGTTAAGGTTTTGTGCTTAACTGAACATTGGTTAAGCACCCATGAGGTTATTTTTATAAATGAATATTACACAGTGCAGAGTTCGTATATAAGAAAGCAGGCTATTAGAGGCGGTTCTCTCATAATGACTTCAAATTTATTAAAATGCAAAGAACGTAAGGATATTGTAAATTTATCTATTGAGCGCACTATTGAGTTGTCCTGTGTGGAACTAGACATATATATTATAATTTGTGTATATCGCCCCCCTTCTGGTGATTATAATCTATTTGAGACTATTATGGAAGATGTTCTTAATAAAATTATAGGTAGTCATAAGAATATTATAGTATGTGGTGATTTTAATATTAATATTTTAGAGAATTCTTCACAGTGTACTAGATTTCTGAATCTTTTTAAGTTATTAAATTTAAGTAATTTATTCTGTGAACCTACTAGAGTCTCTGAAACATCTTCTACTTGTTCGGATAACATATTTAGTTCTTGTGTTGCTAAAAACCCAGTAGTTATTAGTTCTCTTCCTTCTGATCACCGTGGACAGATAGCTAGTTTTTAATGTACAACATATGATAAATCACATACAGTAGAATGTAGGCCTCAAACTACCAATAGTCTTATACGTTTTAAAAACAATATTATCGCTAAACTCAATACCTCAATTTTGAACTCAGAAAATCCAAATACAATTTATAATTCACTTTTTGGAATAGTAAATAATGAGTTTCAAGATACTTTCAAGAGTAAAACTGTCACATTAAAGGGTACTACCGGATCTTTTAACCAGTGGGCCACTATAGGTATATACAGAAGTAGAGCCAAATTGTTTGAATTATATGGTATGAAACAACATAGATTTGACACACCTTTTCTAAATTATGTAAAAAACTACTCAAAATTTTTTAAACAAGTTTGTGTTATGGCAAAATCTAAATTTATTAGTAGCAAAATTAAGCATTCAACAAATGTAATTAAAGAAACTTGGAGAATTATAAATAATGAAACAGGAAGAGCACGACCACGGGAAAACCAATTTGAACTAAAAGAAAACAATTTATTAGTCACCAATCAAACTCAAGTAGCGCATATGTTCAATAGTTTCTTTGCGAGCATATCTTTAACAACTACTAGCTCTTTACAATCATCATCTTTAGACGCTGGAAATTTTTTGCTTAGCAGTGTACCTGAATGCAAGAGCGTGTTTAGATTCGAGCACGTTACCCCGCGAGATATATTGATCGCATATAATTCAATTAATATTAAAAATACCGGCGACTTTTGGGGCATTTCAATTAAAATTTTAGGTACTATAGTTGAGACTGTTGCGCCTTACCTCTCTATAATTTTGAACCAATGTTTTGACTTAGGCGTATTTCCGGATTTGATGAAATTAAGTAAAATCATACCTTTATTCAAATCTGGCAGTAAAAATGACGTAAATAACTTCAGGCCCATCTCTATCTTGCCGGCATTTAGTAAAATATTTGAAAAGATTTTATTAAAGCAGCTACTAAGACACTTTAATTTAAATAGTCTGCTTCATAAAGATCAATACGGATTTACTAAAGGTAGATCCACTACTGATGCGGGTGTTGCTTTCATAAAACACGTTTATAATGCTTGGGAATCATCTAAAAATGCTATCGGAGTATTCTGTGACCTCTCAAAAGCATTTGATTGCGTTCATCACGACATACTATTGCGTAAGCTCCGCCACTACGGCGTGGAGGAAACCGCACTTAGTGTTGTCGAGTCGTACCTGCGGCAAAGATTTCAGTGCGTCGATGTAAATGGGACTACATCCTCTAAATTACCTGTACAATTAGGCGTTCCACAAGGCTCTATTTTAGGTCCTTTTCAATTCCTTGTATATATTAATGACTTACCTTTTTATTTAAAAAATATCTGTGATGTCGTACTTTTTGCAGATGATATGTCACTTATTTTTAAAGTAGATAGGAATAGGAATCAATTTGATGATGTAAATAATGCACTTATACAGGTTACACAATGGTTTACAGCAAACAACCTAGTGCTTAATTCTAAAAAGACTAAATGCGTTAAATTTGCTTTACCTAACGTTAGACAACTGGGACCTAATATAAGGCTAGATAGGGAGGAACTTGACACAGTTGACTCGACAGTGTTTCTAGGCATTACACTAGATAATAAGTTACAATGGGGTGCACATATAGCATGTCTTGCAGGTAAGCTCAGTTCTGCTGCGTATGCTGTCAAAAAAGTTAGACAACTTACTGATGTTGACACAGCTCGTCTAGTTTATTTTAGCTATTTTCATAGTGTCATGTCCTACGGTATTTTGTTATGGGGCAAAGCTGCGGATATTCAGAATATCTTCGTTCTACAGAAACGAGCGGTACGAGCAATATACATGTTAGGTACAAAAGATACTCTTAGGGAACGCTTTAAGTCTATAGGGATTCTTACAGTAGCCTCGAAATTTTTATTTGCTAATATATTGTATATTAGGCAAAATATAGGTTTATTTACTACAAAAAGTGATGTACATAACATAAATACTCGAAACAGGCATAAGTTATATGCCCCTTATCATCGTTTACATAAAGTTAATAATTCTTTTGTAGGGCTAGGTATTCGTATATACAATAAAATACCAATTAGTCTTTTAGAATTGCCATTTATTACGTTCAAAAGTAAAATAAAAGACTGCCTTATTAGGAAAGGTTATTATACCATTAATGATTATTTCAGTGATAAGGATAGGTGGTCACTTACACTAGCCAACTCTTGATTTTTTTAATTTATATAGATACCTTACTTTTCAGTTTTTTTTTTATATAATATCTCTAGTTCTATTAATTTAATATTCATGCATTATTAGGTCATTCAACTTACTACATTTACATTTTCATTGTTGTTCCACAAATTTTATTAAAATTTGCTACAGTGTTAGATGAAGGTAGCTCGTTGTCATGGGCTGGATACTAACGTTTTTGTAATTTTCGTGTATTCATATACCGTCACTTTCTGTAACATACTTTTCCACCATAGTGCTGAACATGATCGCGAGTTGCCTACATTATAAAGCGTAAGTGGATGCTCCTGTTACACAAGATTCACATTTGAAGACTACTACAGCACTTAATTTAATAACTACATATTTTGTATATAATATGTATGTTCTTATTTACTATTAACAAGTAATTAATTACAATGTGAAACAGTTGCAGCTCCTTACAAAAACAAAATATGTACCATAACACTGGCGATTAAAAAGAGTGGCCACGAGTTTTATTGCCCGTTCTTTCTCGTGGTTCTACCTACTGCTTTGCGAATGGGCAGTAAATATAAATGTAGAAGTATTATTAATTTACTTTAAAAATTTGACGTTCATAAGCGTCACGTTGTGACCTAGATGAATAAATGATTTTTGACTTTTGACTTTTTTTTTAAATCGTTATAATACTAATGTAAACACAATAATTTATAAAATAAAATCAACATAACATCAAATAACAAATTCAATTGGGATTAAAATTACTTTATCAAATTAAAAATAAATTAATAGACATGTCAAAAGAAAATATAAAGAAGAATGTCAAAATCAGTGTTTATGTAATCATCATCATCATCATCAGCCTTTAACAGTCCACTGCTGGACTAGGCCTCTCCTTTGAAAGGAGGAATTAGCCTACTATACCACGCTGGCCAAACGGGTTGGTATAGGGTTTGTATCAAGTTTTCCTTCTCTTACAGTGATGTTCTCTGCATAATATGCTCCCTCTGTCGGCTTTTACGACACCCGTGGGATGATATGGGGTGGTGACATTCCGTATTCTTAATCCGTCACCACACGGACATGTGTGTTTATGTAATGTCAAGTTAAAAATAAATAAGGTACTTAATAAATATGAAGCAACTCAATCTTTTTATGGAGTATTTTTTTATAGACTCACGCATGTATCTCCGAAGGAGTAGGCAGAGGTGTAATATTACACCCACATTTCGCCATGAATTTTTAGGTCCCACGGAATAAGGGGCTAGCCTATTGCCGTACCGGGCACATTACCAGACTCCGTGACTTTGCCGGACCCGGGAATCGAACCCGGGACCTCCGATCAGCAGTCGCATACGCTATCCACTGGACCACGGATGCAGTCAGAAGTATGGAGTACAGTTATAAGAACTAAAATGCTGATGTCAAATAATGTTTCAGTCAAATTGCCTGAATAAGATAAAAGGTTAATCACTTAGAGTAACCGGGAAACTGACGTATGAGAACCAGATATTTAGCCCAATTATGCGCAGATTACGTCACTTTATACACTGGCTGTCAAATATGCATAATTAATCCATACTACTTTACAAAAAATAATGTAAGAGAGTTAATAATCGAAAAGACAAAATGAAAAGCATATTTCATGATATATTTTTTATACAGCCGGCATTGTGTCGGGGACGCGACGTCACTAGTCATAATGTTGCTTTATTCAATGAAGCTAGTTTTAGTAATAAGCTCGCTCTTCACTAAAAGAAGCTTCGCTCGTTCGTCGAGAGCTACGAGCTCCATAAAAATGCGATTTTCTCTTTGGACGATCTGGCTGCCATGTAGGAAATATGCATTTTCAAAATGGTAGCTTTTCAGTGATAATACATTTTATAGCGAATATATTTTAACCCTTAAATGCATGGCGTATCAAAAATGATACAGTAAATTTTAGCCCTTGTCAAACAATATTTTTTTATTCTGTGGACTTGGTTGTCTGGCAGTATGATGTCTTGGTCCATAATCGATTAGGTGAATTAAAAAAATAACGGTTTTAGAGTAACGCGCGATTCGAAATGTCATTACTGAAGCGTAATTGCCGCGAACTACCGTTTACTCAAATTTGCAGTTTGCGATTAAAAATACATTGAGTGGACTTTTCTTCGTGCAAAAAATAAACCCATATTGGTAAGTTTATATATTTTTTTTATTTGTTTCTGTTATATGACTTTTTCTCAAAAAATGTACCGTTTCAAAAATGATACAGTATGCAGTAACGGCATGATAATTTGTGTGCTATTGTATGCAATCGCTTTGATGGCGGTTGAATGTTTATGCATGGTTTTATTTGCTTTTTACAGCGATGGCTTCAAAAGCATACTCGTATGACCAAATAGAAGATATACTTCGAAGATTGGAAGCAGGTGACATATCAGAGGATGACTGTTAGTGTGAAAGAGATGATTTAGACTTCTTCCCCTCAAGACAAGAGTTACTTCAGGTACTAGAAGATGATTATACGCCTTCTAATGATGATGAGACTGGTAATGATGTAGGCAGATCAGATCCTGATGATGATGAGAATATTCATGTCTCTCTTCTGCCACAGGCAAACACATCCCAATCAGGCAAATGATCTGGAAAAGGCACAGCTTTCCATTCGATGAAAATAGGATGAAATTTGAGAGCAACGCTTATTATTCTTCAGGTGTTGGTAATCTAGACACAATTTTTTAAGGTTTTTTCGTACTTCTTACTCTCAACGTATCAGACTAGGAAAGAACTGCAAATTACCTTCAAAAGCTGAGGTAATGTACCAAGAGGTGATTACGTTGAGAACGTCTCCAGTTACGAAGGAACACCAGTTACCGTCGTAAGTTGGAAAGATAATAAACAAGTAATACTCCTCTTTACGTATGTTGGAGCAGATCCCATTGAGACAATCGAGAGATACGACAAAAAAGAGAAAAAGTGGTGACCATTCCTGGCCCAAGACTGATAGAGGAATATAATTCGCATATGGGTGGGATTGACCTGATGGACAGCTTTTTAGGTCGATACTGCATACATATACAAAGAAATGGTATTTGCGAATATTTTATCTTCTTTTATATATAACCATTATAAATTCTTTAGTTTGTTATCTAAAAACAAAAGGGAATCAACCCAAAAAATCTTATGGATTTGGGAGAGTTTGGCGCTGACTTGGTTGAAGCTCTTTGTAAATATGAAATACACAGGGAGAATAAGAGGGGAAGACCTAGCTCAAGTTTTTAAGAAGCAATAGCCAAAAAGATAAAAAAATTAAGGTATCATGCCAGCAATGCCGCCTAAAGAACGTCTTGACAAAGTTGGATATGAACCAATCACAACTGATACAAGATGGCGTTGTCAGTGTCAGTATCTTCGGTGTAAGCTCTTGAGCTCTATAAAGTGTTCAAAATGTGACGTAGGTAATCCCTTGTTTTAAAAAAAAATTTTTTTTGTATTATTTCATAACAATTGAAACAGCCTTCATCACAGGGTAGTTTATATTTTTTTACCCTGTAATGCATACTGTTTCATTTTTGATACACAAGCTTTTTTCAATAAAAAAAACTTAAAATATGTTTTTTGATTTTTTTCGCTATTTTTCCATTAACATACCCATTAGCCTGAATAAAATATATTTTTTCGATTAAATATAAAAAATCATGCATTTAAGGGTTAAGATACAGTTAACTTTTGGTAAAATTATAATAGTACCATTAAGTGTAGATGATCATTATTACGGTATTATTACGTTGTTGCCGAAATAAATACTTATTTGCTTCTTCCAAATAGGTATTTAAAGTGTTCTGTTAGTATAGGACGCTTGCAATGTAATGCGCACTTGTTCATCATCATCATCATCATCATCCTAGCGCTGTCCCGGTTGCGCTCCAAAACCCACGCCTTGGAGCCCGGGGTCTGCTATCCGGCTATGTCTCCTCCACTTTGCACGGTCTTCAGCATCCCTGGTGGTTAGTTGGTTTGCACGCATATCATCCCTTACGACGTCAAGCCAGCATTTCTTTGGCCTTCCCCGTTTACCGGGGCGCGGTGGAGGTAGCATGGCAAGACATTTGATACCCACGTAAGATGCCGGTTGACGTAAGACGTGGCCATACCAGCGTAGACGACACTCTTGCAGTTTGTCAGCAATGTCACGGACATAAAGGCTACCCCGGATGCGGGAGTTCCTAACGCGGTCCTTCCGCGTGACACCACACATCCAGCGCAGCATGTTAATCTCCGTGACACGCAGACTCTGCTTGTGTCGCTCAAGCACAGGCCACGTCTCACTACCATATAACAGGACAGGTCTAATGATGGATTTATTGACCTATCCTTTGAGCTTAACTGGCATTTTGGGGTCACAAATGACACCGCTCACCTCACGCCATTTGGCCCAGGCTGCCGGAATGCGTGCCTTGACGTCGCAATCGATGACACCAGCCGCGTGCAGTACTGATCCCAGGTACTTGACCAGGTCCTTTCGCTGGGCAATGTCTCCGCCTATACGAATTGACGCGGGATCAGTACTGTTGCAGGCCAAGTACTCGGTCTTCGCCACGTTTATTTTCAGACCGCCGTTCTCAAGCGACTCCTTCCACGCATTTACACGCCGCACCAAGCGTCCCCTGTCCGCATCCGCCAGCGCGATATCATCAGCATACATGAGCAGCCACGGGGGCTGCTCATGTGAGTCTCTGATGCTGTCTGACAGTACGGCTAATATGACACTGAATAGGTACGGACTAAGGACGGAACCCTGGTGGACCCCGACGGTGATGGGAAAGGTTCTTGTGTCGCCAACAGCAGTCCGAACTACAGAATCGGAATTGGAGTACATGTCTCGGATGATGTCAATATATGCTTCTGGTACACCTTTGGATCTTAGCGCCCACTAGATCATCTGTCGCGGCACACAGTCGAAGGCCTTCTGCATGTCTAGAAACAGAAGATGCAGAGGCGTGTTCTTCGACCTGTACCGCTCCATGACGATCCTGAGGGCGAAACTTGGGTCCATGGTGCCGTGACCAGGGCGAAACCCATATTGACACTCCGAGACTGTGGTCTCCTGTCGGATCCGGGAGTCGATGATTCGCTCAAAGAGCTTTAGGGTATGGGACATCACCTTAATACCGCGATAGCTACTGCACTCCTGTACCGATCCCTTGCCTTTAAAGACTGTAGGTATTTATTATATTTAGTACAAAAATATTAAGGGAACAATTTGTGTGCCTTGTCGCAAAGAGTAGGTATTTTGTATCTTCAAAGCAAGGTACCTTTGTCATCAATATCGTTGGGTTAAGACAGCAGTTTGCGAGAGGCAGCGGCTCAGAGGAGTACCAGCTCGCATGAAATGTTATTCTAACCGTCCACAAGGTGGACTGTCGGCCTAATTGCCTAGCAGCTTGTTTCTCGTGGTGAATATATATAGCTTGACTGAGTTATCTTGAACGTTTACAATGGCACATCAAATAAACCACACACATAATTACACGAGCGGACGGTTCCGCGCGGCGCAGTAAAACCAAACTAGCGCCACCGACGCAACACGCCCACCCACTGCTTGTGTTTACATACCTACATCAAACATCATTACACTCGTGTACCGCAAGTGAGCAAACTATATAACTTATTATCATTGATTCCCTGTCAATATTTACCAAATAAGATATGGTTAATATTAGTTCGACCAATCGCAGGTCTGCTTGCAATATTCATTGTGGCGGCTCGAGTAAACGATGTGTGCCGTGTGTGCGGGGGCCCGGTACTGGTTGACCGTGAGGGTCATGCACACGGCGTCTCTCAATAAATCTGAGGAGGCTGCGAGGTGGATGTAATTCGATTTGTGGCTGAGTCGTGAGTACCTGCACACACATACGTAGTCGCCGAATCATTCACGTCGGCAATAACCCGCGGTACCTCGGCGTCGCCTCTCTTTGTGTAGTGCGCACTCGTATTGTATCGATATCGACGGATTCCATCGCGCCATGTCTTATAACATTACGGTTTATATTTGACTACGGTGGCGGCGTCTACTCTCAGAAGACTCGACGTGAGATTTATTAAGTTTATACAAAACCGCTCCAATATTTTCATGTTGTCACTCGGCTAAAGTAGAATTTCATCACATTTTTTGTTGTTAGCTTAGCTAACAATATTACTGTTCTTGTCATCGCCTACGCGTAAATCTGTTATATGTTGCGTCAATACTCGCACTACAGTGAATGAGGTTTAGATGATTCTATTGCACTGATAAGTTGTCATATACAAACACAACGTGTAAACATGTCACACAGCTTGAGAGGCGAGCTACAATTGCGTGAAGGCTGGTTGCCATATATTTGCGTTAAAATATGCACATGTTCCATACAATTGAAAATTGCCCAACGACAAATAACGTAAAAAGCATGAAAACATAATGGCTATAAAACAATCTCACATTCGAACAATCTGTATAATATTTGAAAAGCATTTTATTAAAGTCCGCTGTGGTCGCCGACATTTATTGCAGCGGAGATTAAATAGTTTTGCGCGGCTGAACAACGATATGAACAAGTTGAAAATGTTCGAGAAATATAGATAAACATTACGTTTGTGCATTTTCTTTTAAACAAGCGTAGTTTATAGCTTCGACACTTTTGTAGGCGTCTTCAGAAGTGATAGATACACTCACAAATAACTCCGATATATACACTGGCCATTATTTATGGCGCATCATAAGATATATATTAATTGTACCAGATACATTTGTCACCAACGTGTCGCTCAACAGCTCGTTTATCGCGCAATATGTTTTTATAAATATTTAGTTTATTGGTACTGAATACGCTTTTTTATATAAAATTCTTTGAACAAAACGGCGACCGAGACGCGATGATTCGTATCGTAAGAAAGTAGTTGTAATTCAATGAGTGGTGACAGACGCTCCCCATTGAGACGTGACTATTATAGGTATTGTGTGTGAGTGGACACTCGTCAGTCGCTAGACAGGGGGACGTGGGACGCGCCTGTTGATCTGTCTACGCGACTACAATGTTTACCGATCGTGAATCCAGTTTGTGTTAAAGGTAGGGTAAATGTGCTACAATTATTTTTCATCTATCGCGACGGCTTTTTGTTTAAATCGACAAACTGTTCCGAAATGTCATCGCAACCTTATTTCACGTAGTTACTTACTATGGCAGCCATTTTCCTCCAGGTAGGTACCCACCACAATGCACTTAAATTCGGGGCTCCAAATTATCAAACACAATCGGTTTTTTTGAAATGCGTAAAATGTTAGTTTAAATGTTTCTGAGAAAAGACGGCCTTTTTAAAAATAAAAAATAAGAATGATCTTACTGATCATACTAGATGATTTTATTATCCGTAAATACAAGATAATAAAATCGAAACTATACCATTCACTGGTAACATTTGTCATTTACTGGTAACATATTCTTAGAATAATAAATACAATTCTGATTCTTTAAAATGTTCTGAACATTGGGTAATATTTATGTATTTGAACATTTTATTTCGGTACTATTAAACTAGATGTAGTATTTTAGAGAAGGCGTAAGCTGCTCTCGGGTAATTATTAGAATAAGTATTTGGTTGTGTCTCTATTAATTAACGCAATCTATTTATGTACAAAAATATCTACTTAACAGAACTCTCGGTGGGTGTACCCTCGTGCAATATATTCCTAATCCGATACTGTTATGTATTGAACCAAGTAAACATATTGCTTTGTGTACAGTTTCGTTAGCTACCAACAAAGTAGTAAGTACCGGCAGCCCCGGGGGAGGAGAATGGGCTTGTTGCTCATAAAGCGCCTCGGAGGTTCAGAGGTGCGGGGGTGGGGCGGCTCCCTGGAGGTCCGCCGAGTTATCGACACTCGCCGCACAACACCACATTTGATACATCAGTGGGCCTGCGCACAGATAGTCCACTATAGTCCAGAATAGCAATAGATATAAATGCGTATACAGCAAAGTTTCCAAAGCTCTTAGAGAAACGAAAATAAAACTTGCATTTTAAAAGGCAGCCGTTTTATAAATAACTACTGGTTTCATAACAGTAGATAGACCGAAATGAACTGCTAAGTTAATGTTCATGTTGCAAAGTTGGCGAGAGAGCCACAATTAACATAATACTGTTAGTGACTACAGCCTCGTGGCGCTTGGCGTGGTGGGACCTCGGCTGTTCTTAAATGGAGAGCTTGTGAACAATTATTTTAACTGAGTTGTTCAACTGGCTCATTAACACGCACCGAAGAACACTTCATTATCTATTAATCTGTGAACTCTGACCGTATGTAGTTTAGTTATATTTTGTTATGTTACAAATCTGGGGCCCAATCTACACTAATATTATAAAGAGGAAAAAATTTGTATTTTTGTTTGTTTGTTTGTAATGGATAAACTCAAAAACTACTGAACTGATTTAAAAAATTCGTTCACCATTAGAAAGCTACATTATCTGCAAGTAACAAAGGCTATATTTTTTAAATAGGGGTTCGTAAAATATTTTGGGTTTTTCGGGTACGCGAAGTAGTTCCCTCAGGACGCGGGTGAACTTATATAAATACAGTTTCGATATTATGATGTCAGTGTCATCCTTACGTCACAAAAAGCGTATTCTTATAAATTATCTGATATTTGAGTGAAATTGTAACGAGATCGTATGTGTCAACGACAAACTGTTTATTTCAAATTACACGATAATGATAACCTAATGTAGGTTATCAGAATACCGCTTCTGAGTCAATTCAAAATATAATTTCAATGTCATATAAAAATACGGGAATTAGGCCTCTGGTATTTAATGAGAACACGAAAACAAAATATAGGTACCTACGAGTTTATTTACGTGGACCAAACATATTAAAGTGTTAGAGTAATTAATAAAAGCGTTTACATAATTTTCTGCTGAAACGTATATTCAGTATCTGCAATAAACATGTCTGCTACATTAGCCAAGTAAAAGACGACACATAAGAAAATAGTATAAAAACTATAACCCGACTACGTTAAAAATCTGAATGAGCTATTTTCTTTCTTACGGCTCTAGCTTGAGCATTTCTTAACTTACACTTTTCTGGATTTATATCTAAATGAGTTATTTTCTCGTTTCGTCCTTTTTAGATTGCTTTTTTACAAAGTAACTTTAGGAATTACAAACATTATGAAACCTAAAAATAATATTAGTTTCTTTGTACCTGATCGTGACCCGCGCTGATCCTAATTACCGCCTCTAAGCTGTTTTGATGGGTGGAATGTTTCTTTTAAAACTCGAATAAAACATCTTAAAATTCAGTGTCCTGTTGTAGAAGTGGGAGTTTGTTAACTCTTATTTTATAGCCACACATGTCGTCAGAGCTTTATAGAACGAAAGTGCGTGCTGTGCACTGGCTGTACGGCTCATTTGTATGTTTTAGAAAATAATGTTTGCAAACCGAAATGTGACGTGTGCCAACGAGCCATTACTCATTAACAGAAAGAGGCATCCCGTATAAAACTGGCATAAGTACGGACAGGGTTCATGATGATAATAGATATTCATATTATTATTTAAACTCGTGCAACAAATTTGAGTATTGTAGGTAAGCCAAAAAAAAAAGAAATAGTACTTAAGGGAAACGAAGCATATCCTACAAAAACTCTATACAAAGAAAAATATGTTCAAGTTCTTTATTTAACAACATACTTATAATGTATTTGCATTGATAAGTTGTTTCAATGGTGTTTGCCTTATTTGTATTCATATTTCTCGACTACGCAGAAAACATTTGTTTGCACAGAAGACATTGACCTTTGTGGTGTAGCGGTATTGGAACACATTCCAAGATGTTGGAGCTTCATAAAAAAGTTTGTGAGACTTTAGCACCGAGACGGCGACAATGTAAGCAGAGGCTCTTTAACCAGGCAATCCAATATGTCTGCTATTATTCAAAGGCTATCAAATTTCATCGACATCTTTCCCCTAGTTATTACATATTTGACATTAATCTTAAAATGCATTACAGATACATATAATACAGATGCATCCAATTCGATATTAATTAATTTAAGTAGGATAGTTTTTATTAATGAAACTAATACAGCTAAGAAGTAACTAATTACAAAAATACATTATAGTAGTATGTCTATGGGCGACTGTTAATGCGTATAAATCTGAAAAGAAAACAGAAAACAGAAAAGAAAATAGGCTTAATAATAAATTATCTCATTGATTTTTTGCTGCTAATTTAGAAAAATGTATTGTTGTCTAGGGTGGCGTAATAAATTATAACGAAAACTTTACTTTGGCTTTATCCATGTCTTTATGCGCGTGAGAGATATTGGTCATGTATTTAGGCTGTGGGCTAAAATTACTGATAGCCAAGTATTTATAACATAATTAATAACAATAGGCTAAGCAGCGAAACCGACTGGAGAGACCGACAGACTGCTACATAGAGGGTCCGGGTTCGAATCCACGGCGCGCACCAATGACTTTTCGGAGCTATGTGCGTATTAAATTGTTAATTATCGCTTGCTAAATGGTGAAGGAAAACATCGTGAGGAAACCTGCATGTCTGAGACTTCTCCATAATGTTCTCGAAAGACATGTGAAGACTGCCAACCAAATATAGGTTAGAATAATATACTGTGGATCAAGTTGTATCAATGAGATTTATTATATACCTGTGGTAAAAATTTAGTTCATTGTGTTGATGCTAAATAATGTTTATTGTGTTGTTGTAAGACAGACGTTTCTTGTAATATAAAACTACCCACAACATTGATATTTAATATAAATTGGCTGTACTACTATTTGTGAATTATGAGTATTGAAAAGAATGGTCAAGAGTTTGATTGCCCGTTTTTTCTCTTGATTCTATGCCTTTTCTTTGTAAACTGGGCTCTAAATGTAAATATAAAATTGCGACGTAATCTAGAGATATATTCTTGTAGCAAACTGAATAAATGAAAGTATGATCTGATAGTTGTCTCTTTTATTTATCAAAACTGTCTCTACATTAGGGAGCTTTCCTGAATCTGATACGCACGACTGTTGTACTCGACAGTAGGAAATATTACAGAACGGAAAAATAGTTATTCATAACCTGTAATCATTTATAAGAAGTTTTCGTGTTAGCCAAAACTTCTAATAACTCATCGCATTGTGAGCAGTCAGTAATCCCCCTTCCCGCTAGTAGCGACTGCAACTAAATAACCTCGCAACTCATTGAAGTTGAACACTACTTTACGATACTTTGCTTTATTTATTTCAACTTTGAAACAGTTTTCTACAGCGTCTAATAGTATTTTATTTCCAAATATCGCAGAGTTAAGAGCCACTACGCACTGGTGACGTATTTGCGAGCGATGATTGTAGAGGTATAGTTAAGTATTTTTTATAGATATATACTTAGTTTATTTTGTTGACGGTACTTGTGTGCACGTGCTTGTCAGCTGCCTGAATATGAACCATTTAAGTTTCTCTTACATTTTCTTGCAAAGGATCCAACACTGATTTAGTTCGGCTCTTAAACCAATTTAAAAAGGATTTGAATAATTCAATCGCTTTGCTTGGATCCTTAACTAAGTTACTAATGCTCGAGGCGCCGAGAAATGCGCGTCGCTAGTGCGTTATGGCTGTACAATATATTTCTTATTTCCACCTTTCACCTGCCTGGGACTTGGTCGATTATAATTTTATATATTCTTAATGCCACCTAACGTTTCATAATTTCCATCCTACATAATAAAATAATATTAATTGGACTTACATTTTACCGTTTTACACTTTTTACACTCAGCTTTTAATATCAATGTCGAGTGGTTCTAAGGTATCTACATCTAGTCATCAGAGATCCTAAGGTTACTTTACTGGGGGCAGTACTGACTTCTGAATAAAACTCTATTATGTTTTCTTTAAGAATACTGTTTAGAAATACAATTCTAAATCCTAGTTTTGTGACGCCTCACCAAAACTACAAATATATGTATATCCTGTGTTCAGGCCCATGTTGAAGGCGTATCATAAACTATCTCGTCCGTTGACTTTCTCGCTCCACTTCCGTCGGATATGTATGTAGAGGCTGTGACGCTTACATAAATATATTACTCTCCATTGTGCGGTACTGTGTTGTAAGTGAACACATACCTACTACGAGTATTTTAGGCAATCCAAAGAGATTACAAGACATGTAAGAAGCATATATTACCTACATTCAACGAAATAGATTTTCCTCACAAATATGCACGTTGTAGCATGTACTTTCTACCAAGATGTTTTCCAAAATGTAGCCTGCTTGGAACAGAGGCACTTATTAAGCTAGTAGGCCGCGGCTTGCCTCGATACCAACGAAGCGGTGATAGCGCTTATTCACCGGCGGCAGGAACATTTAAAAGAACACAGTTCATTTTTGTTTATAGAATGTTAAATGGTCTGCTTGTTTGTAACTAGTTAAGCAGTTCATAATGTCTTAACAACTGAGAAGGAACATGTAACAAAACGACCTTTTACTACGTAACATTTTATTTAAAAAATTACCTCGTAGAACGCGTTTGTGTGAGCTGCAGTTATTAATATGTATATACTAACGTAAGAATGCTATAAAACGTGAATGGCTGCAGTAGTATAATAACAGCTAGTGAGTAAAGAGCAGTAATTATCGCGGCGTGGTCTTGTTTCCACGCCCACTCCCACGCTACCGTCACTGACCTCGCACACTTAGACTGCTCTCAACGTAAATATAGCTCGGAGGGTATTTTTAAATGCCTCGCCAGCATCAAATTTGTAGGTCAGGTTTACACTGCATATCTATAACACTTTCCACTTACTGTAGTCCACGTGAAGCTATACATTATGTTTACACATATATTCAGAGATTTCCGAATCCATCCTTTTTTTTTAATAAATGTAAAAAAAGTTTTAATTATTCGATTTTTTATTACGTCTCACTCATTAACTGTCAACTTTACAAGTTCATTTAACGGGTTTCCCCATACCTCTGTTTTTCGAATAACAAGGTAAGAGTGAAATTAGTTCAAAATGGCTGCCCGAATATTAACATGTTCCAACATTACAAAGTATTAGATGACAGCGCTTCAAGTCGCTAAATTATAACCCTTGAAACAGCTTATTACTTTCGTGTTACACGTTTGTATGTTATTTTGAGTTGATTGGGTTTGGGATTATTTGTTGTATGTTGAATCGTCGCTGTTACACATAGAAGGAGTTTAAAATTTATTTATTTAATCTTACGAAGACCATACATCCATAAATAAAATTATCGTATGATTGTTAGACAAAATAATAATCAAGGCCCAAACAATTTTCGTCATATTTTTCCTAAGCCTGAAAAATCCCGACTATCTAAAATTTATTTTTTGCATATAGAAAATAAATAAATATGTAAAATTTGTACTATACACAAAATAACGTTCTTCAAGAATATAAAAGTAAACATGTTTGGTAGTTCGCACATAATCCACAAAGCCTTTTCAATTGATTAAGATGTTTGACACTCAGATAACTCGTACATTTAAGCCGTAAAATTAAGTGAGCGAAGCAGTGCTGACGAAAGTTTTATTTCTAAGACAAGATGATATTTGTTTTTATAACGCGCGTCAGTCAGTGATGCGTGTTCTGACAAATGATTTGGTTTGTAAGAGCTGACATGCACGCCTCTATCGATTAATAAGACCATCGTACAAATCTCTTTGGTATCATGACTAGTGATCGGATAATCGGATGCATATTTACCTAAAGTTGAGGTGTTGGCTATTATGGAATGCACTTTTGAAACGGAAAATCCCGGGATTAGGGAATTGACAAATTTCGTTTTTTTTTTACTGTAGAATCAAATCGAGTGTGGGTATATTTACATATTGTAAGGTGCTGGCTAATATGGAATACTTTTATATCGCAAAAATCCCGGGATTTCAGAATCGACAAATTTAGTGCTTTTATTATAGAATCAAATCGGGTGTAGGTATATTTAGTTATTTTAACTTTTGTACCAAAAAACAGACTTACAGTGGATAATCTTAAAAAAATTGTATACTACAATTCTCTAAATGCAACAGCGGTTAACAATTTAGATTTAGAACAGATACTGGAATCTGATGCTACACCATCATGTTCAACACAGACGGATAAATGTTAACGTCAGATTTCAGTGACTAAAACATAGTGATTAAAGTTGTAGTAGCCGAGGTAATATTTGTGCTCAATCAGGATATAAGTAGGGCCGGTTGAAAGAGATCTCTTACCCAACTTTTTAATTTCAATAAAGGATATTTAATTTATAGTAATATGCTTAATATGTTTTGTATCCTGTAATTATGTGCAATAAAGTATAACTGTATTCAATTTTTTTTAATTAACACCCACTGCGTACCATTCTTCTTAAGCTGCGTATCCATTATGCGCTCCTGGCGCGCGCACCATGAACGCCCGCGCCGAGAGCGCGTTCACGGAACGCGCTCCGATATTTAAATGATATCAACTCTGCGCGCCATGGCGCGCGCGGCAGCTGTTCCAGTGTTCGGTCGTTCAACATGCAGGCCCGTCGTGCACGAGCAGCAGCTGCGTTTATGTTTATATTCACAGTATTATACAGAAGAAAAAACATAAACGTAAAGTGCGTTGGTGGATGAAAGAGTTGTTTCACAACTTATTTTCCTCCAAGCGTCTTCTCTGAGCGGCAACTTTGATTATCCATCGCTCGGAACGTAACCAACACACAAAATAATATCACGTCCGTCTCAACTGGCGCGCGCGCCACAATTGAGTTGCCTTTGATGCGCGGTAAAAAACTGACTCTAGATGGAACGGGGCGCTCCATGTTCGAGCGTTCCAACAAACACATTGGCGCGCGCTCCAAAATGGTAACAATTTCGCGCGGCTGGAACGCGCGCCAATGTTCGTCCTTTTGGAGCGCGAAGTCGATACGCGACTTTACACTCAACATACTCATAAATTGATGGGGAGCTTAAAATATGTAATCCCGGAGATCAGTTTAAAAAAAATAAAAACCACATCATGTTAAAGACGTCGTTTCCTCACCATGTTACCGAGTAGTTTCACATTCCCGAATTTTCTGGAATCCCGGGATTTATATTTAAAAATATGTTTTAAGAAGCCGCTTCCATAATATCCTAGCCAAAAATGAACTTTGGGTGAATATGCATCCGATTATCCGATCACTGATCATGACACAACAAGAAACTCGAGCCGTCCTGTCATTGTGTTATCTGGTACAAAGGGTACAAATAACAAAATGCGCCGCGAACTTATCTGCTCCTAAATTCTAAATAAAGCTATGAAAACAATCTTGATTTTGCATTATGCTATAATTTTTAAATGTTCTTGTGACGTTTGATCTGTAAGTTTAGTGCGAATTATTTTTTCTTGAGATGCAAATGTGATCGCTGCTGCCCTGTGCCGATACACAAAATGTCTTCGATTGACATTCGATTTTATTTGACAAACGTTTAATGTAGCATTCGATAGGCTAATTTTGTTAGAAGAGGTATTAACGTAAAATAATGTATCTTTTTTATACATCCATAAATAAAATTATCGTATGATTGTTAGACAAAATAATAATCAAGGCCCAAACAATTTTCGTCATATTTTTCCTAAGCCTGAAAAATCCCAGAAAAATGGCTGGAAAAAGGTATACTTTAAAACATGTTTTAAAGTATACCTTTTTCCAGCCAAGAAGACAGTAAATTATTTTTTAATTTTAGGCTAGACTAGCGGCCACAATACGCTCGGTACAGTCTACAAAAGCAATTGTGTTACCTCTGAGCTCTGTGACAAATAAAATTGTTATTCATAATTTATTTTGTTCGTTAAGTTTAATTTATTTTATTCACTGACAGCTGTTAATTACGAAACAATTATTAACGAGCACCAGTGGATTTCGTTACTATACCAAAAGTTATATTTTCGGCACTATTTATTATAGCAAAATAAAGAATCCTTATTTCCCAGCACTGTCGTTTACCAAAACTATAGGGAATTTCAGAGATATATTGTTATACATACATACAAACATAGGTGCAACACATAGAAGCCCTCCGGAGGGCTTTATTTATAGCAGAGGTATTTATCGTGGGTATTAGCATTAGAGGCTTAGATGAATCAATTTGTTAAACGTATAGATCTCGTCTGTGGGTTCCAAGTGCTCAGTGGCCGACTCACTGAATATCCGAAACCTCACCTCTAACTATAATTACAGTTTTCAGTAGCTTTCAACATAAGTACCTACATGTTTACATTTAACTCAGTAAGTTTAGTGCTTTACTTATTTGATACTACCCGTAATAACATTTTACTTTTGCATTTTGAGCTTATTTTTTTATCTTAATTATGTGGTCACCATTGCTTGTGGAAACAGTCAATGCAAAGTGAAAGACGTTCGTTTTATGAAAATTGATTGCTTCGGCCCAAAAGCGATTTAGACATCGTAATTGACATTTTCACTAGAGTGAGATGCCCTGAACGGTAATTGAATGGTCGGTGACTGATGCGAGAAGTATTTAGTTTAAGCACTTTAGTGGTGACAGCGGGCAAAATCGCTGGCAATAAACTATTTTAAAGGTCAAATAATTCTGATGTGAAAGCAGAACAAACCAGTTCGCTTCGTCGGCATTCAGGTTGATGTGAGTGTCCATGTATCACAGTCCGAGGTGCCGTGCGTCGTGCGCGCACGAGACTACTTTGTAACGTCACAATACGTGCACGTTCTCTCACCGACTCACTGTAGCTGTAAGTCAGGTATGTAAGACACGCTATCTGTAAACTTTGAGTCTAGTTGGAAAGTCAAATTCGCTAGAAAATTCCTTCGCAAATTGGTACATTGTATGCACAGCGAGTCGACCGGCGGAACGTCGGATCGCTCACTTGAAGTATCTGCTTTGTAGATAGCTGCGAGTCTAACTGAGTTTTGTTTCTGTTAACTTCTTGTTGTACGAAGATTATTCCAGATGTTCTTTTTGACACAAAAATACGAGTAAAAGAATTAGGTGACACTATCAGTAGCTATTTTTTTAGTAGTAGAACGTTCTCGTTGGTAACAAACGATAAAAAGTGCTAACGTTTCGATGTAAGAGGTCGATCAAAATAACATAGAACAAGTTTTAAACTATTGTTGAATACAAAAAGGAAAATATTGCGTTTATTATTACGTTGAAATTATATCGGGTTCGGGATACATTCTTATATGTTTATTGCAGTATTATTAACTGTCGGTACCAATATAGAACTATATATACCAATTAACTAATACATATTAATATATATTACACATCTAAAATGTTGTTTGTCAGCATAAATTACGATTTAAATATAATCATATGTATGATATCAATAGCGGTTATATAAACAATTGACTTTTGTATATTAGTAGTGTCGTTGGTTTACCGCAAAATGTAACTATCGTTAGTTAAATGGTTATCTCACATATGTACAGGTAATTAGAGCCAGTACAGTAGCAGTAGTGTTACTGTCAGTGTGTCACTTCTCTGATGGTCGGTGCTAACGACAGTTGTGCCTCACTTACGGTCAGAGCCGAGTGATCCCGAACGATCGCTGGCTGCAGTAAAACTCACATTCTTGGACACTTTAATTAAGTTAGTCGGTGGAATTAAAAATCCTCGTCGGTATTAGGGCGGGCGGTATTACGTCCTCGTCGGTATTACGTCATAAAAGCGTCCAGTCACCGGCCTCATTACGATGACATCTTAAAAGTTGCGCTCACCGTAAATCTGACAACTTACTTGTTGTCAACGATACAACTATAGTGAGCATTACGCGCCCCGCGGCGCCGCTCGCCTTTATGTTACTGTGACGAGTTGTACCGGCGCCTCGACTCACCGCCCAACTCACCAATATTAGTATCTTCAATGTTACTTTAATAAACAAAAGTTTCAAGTTAAGCTTAGTTGTTAGTAGTGGTAGAGGAGGGGGGAGGGAGGCGCCCGTCTGCTGATATAACACACTCGCTACACATTCATTAGTTCGGCCGAGTCCCTCGAGGCGGCTGTAATTTCTACCTTGACAGACGTTTCAGAAAATACGGCGCACACGTGACGGCCACTGCCAAGGATGTATTGTACTTAACGTACACAACGAGCGTGTGGCGGTACTCTCGCGAGAGTGTGCACATTGTGAAGCTCACACTCGTGACGAGAGGTAGTGCGCTAAACGCGCCGAGTGTCTCCGTGTGGTAGTGCGATAAACGTGACGAATGGCCGCGTGTGGTCGTGCGTCGGCGGCACATTACGTATGCGAGTGACGCGCGCTCTGCTATCACGCCGACGACGCTCACTGCATCTTATCCTTATTATCCCGTCATCGTCTGATCTCACTGCACTTTAGATAATCCCGGCTCAGACGTACCGGGTTAACAATGAGAGCGTTGTCAGGCGAACACAGATTATATTCTAATCGTTACTGCACACGAAATGTCATACGCACCATGTTTCTTAGAAAATATGCAGTTTAGAAAATAAGCGAACTATGCATAATTTGCGTCTCAAAATAAGTGTAGAGTACGACTTTAAGCGAAAAAAACCGCACTTATTAATTCCCAGTCACATGTGAGGTATGTTGTTACGAACACACGTGACGTCACTGAGTTGCTACAAGCGCGGAGACACGTGCTACGCACATAGTACTTTCGAGCTACGTAGACTCACGACCGCGTGTAGCGTATCGTCGATGAGTCAAAGTTTAGTAAACATATGACACGCTACGCGAACTACCAGTACTCGGTGGATCCGCTACAAGCGCATGCTTTGTAGTACAAATATATTAATGTGTACGTCACACGAATGTCTTGAATGCTAAAAGCAAGTTCCTGATCTCAAGTGCTAAGTGCACTGAAACCTTGAAATTTTGGCCCGAATTGTTTTAGTCTATAAATATAAGAGGTGAAATTATAACAGCGTAATAAACTACCTTCAGAAGGTGTCAATGAAAGAACATAGTTGTTAATTTTATTGGGAGTAAACTGAACCGGTTACGTGGCTCGAGTGCCGTTGATATACGCGGACTGAAATAACTCGCGCTTGTATTAATGCAGCCGCCACCACACCAGCTGTAATCGTATTCATTTAATGAATCTATATCAAAGATAAATGTAACATAACATACATAACATAACTTCACGCCTGTTATCCCCAAAGGGGTAGGCAGAGGTGTATTACACACCCACACTTCGCCAGTTATGTTTCAGTCCCAATGTAATAGGGGGCGAGCCTATTGCCATCTACCGGGCACATCAATTAGCGAGCGATACCTAATTAATGTATAATGCACACATAACTTCGAAAAGTCATAGGTGTGTGCCCGGGGTACCTGGGGATGGAACCCGAGACCATCGTCTCGGCAGTCCGTTACGTACACCACTGGGCTATGTAATGTATGTAAAGATAAATAGGTAAATGTCTTCTAAATTTTATTGCACGTTTGGTATTGGACTATTTTTCTCACGCCAACCGGCCTGATATCGTACTGCCTAAAGACGTTAATGTGGCTCCGTACTCGAACAAGGTCGTCCCAGAGCATTTCGTTGGCAGAACGTACTGCTTTAATAATACCTTTTACGAAAGAACGCACCGAGGCAAAAGCATAGTGAAACAGTGCCGTAGATAAGACCACTTATAGCATAACCAGGTCGGTATAAACTCGTGCATTAAATCTAAAAACATAGTCCAACGATTGCCTATCCCGAACCTTTGATAATACGAAACAAACACCCCAATCTTTTTGACAATATAGCCACTAAAACGTGTAATAAAAACGACACTTCTAAAATAAGTTTTTTTGTTTGAGCGGCGAGAAAATAAGATTGTATTTGTCCGGGATTTGTGCTGCAGTAAACATTTGTTAGTTCGACAAGATTGTGTTTGGTGGAGGCGTCGCGGCTCCTGGAGGCTTTCGTGAGAGTTACTCACGAGCGCTGCGGCGCGTGAGGCGCGGGGTGACGCTGCAGATCACAGTGGACACGAGCGGTGCCTGCTGTCGTGACACGACAAGTGATGTGTCGCGTGTCGCTCTACTCCACGTTATTTGTCGCCTCAGCGCGTCACGGCTGCGCGCACTATACCGAGCCATTCACTATATGGTTCAACGGAAATTACTTTCCAGAAAAATATGTTCAGGAATGATGACCAACTTTTAAGGTACTCTGAACCAGAGTGAATGAGTGAATCTGGATGTTTTGTTTTGGAACTAATTAGTTGGCAGGTCTGCGGTGTACGTTTTCTTTATTTTTCCGGCCGCGCCGAGTGCTCTCCTCACTGAACTGATTTAATTGCCCTTTGTTTATAGTTTTCCCTTTCACTCGGAGGCTAAGGGGTTCAGATGGGTTTAACTCAGTTTCATATAATTTATGATGCTTTCGTTTCAAACGCAGATTCGTTCCAGAAAGCTAAATGGATTAATGTTGTTGAGAGCGAGCTCGGGCGCTAATACTTTTAGTTACGTATTGTGCCGCCTCCCCGCCTCCTCTGCCTCGCGCGCCTCGCGCTCCCCGGGGCGCGCGCCACGTATAAGTGATTAGCTGGTGTTTCATTAATTCAGATTTGCCTTCAATCCGATATAAATCCGATCAGTCTTCTCACAAACGGTTTAAAAATAATAGTACACTTGGCAAACTTAGGAGCTAGTTTTTTGCCAAATGATTTGTCGTAGGTTCTTTTCCACACAGTATCACCAACGTTAAACCCAGCCAGTTTACGACGTAAGTTGTATGTGTGTGTATATAAAGTACCATTGTTTTGGTGTTTATGTGCGACACAAGTATCACACGAAGATATAAATTTAACAATGTCAGCGTACATACCAGGCCAATAGTAACGCTGCGCTAAACGTTTGTGGTCTATCCACACACATCCGGGCCGTAGACGGGACGTGGACGGGACGGGGACGGGCCGTCACCGTGCTTCCGGGTCCCGGCCGGGATATTTCGTTCACACACGTCAGGGGTGCAACCGGAGCGTGGGCAGGCTGTCACTAGAGCTTGCATTTTAATATTTGAATTATTCCAATTATGATTTGTGTCAAATATTCCAAAGGAAATTGCAATATCCGATTCTAGTTCGAACAGCGTTCTCAAAATTGTCCTAAATACATGCACCAATAAGCACATTTAGTTGACATTCTTAACATAATTATATTAGATTTTGTTGACACGAATAGAGATAGTAATATTTCAAAATAAAGCAATATGGCGCAAGTTTTAAAAGAATGTAAGTTTATAGTTTGGGATGAATGCACAATGGCGCGTAAGGGTGGGTTTGAAGCCCTAAATAGAACATTAAAAGACATTAGAGGAAATAATAATATAAAAGGCGGCGTCACCGTGCTTTTAGCTGGAGATTTTCGACAAACCTTACCTGTCGTACCTAGAGGTACACGGGTAGATGAAGTAAATTCGTGCTTAAGAAATTCTTATTTGTGGCCACATATTCGTAAACTAGCACTTACAAAAAATATGCAGGTCATTTAAGAGGTGATGCATCCGCAGGGCTTTTTGTTAAGATACTACTCGAAATAGGTGATGGAAATTATCAATTACTCGAATGTAAAATTACAATCCCTTCAAATTTGGCCACAGTAGTTACCTCCATATCCGATTTAACAGCTAAAATATATCCCGACATCAGTGGCATAAAGGAAAAGCCCATTGAATGGCTATGCGAGCGTGCTATCCTAACACCTAAAAATGATAGAGCAGCTTTAATTAACGACCTTTTGATAAAAGCATTTAAAGAACAAGAAGTTGAATACAATTCCTTTGATTCTGTGATTGAAACAGATGATGCCATCCATTACCCTATAGAATTTCTCAACAGTCTAAATCCTTCTGGTTTGCCATCCCATAAACTTAGCCTTAAAATCGGAGCTCCAGTGATGCTCTTGAGAAATCTCAATCCGCCTGAATTGTGCAATGGCACCAGATTACAAATTAAAGCTCTACACAAAAACATCATAGAAGCAACAGTTATTACGGGATGCGCTCGAGGAGAAGTAGTTTTCACCAAGGATACCATTGATTCCATCAGAATATCCTTTCGAATTTAAACGAATACAGTTCTCTCTTAAAGTGTGCTTCGCCATGACAATCAATAAGAAAATCAATGCCGGCCAGTCATTAAAAATGGCCGGCATTGATTTAAGTGAAGACTGTTTCTCACATGGACAGTTTTATGTAGCTTGCTCCAGAGTGAGCTCTGCGAGTAGCTTAGTTATTTTAGCCCCAAAAGGAACCACTGCAAACGTCGTTTACAAAGAAGTGCAGGAGTAATTCTGTAAACAAATTACAGTTATTCACTAAGGTCCTTTTAATAATAATCAATCTTAAATTTAAAAAACGCTGTGTTGTGCTTTTCCTAACCAGAAATAAAATTTCATACTTCTGTGAAAATGTATCCTTTATTTTTATAGTTACACGCGAGCGAAGCCGCGGGCAAAATCAAGTTTATAAATAAAATTAATCAAGCAATTTTGATTTTCTTATTCCTTTATGGTATTTCAGTGTGGCAGTGTGTTTCATTACGGTATGAATAGCGCCATTAATATCCGTTTCTTTCTCAGCGACCCTGTATCGATATTGGCTACCAGAGAATATTTTGTTTCATGTTTAGTTTGTCTTCATCATTCAAATCTACCCTGATTTGCAAAATTTCTAAAATAAATGTATATTTATTTTGCACTAGAAACTTACATATGAAGTTCCATGTGCCTAACTTTAAAAATGACGGATTTCCATACAACCATTCATTCCTTATTTCACCCCTTTAGGGGTGGAATTTCCAAAAATCCTTCCTTAGTGAGTGCTTACGTCATAAAATGCAACAACTGTCATAATTTCAAGTCTCTAGGCCCTGTGGTTTAGGCTCTGCGTTGATGAATCAGTCAGCCCAAGCAATTTTATATACAGGGTGTCACAAGACCTATCACCAAGCCGAAGTTTACTCATTGTGGAAGTCATACTAACCAAAAATAATACCTGGGAAACGATTTTATTTTTAAGTTTTCACATTTTTTAAACCGCAATTAAAAGCGCGCGCGTGCAATTTCCGAAATACCTACTTATCTATAGGGTCACAGGGCATCTAAAGAACATATTGGCGGGGTAAATGCATCGATTTTATACCTTATTAGAAAAATTCCATACAAACTTTGAGCCTCAATATGTCCTGAACCAGTAATATCCCAGATATGGGGCCGAAGTAAAAAATGTTCGTAGTGGTTGGTACAACATGGCATTTCAATTTTCGTTAAGGGTCTTTTTACACCCTGTATATAGATGAGTTGAAGAAGTAAAGACTTGTTATCGCGACAACAGCGCCAACTACTGGGTCAAATTGTAGCCTATATGTAGCGCTATAAAGTCCTCTACCTTGCAGTGAAAGTCTCGTTTGAATCGGTTCAGCCGTTAGAGAGATAACCCCGGACAAACAAAAAGACAGAAAGACAAACAGACAGACAAAATGTTAAAAAGGGTTGTTTTGGACCTAAAATCGTATAACTAACTATATGCACTTGAAAAAACATAGTTATTTTGAAATCACGGACAGACACTTAAATTTTATTTATAAGTATAGAAAGTATAGATGTATAGATGAGTTAAAGAAGTAAAGACTTGTTATCGCGGCATCAGCGCCAACTACCGGGTCAAATTGTGGCCTATATGTAGCGCCATAAAGTTCTCTACGTTGCAGTGAAAGTCTCGTTTGAATCGGTTCAGCCTTTCCAGAGATTACCCCGGACAAACAGAAAGACAGACAGACTGACAGACAAAAATGTTTAAAAGGGTTGTTTTGGACTTAGAATCGTATAACTAACTATATGCACTCGAAAAAACATAGTTATTTGGAAATCACAGACAGACACTTCAATTTTATTTATATGTATATATGTATAGATAATATTATTTTATTCAACGTTTCATTTCTAGGAATTCTCGCATACAGTTGCTGTTCATGTTATCTTTTGGCAAAAACAATAATTTTCCATAATTATGTACTATTTGCCCTCTCCATGTATATTCCTTACTCAAAGAATACAAACAAAAATGGGCGAGTCCATTGCGGTCTGTCAAACTTATTATGTCAGGTTTGGGTCATTGATTAATAAGAAAGATAAGTTAATTTGCAGTTATTATGAACTAGATAAATTCTTATGCAAATCAGGAAAGCATAATAATAAATACTACAAGATTTATTACTAGTTTATAAGTAAGCGTTTTCTTGGTAGACTTATGTCCTGCAGTGGACGTTTATTGGCCAATATGCTGATGAAGTTAGTTAGCATGAAAGTGAACCAGCATACATTTTATAGTAGGTATTTCTTAACACTACAGTACCGTCGCAAGTTTCGCTGTATGATGATTTGATGAAATACTTCGAAGAATAGAAATAAAGTTTCAGGAACTTAATTTCTACCAGTGATCCTTCTTCTATTTTGTTTGTAGGTACTACCTTCGTTTCTATGTCCTAATAATTCATTTAATATGGAATGAATATGAAGGGTTAGGTTAGATGCCTTTCATAATTAGTAATTGCGGCAATTTATTTCACAGTACCACTTCACAACATTTTTTTTACCTCATATATAGTTATCCCTATAATGTTTATCTGCAGAACTTCAAGAAGACTACAATATTAACAAGTCTCAAAATCAAACCCGTGTCCTATTTCATAGCAGTCTAAAACTCTAATCAACCATGTTTACAATCATAAATTAAAATTTTGCCAAATTTTTATGAGTACTTAATACATGTCGACAAATCTTTGTCACATCTGTTTTATTTCAGTATTAATCTATGGCCAAATTATTCACTAGTTATATGACTGTGTCATAGCGTGTCTATGGATATATGATATCCTAGAAGTGACAAATATTTGAAACGAGGAATTTATATCGGTTAAAACGGAATTATCTCATATATAAATTTAGTGTCATCGCTTATGTATACAGGGTGTCACAAGACCCATGACTAAGCCGAAGTCTACTCGTTTTGCACATCATAACAAGTCATACTACGCGAAAAGAATACCTGGAAAACGAAATATTTTTTTAAGCTTAAAGAAATAGACACATTTTATAAGCCGCAATTTATAGCGAGCGCTTGCAGGAAAAATTGGCGTCAGGAATGCACTGTACCTACACCGGCCGTATCTACGCGACGACGGCAGTTTATGATCACGTGGTCGCGCGGCCGAGGGGGTAATGCACTTGTCCACAGTTCAGCTGATGAATTGTATCGCGTCCAAAGTAAAGCTGCTTATTTTAGAGAAATATTGAAAATTTGTTCATGTTTATTTGGAAGAAAGTTTACATTTATCATTCAAAACACGATTTTGGAATTATTAGAAAAACAAAACCTCATTCTCATACGCACCCTGCATGTGTCTGTAGTACCTACCTGGGAAATTCCTGGTTCAGGAGATATTGAGGCTCAAAGTCTCGACCTTTTTTTTCTAATTATTCCACTCGTACGAGCGTTGATGCACATCTAAGCTCGTATAAGCTTGAGCCGTCAGAGTCTATGTTGACACTGACAAGATGTCACTACCACTTCGAGCGAACATGCCGAAATATGCCCGTTTACGCGGGTTCGGTGTTTTACTTTATTTGACTCGTTACCTTAAAATGTAATTATGTTGTGATTTTCTCAATTATAATTGACCATTTTATGAAGTTTGTTGATTAAACGATTTGTTATCATAGATCTGACCAATGCAAATCATGAAATTACCAATGGATAATTATGAGACTTTTCTTGAAATGCGATCATTTAATAAAATGGCCAATTTCACGATACGGCCACGACATAGACCCGCTTTTACATATAAGCACCATAGTGATACAAATGTTATAGCGCAACTTGCTGTCATCTATTGTCAATACAACGTAGTTGTGAGTAATTGGCCATAGACTTACATTGAAATAAGAATATATTAAGATTCCTTTATGGTTTACGACACCCCACCCTACCTCACTCCACCCCACGCATGTTGAGACTAATCAATCCCATATATTTTAGTATGGTGAGGTGCAGATATACAACACTCCACCCAACGCTACCCCACGCGTCACCATCAATTCAATCCAGATCGGCGCGTTGACGGTGGAGGGGAAACACACGCCATCCGACGCTTGACAAGCAATGTGTTTCTAGTTAACACACAACGCCATGCGTCAGTTGAAAACATTCCTGTTTTGATGATACTTTTTTAGTGTTGGTTTAAAATCACAACGTTAGCTACTTGATTTTTTAAAATGTAAGCCCGCATTATACAATTTGAGTTCAGGCTAATACCGTTATCATTATAATAGAAATAATGCCTCACTATAAATGAGAATCTTTCTCAAAATCACTATTTAGGAAATTAGGTCATAGTTTCGTAAATAGTGATTTTGAACGACCTTTACCGTTTACCGTTCGCATCGGGTGTCGACACGTGGGGTGCGGTGGGGTGCGGTAAGTATATCTGTTTCAACCTTTAGTATACATACAATATAAAACATCAATATAAAAACAGGCATTATAACGTGTAATAATATTGTGATCACAACTAGGTTATCTACAGGGTAACCCATGGTAAAGATACAACTTTCATTAAAAATACAGAATCTTTCCAATCTTTGTCAAGTCTGTCATAGAAGTGACAAAATAAATATTGGACTGAAGAATATACAACGGGAGTTTTATATATAAAATGTGCTTAATTGTAGGTATTTTTTTTCATGCGTCATTTCACTCGCATTTGAAAGTGATAGTTTGCATAATAGTTAATAGACTCGACCTTTTTTATTCATAATAGACTGGCCCAGAACAAAAAAAATATTATTTAGTTATATTTACTAGTAAACGTGTTTATAACATTTTATTAGAACAAGTAGTTACTTACTTGCAAAATAATATAAAATAACAATTTAAGGTTCGATTGTTTTTCAGAAAAATCGATTATCTTTTTTCGATTTTTTCTCTTTCAAGTTTGTGAACTAAGGAAGCTAAGGACTAAGTAAAGCGTCATTGTGCCTTAACGACAATTCACTGCCATGTGGTTCTTCTGAAGATTACATCGAACACAGCGCATCTAGTGCTTAATATATGTATTTATAATATTTTTCTTCTGGATGTCACGTCGCACTTAGCGCATCTAGTGCTAAATATATTATATCTATGACGCCCGTCCCCGGCCCGTGCACGTCAAGGCCCCGGTCGGCACTGACAGCGCACTGACGTGACACGGACGTGTGTGAACGAGTCCATATAAAATGTATGCAGCGATTCTTTTCTGCGCTTCGTCCCGTCCACGTTCCGTCCCCGTCCCGTCCACGGCCCGGTTGTGTGAGGATAGACCTATACGTTTTAAAAATACCTAAATGACCCGCAGCCAGTTCTGAATGGTATTCTTTAATGGCGGTAGTTCTATCCGAGGTATGTAGGACCTCTTTCCAATCGAATACTTTACGCAGTGTACATTTCGATACCATATATTTATATAATTTATCATTTTTGATAGAATAATTAAGGAAAGATGTAGGTGAGTTTTTACAGCCATTGTACATTGTAGTATACCACTGATCCGAGGTTATAATAGTGTCGTTATCAGTATTTATATCTATAGACGACACGGTAGCATTAGGTTTAATAGGCAAGGAATTACTACGAGAGTCATTATTAGATAAAGAAACAGAGTTAATATAGTTTGGTAACAATTTAAATCATTTCCAGAAGTCAATACCTAAAATCAACGAACTAGTAACTTCTGGAATTACGTACGCTTTTAAATAACAAGTTTTATTTTTAAAAGTAGTGGGTAGGTTGGTGTATATCGGTGTCAATCGATGACCACCCGCCGATCGAAGAATTATAGTAGGGTTGTCACACTTATTCAACAGGAGATTAGTTTTAGAAATATGTTTTATATGAGAATTATTGCCCAATATAGTCACGGCAGAACCTGAGTCAAGTAAACCAGTAAGGGGTAGATTCTTAATGGTTACATTAACGTAGGGTCGAAAATCAGTATTAGGTTTTTGATCACGGATCGCAGCCACAGAATAACTGGAAAAATACACTTTTAGAGTGTTCAGCCAATTTTTCCAGTCTTCTGTGTCAAAATATTTAGGTTTAGAAGATGTACAAACGGTAGGGTTTGTCATCTTATTTAACGAACTACGATCCGAGTAAATTAGTTTTTTGAAAAAGATTTATTTTTACAGTTAGGACAATTTACGAACGTGACATCCCTAAGGCCACACTTAAAACATATCGGATAACGTTCTCGCTTGCACGTGCCTAGTGAGTGAGCAGTTGAACGGTATCGCGGGCAAAACACACACCTCTTATTAGTTATTTTTGTAGGAACAGCTGATTTAGATATCAGGTCGACATTTTAGTGTTGTAGGTTAGGCACAGGTGTATCGTTCGGTTCGACATTTATAGATGTGACGGAAGCGTAGTTTTTTAGTTTAGACGGTTTATAGTAGTGTGAATTATTATAGTGATCGTGCGTGTCCTTTTTATGTATGTAAGCTAAATCAGGTGCTACTGGGTAACTAGGTTCGTGAAATTGTGAATTTAAACACTGGAACCTCTCATAGTTTAGACAAAGTGTTTTAAGAGTGTCTATAGTGTCTATAGTACATGAAGTTAGTACAGTAGAATAACACGGTCTAATATTGCGAAGCAATATATTTAGTTTTTCATCTTCGGTTAGTAACGTATTCGGTGATAATTGCTCGAAAAGTTGGAACATAATTGATAAGTAGATGATTATACCTTCAGTTTGCCCTTGAGTACGATTACGAATCTCAGCTAAAAGTTTATAGTCATAGTCGTACGATGTAAAATCAGCTGTGAGTTTACTAGCTAGTTCGTCCCATGTAGAAATGGAATTTTGAACACCGCGAAACCAGTGTAACGCATTACCAGTAAAAATTTCGGACGCGTAATCAAATAATCTATTGGCAGGTAGATTTCTAACCGTCCTAAATTCCGTCACGCGTTGTAGAAATTCGCGCACGCAGCCTGTTCCGTCGAATTTGAGTTTCGATAGTTCGCCAACCCTCAAATGCTCACAGTGGACAGTTACCGGAGTCGACGCTGCCTGTGCAGGGGTAGAATTCGTGCAAGTCATCGTGACTCCGACTTTCGCCGACGGAACATTCGAGTGTTCTATCTTAGATAGCTCGGCCGACAGCATCCGGAAGCGTTAAGTCAGGTTGGATATTTTCTTGCCGTATTTAGGTTCGGATTTGTCTAATCTGCCCAATCTGTGGTAGACCTGGTTGTGCAAAGCCGTAGTTCGCTTCGCCAAGTTGTGGTCGTATAGTTCCTTAAGGGAAGAGATTCGCGAATCTAAATCGGCAACTGACAGGCTAGCTCCCTTGAAGTCGTCTGCTATGTCTAGGCCTGACTCTAGGATTTCGTCATTCGGAATCAGCTCAAGTAGTTTAGGTAGCTGCTTCCGTAAACCTAGAACAGAGGTAGCCGGCTCCTCTCCGCGAATAGCGACCTCGTAGGCCAATTCACTTTTATTAAGTTGAAAGTACTTAATAGGGTTAGTGCTCAGGATGAAATGAAATGTATGATAGATAGATAAGAAAGAAACGTAAGTATATTACAGCCCTCTGGGTGCAATCGTTCTGCTTTACAAAGAAACTACGACGATTCGGTGTAAAAATGTAGACAATAGATAAGTGACTTGCAAAAATAAAAAAACGGTTATTTCAAATTGCGAACTGTTACGTAGGGAATCGGTAGTTGAAATTTAAGTTAGACAATAGTAGGAGAACACATAATAGTTATACAAATCAAAGATAGACCGCAATACACAATTACACACAAGTTAGATAGTACGTACCGGTTCGCTGATGTCTGCACCTCCTCGTTTACAAAGACTGACCTCCTAAACAAGAAAAACTGCTGTAATTGGAAGTGAGACAAATAGAGTTGGTCGCCACTGTGACGGGGGATCTCAGGTAAAATGCCGGGTTCAAGAGAAACACTGCTAGGCTGAACAGGTTCTTTATTATATCTCACTACCGCTTACATACAGTATGACCGAACTAGGTTAGCACTGGCCTGAGGGCAGGAATGTAGACTCCTGCTGCGCTCCGACGCTCGCAGGGTAGCTGCTTGTAGGGTCGCCGATGACCTGGCCAAGGTGCGCTGCGCAGGCAGCTCTGTGGTCGAGGTTCAGGCTGAGCGGGGTCTCAAGCGGTGCAGCCGATGTGGGCCGAGCGGTTAGGCTCAGGCGTCCGTGGCCTGGCTGTAGGAGCTCGTAGGCAGGAACGGAGGCTTGGGTGGCGGCCGGCTTGTAGCGGCACGGCGCCAGCAGCTTGTGGCTCGTAGCACGTAGGGTGAACCGTGGCCCGTAGGAAGACGACAGCTCGTGGAGTGAACGTCAGCCCGTAGAGAGAACTGGAAACACCATAGAGAATACACAACAACCGGTCAGGAACAGGCGGCCCCTAGATCGGCTGTTATGCTTAGGAGACACAGATACTACAGACAGAACATATAGGCACACAGACAACTAGAATATGCTTACCCCCAGCGGGACAGTAGATAGGAAGTAGAATAGTAGTACTTTGTAGTCACTACAACCATCAGCGAGACGGTGTGTAGGGCAAGTGACCGACTTAGATCGCGCACCCATCTTATATAGATATAGGCCTATGAGTCACTAACTGACTTTGGCTAGTGAACATGACCATATTTAGTAATATTGCGAACGCTCTGCGGCTAAGCTGGCGTTAAGCGCCTGCGAGATATTATAACCCAATACGTGGAGTATTACGTTACATCTGCACAATACTAATCACACCTGTTTTGTTTATAACGTTAAGTGTCACTACCGTGTGTACTTTGTACGCAGCAGAGACACAAGTACATGTCACTAGTAAGTACCTACGCGTCATCAAACATACATAAATCACGAGACTTTGTGTAAAGTTTAGGGATTCACACTTCACAACTAGGCTCTAACTACTTAAGTATGAGATACGTCTGTACCGTGTTCGTCGTTCGGTCATTAATATAGTTTCACTTATTTACACGTAACACTGGGCACATTATATAACACTTAAGTAGAAGTTATCGAACAATTTGTTCGAATAAAAGTGCACAACCGTCGGATAACTCGTCGACTAAAGGAGAAAGGTTCTCAATCTGATCGAATCCAATATTAAATGGGATTTCAGAATGATTGGATTGACGGTAATAAAACCATCAGAGTGGAGTGAATGAGTGATAGAGAGGGAATGTGCGCCGAGTGATAGCGAGGCGAGCACGCCACCGCCACGTTGTCGCCGCGCTGTCGTCACGCCGTCGTGTCGGCGCCGTGACGTCGTCGTCTTGGTGCTTTCCTCTAGAAATTCTACAGAGGTATTGTTCCATTTATTGGCATTAGTGCCGACTACGCTTAGTTAAATGTTGACTTAAGCACACCACAGTAATTAATACTCAATACTCGATACTTTATTGCATTTCACAATGTATGCTTAGGTGGTTAGTTCTTAGCTTAAATGAGTTATTGTGAACCCTGTCGGGCACAGCAAAGTAGGAGAGAGGGTGATACCTATTACAATTTTTTATTCTATGATTTGTATTTGTTTATATGAAATAACTAACTAATAATAAGTTTGACGTGCGTGAGGTTAATTGTCTGAGATTAGAGATTACATCTAAAAGGTCCGAGAAAGAAGTAAACAAACAATGTTCCCGTTGGAGCTAGTGCGTCCCAAATCTTACGTGTCCACCTCCGGAGGGAATTATTGAACACTTGAGTGTATTGTGTAAGCACAGTGCTCGATGGCCTCTGCAGAGTCTCCCAACAAGTAGGTCTTAAGATGAACATGGACAAGACGAAAATCATGTCGAACGTCCATGTTGTATCTGCTCCTGTTCAGGTTGGGAACTCTACGCTCAAGTTGTCGACAAGTATATCTAACTGGGACAAGTAGTTCAATTAGGTAGATCCAAGTTCGAGAAGGAGGTCAATCGTCGAATCCAACTCGGTTGAGCAGCGTTTGGGAAGCTACGACATATCTTCTCGTCCGATATCCCGCAGTGTCTCAAGACGAAAGTCTTTGACCAGTGTGTGTTGCCAGTGATGACTTACTGATCAGAGACGTGGTCGCTATCACTGGTGTCATCTTACTTACGATCGCTACGTACGGTTGTACAATATGTAAACATACAAATAATTTGCTCATGTAAGAATCATACTCAACAGGAAATGTGTAGTATTCACCATAAGCAACTAGCTTTACGCACAACTCAAAAGTCATAAGTAGTTTACAGTCAGTAATCTGACAGTTGTTACTCCTCCTGCATGCTCACAGAGTCGTTCTTCAGTATAAACGAGTTAAGTTGTATGTACTACTATAACACTCAGACTCAGTTAAATTGTATTACTATGTATAACACTAGATAACGAATGCCTTATGATGTATTAGCATAAAATTTAACATACTTTTGTTCTGCATTCAACCCATTATCTTCTCCTAGCAAGAACAAGCGCAACTGTAATCCACGAGATCGACAAAACACTTTTACAAAACAAATTTGAAATTTAAATCGACATTGACCTAATAAAATAAGTTTTGAAGTATTTAATCAGAAGAACGCACACTTTGTAAATAGTTTTAGCGTTTCAACTTTAGCACTTAAATCTAAGAGCAGTTTGAGGTAGCAGGCGCCAGTGCTCTTACCCTGTATGTAGGTTTGTGCTAACTACTGAAACATTTCCACCACGTACATTGTGAAGCTTGTAAGTTACACGTGTATATGTTTGTATACTTTGGATACAAGTCACAGTGAAGGTGAACCCAACAAACAATCGCGGTTAGTAAACTTTTCACACAAAAGTGTTTTGTGTGTCGCGGGGAATACTCTGAGATCGCATCACTTTCGCCAGCTTTTTAATGTTACTTGACACCGCTGTACATTATTTATAAGACTACAAACAAAAACATATTCTACGTATAATTATAGGCAACACAAAAGTCGAAACGAATCGCTCGTCGCATAAACAAATATGTATGCTTTAGCTGATATCAACTTGGCAACCAATATATCCAACAGATCCCTAATCTTAATATATAAAATCCTTGCGTTACTGACTGACTGACAGACACGCTACAGCCGAAACTATGGGGCGCAGGCAGCTGAAATTTGGCACGTATGTTTCTTGGGGACCGTAGGGGTGCACTAAGAAGGGATTTCCCGAAATTCCCACGGGATTGTCCAAAACGGGTAAATTTAGAAAAATTGCAGGCGTAGCTGCTGGCGTCCTCTAGTATTAGTATATTGTCGCCGCGTCAAGTCGTCGCGGTAAAGCCAACGACACACGCGGCGCGCCCTAACTACTACTAACTGTAGCACAAGTAAAACGTTTTCCGTTATATTTGAGAGATATAGTATTTCACGTGTTGACGGAGTATGAAGTACTTATTCTTTTATTTTATTGATTCGGTTGTTATTTGTGGGTAAGTCTCGCAGTTTGTCAACTGGCCTCGTTATCTACGACCCTTAGGTTGCTCGCACACCTTTTGTCTCCACCGCAATTTATACATTTATTCAAAACAGGTTACCATCTCTCTGTAGTTTGGCTTTAGAATTTAGTCTGTGTAAATATTTTCGCATACATTTCTGGTATGCTTATCTGTGCTTTTACATTTAATGACGTTAAATGTGGGGACAAAGTAAAACTCGTTCGCCTAAATGTAAAATATCTTTATTGACATAACTAACGTAATACGTAGATGCATAAACGTATTTGCGACTCACGAGAAATAAGACTAAAACACAAATGTAAAAGCAAACAGCTCCACCTCACGCTAAAAAGCAAAAGAGTATTTTACAAACGAAATGCTGTGGTTATACTCCTAGTTGATGGATCCGACGATAATGTTTGTAGGGAACGATATCATTTACACTTAGCGCACGCGAATACTGACAGCCGTTTCCCATACTAGTACAATCAGGTTATAGAAGCTGTTCGTTATAACATACTACATGTGATGAACAGACGACCAAGTGCAATTTCATATATGTAGTTATGCGAGTATGAATGAGTTAGAATGACTCCCAAGTCACGTACAAATACTCTTGCCCTACGACTCCGCGCGTCGCTACGTATTAACTCCCTCATATTACTTACTGCTCGCTAAGTGCGAAACTTCACTTGTTGCTTTTGAACCAAATCTGTCTACCGAATCGGCGTGAAGTTTAATTGATTTTGTTTGGCAACTTTATTAATTGATTGGTTAACTGGTTACGACGCCAAGAACTAGATTGGATTTTATAAATCAAATTATGTAAAGATGGATTACAAATTACTTAAGCAATTTATGATCCAAACCGAATCATATTGTTTTTACTTCCCGGTGGAAACCTAAATTACGAACTCCTGCTGCGTCCCTGCTGGGAACAGCCTACCGGAGGGCAGGTCCTGCATTTTATTTTATTTCCTTCTTTGGAAGATACACGTGGAGACGGCGCTGCCTTTTCAGCTGCACTCTGCTGGAAACTGCAGTCAGTGAGAAAACAGGAACGCTGCCTGTCCCACACCACTGTCTTTTTGTGTAGAATTGCTGCCTCGCTGAAAGATACGGCGGCGTTTCAGATTCTTCGGCTCCAGACTGTGGCTTATGCTAGTGACCGACGAGAATGCGCATCCGAACTGACCGCATCATCCCGCTCTAAGGGTTTTTGTCACCAGGGATAAAACAAAACCAAGAACCTGGCTTCAAATCTCAAGACAGTGATCCAGCAAGGAGGCTCGCCGCTTAAAATGAGATGTTGCGGCAATCAAGCTGTGTCAGGAGAAACACGATGGTAACAGAGTGGGTTATAATGGAAGTAACCAGAGGCTAATAACGAGTATAAACCATTTGAGTTCGCAAATAATTTTCTTTGATAAATTAATATCGTGTTCATCGCCAAAAAATACAAATGTGATATATCGGGTGGCACGGCGCAAATAATTTCCACAGCTATAGTATTATCAGTGTCACTCGGGTGGGCGGGCGCGGCCGGGCGGCGCAACAATGCAGCTCACGCTTCGCGCCTCCACTGTGGCACAACAACACTACCACTAAATAACGATGTATTAACGAGCGCTCGATGACTCTCAATAGGCTCCTCTCTCATGTGTGCAAATTAGAATCACTCACATTCAGGTATCACCCAATTCGACCAAAAAAATTCTGTAAAAAATTGCCAAGTCTTGATGGAGCTGCTTGTTTATCTCTAAAAGTAATAAAATCTCTAGCCAAAATTATGCCAAGTCTAAGGTTCCTTAGTGCAATTTCTTCATTACTGTATTTATGTTATGTGACTTGGCCGTTGACTTCTGCATGAGACTAGAACGCTGAACATTTTTCGAAAATGCGGCGAAATGGTTCCAGAAAAGAATGGTACGGCAGTGTTGCTCCGCCCTTGACTTGGCGGGGGCACTGCCATGCCCCCAGATTATTTAGCATTGTGGGCTAAACGGTCCAACAGCTTAGCACTCTACCCTGGTTGTCTTGTCTTAAAGTTTTCCAGTGAGCAACTACCGTCTGACCTCCACAACCGAAAGGAATAGCGATACTCATGGCTTGACTAGTGTATTTGAGGATGCTGTCCCCACGACGACTGTCAGCGATTTTCATGTTGTGTGTAAAAATCAATTCTACACGTTTTCTACTTTTTGTGGTATTGTGTGGCCATCCTTGGTTTCGGAGTTTGTAGGCCACAATATTCAATATTATCTTGTGACAAATACTGAGACTGACTTTACGCATTACCCAGAGCACGGTAGTGCTCTGTTGTAAATGATACAATAAACGGTCACTCATCCAACTAGTATCCACTGTTCATACGATTGCTAAGAAAAAAAGGCAAATAAAATATATTTGTATAAAACTTTTAGAGCGCCTCTGCATCACGGACGTTTTACAGACTTGTGGACTTTCTCCGGAGCGAGTCCGACTACAAAGTTAGATCAACAAGACCAGACTGTAGTTTGTAAGTCCTTCGTACAATATTGACTTTGCGTATGTTTAAAAAATTACAAGACAGATGTTTAATTGATGGTTTGAACTCTAGACAGTCATCCCCGAGCCAACATTCAACGTTTGCTTTCTTAAATGTAGCATGTAATGGTGTTGCTGGCTACACCAAATTAAATAATAATATATAGTCCTTAGGTCGCATACTTGTTTCCACATGTGTTTGTCTTATCGCTACGATGGCGCCAACGTTATGCAATTAGTAAACTCATAAATTCTAAGCGTTTGACAAATTTATGAAAATTATGTGACAGGCATAAGAGTAAAGAAATAGCCATGAAATATGAGAAAATATTGGCACTGTAGTGTTCACATGCGGTTTAGTTGAGGATCATAAAAAAAGGGATCAACGATAAGAAACTGACCCTATCAGGTAGTAAGGGTTCGAGAGGCGTTGCGTTAGTTGTGTTTGACTGGACAGTCGGGCCTTAGGAGGCGGGGCTAGTCGGGTCCCAGGACAGCGTGACGTGGTAGTGGTGGTGTTGGATGGGACAGTCAATGTTGGGACGCGGAACCGGGCGGATCTCGGATAGTCAGTCTTAGGACGCGGAAGAGGGCAGTTCACGGGAACGCTCTAGCGTGGTGTTTCAGACAGTTGGTCTTATGGCGCGAGAGAGATCGGACCTGGCCTAGCGCGTAAGAGGTTCGGTGTTGGTCGATAATTAGTGCTTAGTGATATCGAAGAACAAGGCGAGCGGCTTCAAGAGAAGGTGATCAGCACAGGGCAAGGGGTAAGTTTGGCAGCGACGCAGCTAAAAGTCCGGTGAGTGTCTGTTATTCACTTTACTGTAATTTATTGCATGAACTGTATAACATTAATCTCTGTATAACATTAATACTCTGTTGTGTATCTATGTCTATATCACACCATATATATATATACCAGGCTGACTAAAATATAAAGTTCTCTATGAGATATTGTACATAGTTATATTATTAATAACCGCGTGTACCATTAGTAGTGGTTCGTACCTTGTTGATGATGGATGTAAAGACGAGCGATGTATGATGGGAATCTCCGTATTCGCGATCAGGTGGTAGAATGCAGGACTTTCACAATCGCTGTCTAAACCTGCGTACAGGCCAGTACATAGCAGCTGACAAGGTTTTAAAGAGCGAAAGAAGAGCCACCTGTCGGTCACGCGGTAACAGTAAGACCGTGCGGCTAATCTAGCGGCGATTGTAACGAGAGCTTCCCTGCAAACTATGCGCGATGGCTTAATACGTTTTAATTGACTATGTTTGTATGGGCTTCAATGTTGTGACTTGCGGCAAGGAGGCGTTTTGTGACATCAGTTCTGAGACTGTTACTGTACGTTCAATACTATACACTGGATATCGCTGAAATACTCGGCGCCGATAATACTATATGACTAATATACCTGGATCATGTTCTCCGTCTCCCTGGAGCTGCCGTCTCTGAGATACGCTGCCTTGTACTCAAGTACCAATATGTTAGGCATGAATATATGGAGAGTGATTTTGTGATGACAAACCAATACTAATGTATCGCTGTCTTTAGTATTTTGATGACCACTTTCATTCAATTATAAGCATTTACGTTTGCTAAATGCTGTCAGCAGAGGAATATAAAGTAAGGGCGAATTCCATGGTCCTGCGCGGGGAGGTGCGCGGGAACCCTGGCCACAAATTACTTGGCGGGGCCAGGCTGAAATTGATATTTTAGACCCACTTAGTAAGAAAACTAAAATTTTAATCAGCCTGGGGTCTATAGGATTCCGTTACAGTAGCAACATTGAATCATTACCTTAGAAGAACTTTTTCTAAAAGGTTTTTATAAGGGTCACTACATAATTATATGTAGTTGTCTGTCAAGGTGATATCAGCACATTAATACTTAGTCATTAAGTAGTAACGGACTATTTTTTATCCATAAAATAATTTCTAATATTAAGGAAGCCTAAATTGTACGCTAAACTTCATAATGGGCAATTGTGAGGGTTGAGATGACACCATTTAATATAAGTGTTATAGTGGGTCGGGTTGTCGCGCCGACGAGCGTGACGCGCGGCGACACTCTTCGATTTAATTAATCTGAGGACGCCAATCAAGACAGCGCAGTAGCAGTCTGTCGGTCTCTCCACTGGGCTATAGTGGAGAGACCGACAAACTGCTACGCAGAGGGTCCGAGTTCGAATCCACGGCGCGCACCGATGACTTTTCGGAGTTATGTCCTTATTAAATTGTTAATTGTCGCTTGCTAAACGGTGAAGTAAAACATCGTGAGGAAACCTGCATGTCTGAGAGTTCTCCATAATGTTATCGAAAGACCTTTGAAGTCAAGAGATGAGGCCCGTGCCCAGCAGTGGGACAGTATAAAAGGCTGATGATGATGATGAATCAAAACGAGTCAGCCGTAGCCGCGCTGTGTCGCGTCGCGTCGGGTCGTGTCGTGTCGCGCGTCGTGTGTCATGCCACGTCACGCCACGAGATTTAACCACTTCAGTGCGCAAAAGTTTTAAATATACAATTAATTCGTGGCGAATACACGCAGCGGGTGTACCATCAATCTAGTTACACTTAATCCTAGCTTTAATAACATAATGCCGCTAAGAGCGCTCGCATGACGAGAACGCTCCGACGCGCCCGCCGTCAGCCGAACACAGCTCTCTTTTATTACGGAAACTGTAGAGACAAACATCAAGACATTAATGAGCTCTGTAACTGAAACTGCAAACAAAAGAAAATTAATGGTGACAAGTTCAGAAAAAATGCTTGAAAACAAAATCTAGTAGCGTAACAGAGAATGTGGCTACTTACCTACTTAGAATCAGTGAGTCGGATTATAGAAATGGTGGGCATAAAAAAGTGTGCGTGAAGCAAGCATTTGGATTTTGCCCAGATTTACCTGCTGGTGCGAAGTGAGAATATGTACTGCTTGTCGTGCCGCAGTCCTACTCATACCTACCTACTTCTACCACTGCTATTACACATGTAATACTGATTGAGAGGTTGCATCGAAGCTTTTTTAAACTTATGGCTGAATTTCAACCCTAGTTGACATTAATAAGTGCTTAACTTTCAAAAATCTCAATGCGAGACAGTGCCATGTATGGCTATGGATATGCCGCCAATAGTAGATTTATCGGCTTGAACTCGCCGGCAAAGCATTACGGGAACCGAACAATTTTCGAGCTAGTAGAGCCTTGCTGATTTCAGCATGAATGGGCCGACTCGACTAGGGAAGTACTACCCTCTCACAGAAAATTTACGTAAAGTAACAGTACCTAAACTGTTGCGTTTCGTTCGGTGTGTGAGAGTGCCGGAGGCCCTGTCCCTTATTCCCTTCTCCCTCATCCCTTATCCTATCCCTTTTTCTTTCCCTTATCCTATCCCTTTTCCCAACCCCAAGGGACGGCAACGCACTTGTGACTCCTGTGGTGTTGCGGGTGTCCAAGGGCGGCGGTAATTGCTTACCAGCGATCCGTCTGCTCGTTTGCCGCCTATTATTACATAAAAAAAACCACTGATAAAATGTCGATAATTGCAAACATTTCACTTGCATCTACCTCTCTGCGACGCGTCAAGAAGTTTTTGTTATGTAATGAAGCGTGTTTAATAACACTTTTCTATATTTAGATTTAGTGGTGCGCGCCGTGGATTCGAACTCCCCGCACGGCAGTCTGTTGGTATATCCACTAGGCTATCGATGCCTGATTTTTGCTTATTTAAGTTTTTTTAGTTGAATCAGTTATACAGGTAGTAGAGCCTTGCTGATTTCAGCATGAATGGGCTGGCTCGATCGAAGTACTAACCTCTCACAGAAAATCGACGTAAAGTAACAGTACCTAAGCTGTCGCGTTTCGTTCGGTGATTGAGAGTTCCGGAGGCCATATCCCCTATTCCTTCTCCCTCATTCCACTCCTCATCCTATCCCTTTTCCCAATCCCAAGGGGCGGCAACGCACTTGTGACTCCTGTGGTATTGCTTGTGTCCATGGGCGGCGGTAATTGCTTACCATCAGGGAATCTGTCTGCTCGTTTGCCGCCTATTACTATTAAAAAAAATCATGATAGGGAAACTGTCTTTATTAGTTTTAATAACGTACGGCAATGAATTTTCATAATAAAATTAGTACAATTAGAAGAAAATCATTTTCTTCAAACATCCCCTTATCAAGGTGGGCAAATACTTTTGAGCAGTAGTGTATGTGTCCCATATCATAACATTGTTAGTGCTTGCAAGTATCCAACAGGTCAGACTTGTGATTGGTAACCAGCGTGTGTATAAGAAACATGTCGGCACATTAAACTGCCATCACAACTAGTATGTACCGAACATGTGTTAATTGCTAACATAAATCTCTTATCTTAATATATAAAATCCTTGCGTTACTGACTGACTGGCAGACACGCTACAACCGAAACTATTGGGCGCAGGAAGCTGAAATTTGACATGTATGTTCCTTGGGGACCGTAGGGGTGCACTAAGAAGGGATTTCCCGAAATTCCCACGGGATCGGCCAAAAGGAGCAAATTTAAATAAAATTGCAGGCGTAGCTGCTGGCGTCCTCTAGTGTAATATAATTTTGTATTTACTTTATTTATACAATTGTTTCGCTCACTCTATATCACTTCATTTGTTTTTACGTACTTAGGTACTCTTATATTATTGTATAATTCCCTTTTACTTTAAAAACATTTCTACACTATGTTAAATGCACCTACCACACTTATCTCTCCACCACCCAGGTTGACTGGTAGATAATGCCATAAGGCATTAAGTCCGCCTATGTACTCTTCTTTTGTGCATAAAGAAATAAAATAAATAAATAAATAATGGCGCATATTGTACGAGTGTCCCACATGTGCGAGCGGAAGCACGAGGTGCACATTCAATAGTGTGATGTTTGTCTCGATTCACTTTTACAATGTTGCTCGTAACGACTTCCTAGCTACGTCCGGTGTTTTATTTCTGCAATTTTATATCGTGATCTTACAATGTTATCATATCATAAATCAATAATAATGGAATGATAGATAAGTGAAACTTTGTATCTCCGAGTGAATTTGACTTTATTGAATTCGATTCGGTAGAAGGCATCAAAAACGAGCCACTAGATCACAAACGTTCGGCTAAACTTGTTCGTTGTAACTTGTATCGAACCAACACAAACTTGTTTACTCGGTGAAGTGAGGTGGTACTTCATGATAAAACGATTGTTCCATTAGCACTGGTTAGATCTTGTCTGCAGCACGTATAATGTTGAGGCCAGATACCCATTCGAAGCCCTTGCTCGCACAGCCGCGCGGCGCGGACTTACTCGATATGATACATAAGTTTATTTATTTATTTATTTATAGACTCACGCCTATGTCCCCGAGAGGATAGGCAGAGATGTAATATTACACCCACATTTCGCCATGATTTTTTTATGTCCCACGTAATAGGGGGCGAGCCTATTACCATTACCGGGCACATCACCAGACTCCGTGCTGCTACTGAAAATTCGGAAAAACCCAGAAACACTTTTACCTGACCCGGGAATCGAACCCAGGACCTCCGATCAGCAGTCGCAATACGCCATCCACTGGACCATGGAGGCAGTCGATCTAAACATAAGTATATACATGTAATACCGTAAAATACCGAGAGCTTATAAGATTTTTATATCTCTATAAAAATGCACTCTTTCCTGTTTTCCTGATTTCATACACATTCTTTGGAACGTTATTAGCATATGTATTACGATTACCAGCAAACATCGTTCTACAAAAGAATCAACTTAATGGACTTCGTATCACGCACCCAGTGCCCGTATTCTCTGGAAAGCAGTATAAATTGCAACATCAGCGAAGTTATCAGACGTAACTTTAGCTGTTACTGACACTTGGTAAGGTGCATTGCCTTAAATGCTATTGACGTGTTGGTGAGTATAAATAATACTCATAGACTGATCAATTGCTGTGATAGCTTATAAATGCAGAGTTCTATTAAGTTTAATCGCCTATCATAAACTAAATTTTCTTAAAATTGCTAGAAAATTATTGTACCAAGGCACAGATTTCTAGTAAAAAGCAAATGTACTCGCACATGACCGAAATTGCCAGCACTACGTGACGTATATTACTTATACGCTGAAGTTATTACTGACAAATTGTCGAATCTCAAAAGCAACATATAAGCTCGTAATTGGCCATCCTAATACATATTTATACAAGCTTTTTAACATTTATAGTCTATAATATTTAGCAATCACTATGCGACTTTTTCTGATCAATAAATACGTGTACGTTTGGTTTGATAAATATTAATTTATTTTTATTTTAGTGAGAATAGAGATACCCGTACTACCCACTGCTGTAGTTGTGGTCGCCAAAGCTCTACAATAAAATTCAAAACAAACTGACCTGACGCCGCGAATAAACGGGAACTTCGATAAAAAGTAAGAAAATAGTCCGCCGACGCCCGGCTGAACGTTGACAGTGAGGTGAGTGGCGCTCGTGCGGAGCGACACTCCAAGTTACGAGCACTAAATCGACACTTACACACTGATATAAGTATTGTAAGTGTACCTAGGCAGCGGTACTAGAGCGCCGGTGAGGGCGCGCGACGTCTGCTCGCGCGAAAGATCGCGCCGCCGGATCTCCCGAACACACAATAAATTAGCCGAATAAATTCCATCTTCACGCTAAAAGCGTTATATTTAATTCTTTAATAAAAAACTGTCTGACGACTGCTCAGTAACGACCTTTTGACTGCGCGTTCAAAAAGCCGATAATTTACCGCAAATGTGTTTGTAACTTAATAATGCGGATAAAAATGATTTCTGGCCGGAAGAGTACTGTCGCTCGAACAAAGAGATTAATAATAAGCACCGATAGTATTAATTTAATTCATTCGTTAGCAGTGCGCATGCCATACCACCGGGTCCCGGGTCAACTACCACTAACTGTGTCACAAAAACTCAGAGCTATATTATGTGTGGCAGACTCAGTCGGGACCAGCTTGCCGGTGAGGGCACGCGACGTGTACTCGCCCAGAAGGTCGTGCTGCCGGATTTTCCCTGAACACACAATAAATTAGCCGAATAAATTCCATCTTCATGCTTAAAGCGATATATTTCATTCTTTAATAAAAAACTGTCTGACGACTACTCAGTAACGACCTTTTGACTGCGCGTTCAAAAAGCCGATAATTTACCGCAAATGTGTTTGTAACGTAATAATGCAGATAAAAATTATTTCTGGCCGGAATAGAGTATTGTCACTCGAAAAAAGAGATTAATAAGAGCACCTATATAATTAATCTCTAACAGTGCGCATGCCTTGCCACCGGCCCCGGAATAACTACCACTAACTGTGTCACAGAAAATTCTAAGCTATATTTGATCCAGACCACAAAACATATTTCAAGCCACAAAGAGTTAGTTACTGGAGAAATATGTGCGAAAAGTTAATATTTATTAGATATTCCCTGCCGTCCCCTGTCACACTGTTAAACAGTTTTGATATATTACAGTCGGCGACTCTAGCAAGTCTTGTCTTTGTATGTTGTGTAAGTAAACTGGATGAATACTCGGCTGTCGCATTCTGGTCCATGAAGCTGCGAGCAATTCGTTTTACTTATTTAGCGAAACGTAATTTGGATGACATCCACGGCAGATTTGTGATTGCAGATAAAAAAAAAACTAATATTGACTAAACACTACTTTAAGGTGCGAAATGATAGCAGATTTTGTCTGAGAGCAGATCTGTTGTCTGCGCCGCCAGTTGTTGTTGTTGTTACGTCAACTAATCTACAACTACGTTCTAAATATAACTACGTTCTGTAATTTAATATTTTTCATTCCTCCAACAAGATAACCATAATTAATGTGATGCTACGTACATTTGGTAGCTCGCTTTTTAGTTGCGAATCAAAAAATATGAGTACTGTAAAACAAACTGATTTAGTTACCCAGTGAAATACTTTGTGTAAATTTAGGAAAAGTTGGTCCTCCTGCACACATTTTCATAAAGTATCAGGAGCGGCTGGCGACGCGAGGGTCTACATAGTTATCTTCATAACTCGATAAAGTGAGTGACTTATGATTGTAATCTGGCGGAGCGGACGCGGCCGCCGCGCGCCCGGGCCGCTCGGCTCGACACACGCCGCCTACACGACACCACCGTGTACCAACTACCGGCCCGTCGTCTATATGCTATACATCCACTGTACTTACAATATACTCATACTTTTTAGCCTTACTAAGTTTGTCAGGACCTTTGGAAGTTGACGACTGACCTTCAGATAAAAATCTTTACAGGTGACATGGCACACAGAGATATTAATAATAGATATTAATAATTAACCTTGATGAGAAACGCTAAGCAACGGTACCACAAGCAAATCTTACATAGCACCTGAGAGATTGCAACAAGTGTTACACTCGGTGCCGCCTGTCCCCCCGATACACAAAGCCGACTGACTTAAACGTCTCGAAGTCTCCGAGTAACTCTGTTACTGTCACCTTACTAATGCTGCTAGTTTATATGCTGATATATAAAACTGACGTAAAGATCAACTTGAATCATTAGTACTAACTAAACATTTCTGCTTCATTAGTGTAATGACATAAGTTTGCTCTGCCGCTCACTTACCCGTACAGTGGTAGGTATGTTCGGTCATATGACGACAATCGGCTCTCTCCCTGAACACGTGACCTTTGTTATAAAACTCTCAAAGGGATAAATTAGGTAATATAATATTCGTCGACGTTGTTGGCAATTTAACTAGTAGTTAGTAGTTAGACGTTATTTGATTTCAGCTCAACTGAGGCACAGAGCTGCTGTTGCTACTGAAATGCTTTGATCATCTCGTTGTTAAGACGTTACAGTACAAACGCTATAAACTAATAATAAAGAACAAGCGAAGTATTTCTCTGAGTAATGAGTAAAGCATCTTCACACAAATGTAACTGAGACTGGTCCTTCGAGTCGACGGAGAAACTTTGTTCAAGATTACTCATCAACTAGCTTTTACTAAACAGTATTCTAAGAGAAGAATATATTGTAAACGCTAGTTTGGGTAAAGTAAAGTGAGGTAATTGTCCGTAAAATACCGCTCTTTATATTTCTTGCAGCTAGAATCGGACTATGCATTTCAAACTTTTACATGTTATGACATGCTTGCTAAAAGTTACAAAAAGCTTGATATTAAATACAATCGCTTCTTGAAATAATGTCTGGTTACTTCAACAAAAACTCAGGGTAGGGTACTCAAAGGGTCAGGAGGGCTCGTGGCCAACTCTAGGAAGTACCCACAGACCTTCGCTGGCTCAATTGCCCATTAAGTCCGCCATGCGCTCCGCAAATTTATTTTCGCTAGTCTTTATTATTTGAGAAAGAATCGTAAATAACAAGATTAATTTGTTTTCACTAACGTCGCTATAATATCTGTATAATCTCGCACGATGTCGTCGAGATCTGTTATATATAGTACTCGTGTCCGCGCCAGACGCACGTAGCTCGCACATTTTTTTTTTTATAATGTTCTACCACATATACACATCACCATCTAGTCCCAAACTAAGCAGAGCTTGTACTATGGATAAAGATTACATATATACTTATTTTTTTGTAAATACATACATACTATACATATTATACAATTGGGATACTTATTGGTTGTTAATTAATTACTTAATTGAATTAACTCCTGCGGTAAGAGATTACTTACTCGAAGGTATGCCGTTTCTGCCAGTACTACATTACTGATTACTACACAATACAATGCAACTCCTATTTTCTCAAAATCAAGCTAAGTTTATAATATCATGAGCTCAATTATTTTCAGGTCTCCCGTCTTCATGACAAAATCTCGCCGAGATACAGGTTTATTTTGTTTCTAACCTAATTAGAGACACTGATAGCATAAATATTGATAGCTCACAGTTTTGGCATATTAAAGAAAATACATTATGGCCACCTTTTACTCTTACTGTTTGTACTCATATTAGAGCACAGTGTCTTTGAGGTTTGAACATTAGTAATATTTTTCTCACCTTAGGAGTTATCTGAGTTCTTTGTCTTTAAAGTCGTAAATCATCTTCGTCAAAGCCTTGATTCAACCATTATTTAGTCAAAAAATCTAATTCACTGTCTTTATCTTGATGTGTTTCTTCCAACTAATTATCCTCTATTTCCGATACAGACTGTTGAGGTTCGTCTTCACACTCCCCATCCCCTTCTGAATTAATCTATTGGCTTATTTGCTCCTATTGCCTTCTCAAATCCACCTGAAAATATTATATAATAAGAATAATAATAATATTATATAAAAATAATTCGTGAAAATACGACAACAATGAAAAAAAATTACATTTATTGAAGCAAACGTATCTATTTAGTCACTATATTATTACAATTTCATTAGAAATACATTCAAATAACCATTATTCTTACTAATAATACAAATAATAATTCAACTAATAACCCTAAAATGAAAAAGTGACGAAAATATAAATTACATACCTTGCAGAATATTTGCGTAGTAACTAAACTTTCGTCGAGCAGGCGACGCCATGCGTGTTAGTAACTTCCTAATAGGCGTGAGCAGACAATTGCTGCACGTGCTGCACTGTTTTTGACTAATATTAAGGTAAACTAATAGAGAAACGCGGGGGGCGCGGGGAAGTTTGTAAATCTCTCATTCGCACTAAGTGCGTCGTCACGTCGACGATAATTATTTACCTAGGGTTAAGTCAGGAGTGACCGAGCAATGTGATACTGTGCGTGTAAAATTTTGTTACAGATTAACACACAAAGATGTGTGTCTTGTAGGATGGCCGTATCGGATTGGTCATCAGAACGGGACGTCAATTGACTACGAAACGGAAGTGCGAAGATGGCGCGCTTCAACAGAGTCTGTATGACGTTCGCTACAGTTGAAGACGGGGGATGACGGTTGACGTTCAACGGAGCAACGACAACTATCACTTCTCTTGGAGACTCCGGGCGGACAACAAATACCTAGAAACTGTCACTGGTTTCGTGTTCAGTAATAGTCAGTTTTTTAAATTTGATTTGGTGTGAACTTATAAACAAACAGTGATGTGAAGTGTTGATACCGGCCAAGAATCGAGCAATCCGCCGAGAGATAATAATAACAATCATCTTTATTTGTAATCATTAAAGGTTTTTTTAGGTGCTACTTATAATTAATAAAACATATCATAAATAATGCTATGTTGTAGCAAATACTTCATGCAGATTTATAAAGCAATCAATGAGCATTCTTGCGAATGTAATGTTAAAGAAAAAAGATTACCTATCAGCATTCTCTCGAGCGAAAGATATTAAAACTTCGAGCCCTTTGCTGACTAGAGCGTTCGTTGGAAAGATTACGAAAATGTTTGGTTCTGTTGGATATTGTTCGACAAATTTAAAACATGGCGAATACTCGCCGCTCTATTACAAGTGAATGCTTAAGTCAATTATCACCTTTTCAAAGAATATATTTATCACTTGTTATTTTTGGGAAATGTTAAAACATTATATAATTGAACAAAAATACAGAAACTATAATGTAAGCAATCCCAGGATAGCCAATGGATCTTTATTATCATTCAGGCAATTTCCATTAAAATGTCAACGTCAATTTAGTGTGGAGCCAGTACCACAATACTTCGTCGTGAATTCTTTACGACTCCCCGAACTAACGCAAGAACACATTAAAAGGAATCATTGTCGGAGGGTCGCGGCTGGCCAGACTCCGCTAATTAAATAATTACATCTTACAGATATTTTCGTTAATTTCAATTTAAAGCGTCGCTTACTTGCCAAATAAAGAAAGTTCGCAGCGGGGAGTAAAAGTTTGTCCATAATCCTAACAGATCTCATAAGTCATTTGGCGGAATAAATCGTGTAGGGACGCGCGCAAATTGTATACAAAGTAGGAGGAGGATGATGCGACGAGCGACGAGCCTCGAGTGGCCGCGGTGGCGACGACGCGCGACGGCGCGAGGGTAACGGAGCCGACGAGCACGCCCTCACTCGTGCTTTGTTTGGTACTAGTGATGTGCCGCATCGTTACAAATTTATATCCGCGGATACGGATTGGAATACGGATATTTGGTGTCAAGATCTGCGGATACGGATACGGATCTTTATTTTCTTACTGAATTGATGTCGGTGCGAGCGACCCTGAAATGATAGTTGATGTCACGCATGCCCGGCGGAACAATAGACAGATCATGTTTCGGTTTGTATTGAAATTACATTAAAAATACTCTGAAACTCAGAATGGAATTTAATAGCTTTTTAGTTCTACCTAAGCACCTATAGCATTCCATCCTATCAATTGAAAATTAATAAGGTGAAAGATCCGTAAAAGATCCGCGAGAAAAGTAACGGATACGGATACAGATACGGATCTTTATTTTCCCTCGGATATCCGCGTATACGGATACAGACACGGATATCCGGAACATCACTATTTGGTATGGTACACACAAGGTTGTTCATGAGTTTCAAGTTGCATTACATTATAACACTTATAGTTCTTATTACCGTTATTTTAGTCATTTTTGTTCTTAAAGTGCTCACATTTTGGCACAAAGATCTCCTTTAGGTATGTACACGTTGAAACGTTGGCTTGCCTCTATAGGCTATTTTGTAGTGCCCTATTCATTCTACAGTCATTAATCTTTGGTCGTAGAATAACAAGGACATGTGTCCTTGTTATTCTAACTGTAGAATGAATAGGGCACTACAAAATAGCCTATAGAGGCAAGCCAACGTTTTCCGTTCCAAATTTCAGTATTTCTATTTAAGGACGTTATTCTAAAGGAATAAAATAATGTTATGTCCGGATACAGTTGAGCGGCTATGTAGTTTATCATCAGAATAATACATAATAATTGAATTATGTATCGAGTCGCTGAGCTTGTCAGAACACTCAAAAGCTTATTACACAGTTAAAGATTATTTAGCAGACAAAAATGCCTGGAATTGAGTTTAAAAATTATGAATTTTGACATTTTGAAATTAGTGACATGATATTTTTATTTACATTTGTAATACTTATATTTTTACATTTTGACATTTTTAATTTGACATTTGTAATTTTATTTATTTTGTTTTGACATTGTTTGATTTGACATTGTTATTTTATTTATTTTCTTTTGACATTTAAAATTACTTAAGTAATATATTATTATTCATAAATTGACATTCAATAATATATTCTGACATTTAATAATATTTTCTGACATTTTAAATATATGACATTTTATTGTTTAAATTTTTATTATTTTTACTTATTGTTTGCAACATGTATTTTACTGTGTATTAGCATGTAAAGTTGTGAGTACGATGTGGGCATTATTAAACATATAAACAAATAGTTGTGGCAACCTGTCTGATGGCTTAGGCTGACATGCTTATGCATACACCTTCTGATGGCGTGGAGGCATAGTGATACAGATCGTGCTGGCTCCCTCAATTAAGGTTGAGCCGTACGATTGCTGTTGAATGCGGGCCATCAGTGGGCCGAGTCAGTCAAAAGCGTCAGATAATTTCCTGCATTGTACTTGCATACTAAACCCTTTTTGTCTGGACTTTAAAAGATGAAGAAAAGACTAAAGAAATTGAAGTGACAAAAAAAACAATGACTCTGAGTTTGTTTCGGCCTTTCTTCTCAAGAAGTCATTTAGCTAGGAAAAGCCGGCATCATCTAGAATAGGGTTTTGACATGTATAAGTGTTGTAAACAACCAAAATGCAGAAATAAATATGTCTTTATGTCTTTATGTCTGTCTTTACTTCGATACTACCCAAACCAGACGTCGTTACCTAATACTTAATATTTATAGTTCATAGGACACATTAGCACATGTATTAGTTATATTACGAATTCTACTGTATGGGTGCGGCTTTGAGCTTGTCACCATTAAAAATAGGTATAAACTTTCAACAAAATTAAACGGCAAAAGGGCGGTTGCCGTCATCATGACATGCTCCTTCGGTAACATATTGACTAAGTCAAAGCTTGTGGGTACTGTGCGAAGTTTGCCTCAACAATTTAACCACACGTTAAATAATTAACACCACGTGGTGACGAAATGTTACGTGACCAGCGGCAGATAACCCGAGACCCTTATGCTTCTATTTTGAGTCAATTAACCTATCATTGAACTGTATATGTGCAGAGTAAACGTATCTCTGAATAAATAGATTGAGTCAATTCAGAGCAAACAGTTACCATACAGTGAAATATTTAGCGACGACGCGCCGCGCTACTTGATGAAGTGTAAATGTTGTTCTAGGACAAACACAAGTCTACGCCACGCACCCTTCACTAAATATATCTTAGAATTGATTTTACTATGAAATACACATACTAAACTTGCTAGTGACAGAGTATTTCTTAGTGAATCGCTGTAAGACCGGTACGTCTCGCGGGACTCGCGGGCGCGGGCCGGTCTCTCCTACGCAGCGCTGAGCTCTGCGATACATCTGCACTCCTGGTACAGCGCTCGTCGCACTCGCGGTGCACCTTGTTGTTTATTTTAAAAGACGCTCCAAGTTATTTAAGTTGATAGCACTGAGTTAATAAAATGGTCAACAAGAACGCCACAATCAACTTTTTAATTGGAAACTTGTAAGACGTAGTTACGACGATATTCAGTGGTGGGGCGCTCGGTGCGGGTGGTGGCGAGACGAAGACGCAATACTCTCGAGAGCGATCGAGCGATCGTCCTCCAGCGACAATAAGTTGTTGCTCTGTTGGCTGGCATCTGGCTCCTGGTTACACAGAGCGAGTATTTGGGCGCGAGCACATAAGCGGCGTCGCTCGTAAATATCAATGAGCGCGAGTGAGGCGCGGGTGCGAGGTGACCGCGCCGGCGATACACAGACATACATTATTGTTATATTAACGTATTTGTTATAAATCAGTGTCGGGGCTGTCGTCCTAACTCAACACGCGCGCGGTAACCAACATGAATAAATAAAGTGTTGTGCGAGCTGACCGCGATATAAGGCGCGAGGTGCGCTGGTGATCATATATTATGTATCACGTGAGCTCATAAATGTATATTGGGCGGCGCTTCCTGCAGATATCACGCTCGGAGCACGTTATCGCTATAATGATGACCCGCGGCGCCGCCTGTCCCCCCGCCCCGCGCCCAAAGCACCTGTTGTATATGTTTTTACTGTTAGTACTACCGCAACTCACTTTTATAATCACAATGTACTTATTCTCTTTTGTGAGTAGAGTACATAGGTTACTTAGGTAAGGCACAAATAAATATTTAATTATCTGCCGAAGATTCTATAGAATCCTGAGTCCTAGGCAGTGTACAAAACTAAATAATGAAACAACACAGCAACGGGTTGAAAAACACATGGATTTGAAATATAACGCAACAAATAGCCATGATTACACTACACCCTCGCGACTACATCATTATCCATAATTAGACCTGTCCCGTCATACAGATGACTCGGTAATCGCTTTTAATCAAGCGATGTTGGACCATATTTTATCCGCGGTGTCATTCGTTTCCCCCTCCAATCACTGAAGCAGAGTACTGCTTAATGGCCTCTCGAGGTTCGACATCACGTTTCCTCTTCACACACTCCAAATAAATAGCAAACAATCATATGCCAATTACACGATTGTACACAAAAAAAAAAGTAAAGCACGAAATAAATAATGAATGCAGTGTCCTGATTAGCATGAAACCTGATTTCTTACAGCAACGTTGGTGTTAATAGTGTCTCGTCTGGCGTCCGAACCCGGCGCGCGCCATTTGTATTAATTACCAAGGTAACGACACGTGTGCCGCCCGCCTGCCCACTGTCCACTGCCCGGTGGGCACTAGTTCGTGTAAACACGCGCCTATTCATTACAATTTCGGGGGACAAAGTGACGGCCACTTATGTTACGACGCGCGACGTGACTCTACCACAGCTGGAGCGATATCAACCTGACTGATAGTTTCTTGACCTTATAAAACCTTCGTTCGCAGGTCTCTTGAGGTGTTTCATTTTTCGTGTAAATCATCAGGCTTCGTCGCGCCGCGTACCTCCTATAAATAGATACAGCCCTCTTATCTTACAGCCCTTATATTGCATCTTATTTCGGTTATAGTCGACGTCTTCATTTTACCTCGAATATTATGTTTAAAAGTCACTTGCAAGGTTCGTCAATTATCATTATCCACAGCCCTATATACTGTCCCACTGCTGGGCACGGGGCTGGGCACGGGCCTCTTCTCACTATGAGAAGGGTAAGGCCATAATCCACCACGCTGGCCAAGTGCGGGTTGGCAGACTTCACATGTCTTTCGAGAAAATTATGGAGAACTCTCAGACATGCAGGTTTCCTCGCGATGTTTTCCTTCACCATTAAGCAAACAGATAATTAACAATTTAATACGCACTTAACTTCGAAAAGTGCCGTGTGGTTGACGGCATAGAATACAAGTGTCACCACCCCTTATCTTCCCGTGGGTGTCGTAAGAGGCGACTAAGGGATAACACGATGCAAATACCATCTTTGCGAAGAGACGGAAAACTCGACATCAAACCCTATACGACTGCCTCGTTGGTCTCGCGGCATAAATGTGCGCGTAGGATGGGAGGTCCCGGGTTCGATTCCTGGGTCGTCGGACAGTGTTATTGGGTTTTTCTGTCACGAAATTCTCAGTAGCAGCACGGAGTTTGGAAATGTGCCCGGTACGGCAATAGGCTCGCCCCTTATTACGTGGGACTAAAGTATATCTGGCGAAGAGTGGGCATAGAAATACACCTCTGCCTACCTCTTCGGGGTTATAGGCGTGAGACTATGTATGTATGTATCATATATGTAATATATAATACCATTTAGTAAGTTCAAAAGTAAAATAAAAGACTGCCTTATTAGGAAAGGTTATTATACCATTAATGATTATTTCAGGTAAGGATAGATGGTTACTTACACTGGCCAACTCTTGATTATTTTGAATTTATATAGATACCTTGCTTTTTAGTTTTTTTTTATATAATATCTCTAGTTCTATTAATTTAATATTCATGTTTTATTAGGTCATTCAACTTACTACATTTACATTTTCATTGTTGTTCCACAATTTTTATTAAAATTTGCTACAGTGTTAGATGAAGATAACTCGTTATCATGGACTGGATACTAACGTTTTTGTAATTTTTGTGTATTCATATACCGTCACTTTCTGTAACATACTATTCCACCATAGTTCTGAACATGATCGCGATTTGCCTACATTATAAGGCGTAAGTGGATGCTCCTGTTACACAAGATTCACATTGGAAGACTACTACAGCACTTAATTTAGTAACTGCATATTTGTTTAAGTATTATGTATGTTCTTATTTACTATTTACAAGTAAATAATTACAATGTGAAACAGTTGCAGCTCCTTACAAAAACAAAATATGTACCATAACAATGGCGATTAAAAAGAGTGGCCACGAGTTTTATTACCCGTTCTTTCTCGTGGTTCTACCTATTGCTTTGCGAAGAGGCAGTAAATGTAAATGTAGAAGCATTAGTAATTTACTTTAAAAAAATTACGTTCATAAGCGTCGCCTTGTGACCTAGATGAATAAATGATTTTTGATTTTGATTTTTGATATGTATGTTAACTTCGAAAAGTCATTGGTGCGTGCCGTGGATTCGAACCCAAGACCATCTGCGTAGCAGTTGTCGGTCTCTCCACTCGGCTATCGCTGCTGCTGTTTGTAAGGTTACTTATTGAAAATAAAATTCAATTTATAAAATATGCTATTAATAATCTTATTATTGATAGGTTGATAAAGTGAGAATGACGCAAGTGCACTAAGTGCACATGCGTCGTGAAGTAAACAAACAAGAAACATTGGTGTCCGCTTGTTTGTCTGTCCGCCTGTCCGCTCGCCGCACGTGATGGAGCGAGTAACTCGCCCGGAGTTAGTACCGGCGTCCACTCGCTGGTTCCCTGTATTTACGTAAATCACGAGGTGCGTGCGCTAACACACGGATATTACTTATTATTGGATCCGGAAAGCTCATACGTTGCGGCGAGGCACATATCACTGGCAGGAGGAAGCCGCCGGGAGCGCCCACAGCCCTCCGCCCGGTGACCACAGCGCCCCCTCACCACCACTCAGCCTCAACTGATGAGATTACACTGATTACGCCAATCACCCCTTTGTTTTGATAGTTTCCGAGAGCTCTTGAATATGGGCCCTAATAGCTCAGATTTAATAGCTCACTACCTCCGCGAGAGACGAACATCGGGGCTGACTTTATTATTCGGTTCATCTCAGTAATCATTTATAGTTGTTTCCACGTGCGGCGCCAGTGCTCTGCAGGTACTTGTTTTTAATGGACACTTGTCAGCCTCGAGTTGTTTACTATTCGTTCGGATTGTGGCAATAACAGTAAAGTTTCGCCGCGATTATTCACAGAATAATCGCCGCGATTATTTGGAATAAATAGAAATTGCTTCTGTAACAAATACCTAAGTCATTTAATAGTATACACTTTACGACTTTTGTTAATTTGCAATATTTTATTATTGAACATAGGTTAGCGCTGGGGCGGTGCTCATTGGCCGCGTCGAGCATGCTCCATAAATGCTGAACACAACGCGACGGGACGTAAATATTTCTGAGACGAAAATCTGTTCACCAAAATTACGTTTAAATAAAAAAAACCGAAGGAAAACGCATAGAGTGTTTCCAATCGTCGTAAAACATGTTAAGAGATATGGCGGGGGAGGAGGGCGCCGGCGCTCGATATTCGTTCACTTAAATAAAGATTGAAAAAGTGCCGCCATATATCTGTGCGATACGCGGCGGCGCGTTATACTCGCGGCGCGCATTTGTCACCGCCGCACCACGCGGTTTAGCGGCGCCGTGAGGCGCGGCACGTACCGCCTCTGGCGCATTTCATATGTCATTCTAAGCGACACCATTTAATGGATTGGCGCTCTTCGTTTCCGAGTGTCGCCCACAGTCATCGTCGCAACACTAAACCGTTAGTTATTGTTTGTTTACTAGCGGCTCGAACAAAAACGACTTAAAGGACGAGCAAGTTTGGTCGCAGGGTAGCAGCTAGTGCAAGCTCTTATGAACACAAGTTGGGGACAACATTCAGCGCCGACTGTCCGTTCATTGATCGCGGCGACCGCTCTCAACCTCATTTTAATTGCCATAAGCTGCTACTTACCGGAGCGCTCCGCACGACACTCCACTTGATCAAACAACGCTAACACGCGAGCGATTTAAACTCACGCTCGAACTGACGCACAAATCTATACGATGAACTTAGACTTCGTCTAAACTTCACTTAAAGTTAACAAAAGTCCGTATTCATAATAAGACCTTTGTGTTCCTCGTAGCTTCTGAGCATTCGTTAACTTGACGAAATTGACGACTTACCAAAACCACGGTAATAATATCTAACAGTATTCTAACTCCATACAAACGCACGAAACTCGAGTGATACCTACGCGCCTCGAGCGTAGTACACATTAGACTGTGCCTATAGTAAACAACAGCCGCGATCGTGCCGCAGTTGCGAACGGACAGAGAACCTTCGCTCAACCACGGTAATAATATCTAACAGTATTGTAACTCCATACAAACGCTCGAAACTCGAGTTATACCTACGCGCCTCGAGCAAAGTACCCATTAGACTGTGCGGACTGTGCCTAAAGTACCCACAGCCGCGATCGTGCCGCAGCTCGCATACGGCGTGTCTGTAGGTATATAACTCACCAAGACGGCCGAGTTACAATACTGTTAGATTATATTACCGTGGCTCAACTTCGCGATTTAATAATTTCGTAGCACTGACTCGTAGCGTAACGTCGTTGCACTTGCTCGACTAACTTTAAATTACCCGAGAGCGGCACATTATAAAATCATAGTTGTAAACGTTCACTAATGGCGACGGGGTGCCCGCGTTGCTCATTGTTCATTTGAATGGCAGCGAATCGATACCGTACAAATTGTCGTAAGTAATGCTGAAATGAATATATAGATGACTGCATTATCGGACCTGAAGAAACCATTGGAGTGAGAAGGCAGTGGTTTTTAAACAGAAGCTGAGGGGGAAGCCCCAGAGTCTTGTGTGTGTCATTCTTTAAGCAATTTGTATGTAAGGCACAGCTATCGAACTATTATCGACAAAGCCGTAAACAACGTAAAAATATTTATATAAAGAGGACACACACTTTTTCTCATATTGTAAATGCAGCGTTTTCTCTCTAATAAAAACGCTTTGGACGGTGGCTTTAACCCAAAGCAATATAATATAATATGTCTGCAAAATGAATAAATGTAATACGGATATGTGTTTTTCGCGCTTAAACAAGGCATCTGGAACAATTTGGCAAAGATGGAGCGTTTATTGTAAAATGGCGTTGTGCCAGCTGTCTAATTCAATAAAACCGGACCCATGGGTCGCGTGCATTTGCAGAACAGTGTCATATCCACGTTGTAGGATCATATGACGCTGACCTTCACACTGACTCTAGCGCGCAGACGATGGATTTATCAAAGTAAAGTGCACATCGCACGACACTTGTGTGACGCTCTGCTGATTCAATACAAATAAAGTTATTGTTTAGGTTACACACATACCTACTGGACAAATTGCTACGCCGTAGCATGTGCTACGTAGTAGAGAATAATAATAATAATAAATCATCTTTATTGTACACCAAAATAATTTTAAGATTACAAACATAAATGTAGAAATTTAAAGAAGTGTTAGAAATGGCGGCCTTATCGCTATTTAGCAATGTCTTACAGGCAACCTTAGGATGTACAAGAAAAGCACGGAGCCAGAAAGAAAGAAGGGTAGTTTGGCGTTGTAGATGATTTAGATAAACAGATAGCAAATAATTATAATATAATATACACATACATACACTAGCGTACAAAAATACATACATATAGTCACCAAGTACATACACTATATAAATAACTATATACACTATATAGAATATTATTATCTTGGTGATATCGCTGCAAAATATCCCGTTCAAAACCATTTTAAGTCCAAAAAAGTCATAGAATTGGATATAGGCCCCTTTTAAAACTGTCTCCGCAAATTCCGTGCTGATGAGATGTACGGGAGCCATAAAGTTTTTAAAAATACTGTTAATAAAAAATTCAAAACTCTAGCTTGTCGCTTGAAAAGACTCACTTGGTGTAGCATTATTCTAGTGACATGATGCCTTGAATTTTGCTAGTAATCCTTGCTAAGAAGGTTAAGAATCGCCGATTTAAAGGTACATTTATCAAAGTAAAGTAAAAAATTTCATTTTATATGTGCATTTTACATTTGTAGAATTCTGTGCTTATTTTACATGAGGTAAGTACAGTCGCGGTCTGAAAGTGTTTACCACCTTAAGGCTTTTAATTGCATGAACACATCAATGACACAAGGACGACGATATTGTAATAGACAACCAATCTATGATAACATGCGTTGCGTAACAACTGGTGTCAATAACGATATATTATTCCACATTTATATACCTACGTTCATTTAATTACAAGTGTGATATTTACACTGAAACTAAAATATTTGTAGTCTTCAAATAATGTAATTTTAATCTTGCTATTTACGATTTTGGAATTTGTAATTAATAAGTTTATCAAATGACTTTTACATTGACAGATTATAATGAAAGGGATGGCGAAAATACGACATCCTGGATATAAAACCTTTTTGAAAAAAATACAATATTTATATCGTCTAGCGTAAGATTGCCTCGTTGGTATTGCGGTAGCGCATACGACAGCTGATCATGAGGTCTCGGGTTCGATTTGCGGGTCGAGCTTGGAAAATGTTGCTAAGGTTTTCTGTTCAGAATTTCATAGTGACAAATTATTAGGAATTTCTGTCAAGAAAGTCTTAATAATTAGCCCGAAGTTGGGGGTGTTTCACCCCCGTGTATCAGAAAGCACGTTAAGCAGTCCCGGCTGTCATGATCTAAGGCAGTCATTAGTGGGAAGTCAGTGCCCTCAAATATACCTACTGACTACTGGTCTAACCTTAGAATGATGTAAGATGGCAGTCGCTCCGTGTAAAAACTGATATTCAGTCAAATCTCGGTAGACCAGTAATAGCAGGCCCTGGGCTCCGAAGCGCAGGCTTGGGATGCAACTAAGAAAATACTAGGGTGATGATGATGATGATATCATCTAGCGAAAATCAGGGTGCGGTCAGACTTATAATCTTTACTCTCGATATTTTATCGAAATATATCTGGATGCCAGATTCTATTTAATAAAAACTCGATGGAAAACGAAGCACATGTAGATCATTAATTCACTATCGTCGACAAAATGACGTAACTAATTAATAAACGAACGCTTGTAATGTTTCTTGTTTGGACTACTAAATAAAATATTGTCTTGAAGAGAAACATTTATGAAGACAAGTGAGTAATACGAGTATCATTTAAACGACAAGAGTTTTCAAACTAAAATCAAAGCTATCTAAATTGAACCGCTACGAATAGAACAGTATTTGAGGAAGGTATTATTATATACTTAAAACTTTTGATTTTTATTGACCTTGGTGAAAGAAGTTTGAAAATATTAGCGACGTTTTCATCCTTGGCATATAAACTAAACTTTCGATGCTAAAGAGAGCTGCTATCTTGTTAGCGGGTATAGCAGTCAATAAAAACCTTTGAGCGAGCTCATTAGCATCGCGGGCTATCATCAGCTTCTACTCGCAGTGTGTAAAACTAAGTCACATCTACATCTTGTGACGTCGTGCCCCGGCGCTTGCGAGCCTCGCTACGAGGGACGCACTGCAGTGGGGAGCCCTCTCCCGCTCGCCGGCCCTATATATACCGGCGACACACGTGGTTGGGCTCTTTTTCTGCTTGGAGACAACACGACAAAGCTGAGTACCCATCCGAAGACCTGTGGAGTGCCAACCTACCACCCACGCCCTGGATAATTGTCTAGTCGGTTAATCTCGAGTGTCAGTTCTTTTGTGTAATTAAAACCATTGTGTATCTGGAATAAAACGCGAGTTTAAACTTTCCTGGTGATATTTTTTATTTATTTCCCGTAAGACAACCTAATTATCTCTCTTTAACTGCTCGGCGAGTGATCGACCCCGGCTACCCCGTGGAAATCAATCACTCGTGCGACATTGGCGCCCAATAGAATTTTTAAATATATTTTTAAAACGTAAGTTGGCACTTTACAGGTGAGTGAAATAATTTCTTTTTCTCTTGTATATTTTTCTCCTGTGTGTGCATATATTCTGGTGTGGTGAATTGCGTACAGGTACAGTTTCTATCTATTTTGGTTGGCCATAAGCAATTTAACTGTGTAAATAACATAACGGTGATTTAATTAACGTCGGTCTAAAATCACGTTTCACCGCGGGCAGCGTGCCCAGCCGCCAACCGGTTCTAACCGCTTAGCCGTTGAACTAACGTGCCTCGTGTTCGCGAAAAAAATATTGTGATTCAACCTTTGAGTGACCTTTAAGAAATTTTTTTAATCCTTTACCAATCATCACACCATTGTATAATTTAGTGTATTTCAGCTTTTTTAGCACGGTATTCGATTTTCTAGCAATATTTAATTTTTTTTTCTAGTACCGGCGTAAATACTTAGATTTTCTATTATTGTTTTGTAATAATGGCTTACATTATAAATTTCTCATTATTAACTAAAGCGGAATTAGAATATGAGACCACAATACGCGGCGTTTCAAAGCCTGACGATCCCCGCAAACAAATCGCTAAACTTTCAGTTAAAATTCTCTCGGAGGATATATTATCTTCACCTTTCCCACCAGAGGAGGATGTGGCTGAAGTGGAAAAGTCGTTATTAAGATCAAATAAACACTTATCTATGTTGGAAGCAAACTATACCTCCGAGCTTCAACAAAAGGTCGAAACCGTGCTACACCATTGTTTTCATCGACTGAATAGGGTGGATACCGGCAGTCTTGATATTAAAAAAATTGAGTCTGTGTGGAATAAATTTAATGACTTATATGCGAAATTACAATTAATCACGAGCCGTAGTTCACGGTCGAATTGCTCAGTGGCAGAGGGAAACACTTCCTATAACTACGACCGTAAGCTTTTCTCGGAATTAGGTAAATTCAAATTTAACGGTAAATCATGTGTAAGATCTTTTATTGAAAAAATTGATGAATTTATGTCCTGTAGATCTATTCCACATGACAAGATGTTGTCTTTCGCTTTTGAAATATTTTCGGGTGACGCATTAGCTTGGTATCGTTCTGTTAAAAATAATGTAAAGACTTGGTTAGGGCGAGAACGAATCAATAACTATTTACGTGGCAAAAATGCACGGTCTGTTTTCGCGACTTAGTTCTCCTATCGCTGATTCGGAGAAGCTAGAAATTTTACTAAATAATATTAGACCTTGTTACACTAATTGTCTGCTCACTGCAAAGGTTGTTGATGTTGATAGTCTGGTCGAAGTTTGTCGTCTTTTCGAAAATTACCAAAGTCGCAGTAAGCAATTTTCTGAACCCCCTAAAGTTTCAAAGAATACTGTAGCACCCGATCTAGCGTATAATTATCCGTTTTCTAATTTTTCTTCAAACAAAAATGTTTACAATCATTATCACTTCAATAAATATAACTATGTCGCTGATACATCGAGATACAAGTCTGTACCACAAGTCAACGCCGTATCGAGTACTTCTAATATAAATAAAACTTTTTGCGTGCGTTGTAGATGCAATTCGCACTCATTACGTAATTGCCGTCAGCCACACTACCTAATCTGTTTTAAGTGCGGCACAAAGGGTTTCAAGGTGTCAGACTGCCCCAATTGTAAATCTAAGTTGACCCCTACAGTTTCAAAAAACTAGTTAATAAGGATTGTGGAAAATCAAATTATACAACTAATTGTAATAAAACAGAGTGGAATAATTGGTTGGACTTTTTAAAAAAATTCTTTAATAGCTATCATATTTCCTCAATCCGTAATTCTAAAGTAGAATATTTACCTTACGTTACTCTAAAATTAAACGGAATACCTACTACTGGTCTTTTAGATTCTGGATCTTGCGTTACAATTTTAGGTAATAATTTGCATAACTTATTTTTGAAAGACAATGTTTTGGATAAATCGAAACCTTTAAGGTTAATAACAGCAGGCGGCGAACGATTTGAGTCTTTGGAATCGGTGTTTCTACCCTTCGAGTTTCAGGATAAATTGATTAACTTAGAAGTTCATGTTGTACCTGGGATTCAAAATTCCCTTATCCTTGGCATGGATTTTTGGCGAAGCTTTGGCCTATTTCCTAACAAATTGGAGTCTGTTTTGACTGTGAACAAGTCTGACGCTCAAGTAATGGAGTTGCAGGCAGTTCCCCCTACACATCTTGTTTCTTATGATCATCTTACAGTCGACCAGAGAGCTACCGCTGACAACATTATTTCTAAATTTACCGATATTTCATACGAGAAGCGGGGTCTCGGTTGCACAAATATTATTTCTCATTCAATTGATACAGGTGATTGTCCCCCTATTCGGCAAAGATTTTATCGCATGTCTCCCGATAAACAAAGAATTTTAATAAAGCATCTTGACGACATGCTCTCAGAGGATGTTGTTGAACGATCCGAAAGCCCGTGGTCAAACCCGGTCATTTTGACACCAAAGAAGAATGGTGAACTGCGTTTCTGTTTGGACAGTCGTAAATTAAATTCCGTTACAAAAAAAGATGCTTATAGCTTGCCTTATATTTCGGAAATTTTAGATAATCTGAGAGATGCTAAATACTTGTCTAGTTTAGACCTGTCTAAATCTTTTTGGCAAACATTAATTAAAGAAGAGGACCGTTGCAAAACAGCCTTTTATATTCCCACGCGCGGCACATTTCAATTCAAAAGAATGCCTTTCGGTCTTACGAATGCGCCAGCTACTCAACAACGATTAGTTGATATTTTATTTTATGGCCCAGAATTTGAAAATAAGGTTTCTGTTTTATCGATGACATAATCTGTATCACGTCCAGCTTCAACGAGCATATTACTCTTTTATTACGCATTCTTGATAAACTAAAAAGCGCTAAATTAACAATTAATCTCGAAAAATGTCAATTTTTTAGAGATAAACTAAAATATTTAGGCTATGTTGTCGACTCTAGTGGATTGCATCCCGATCCGGATAAAGTAAATTCAATGAAAAATTATCCCACTCCTTCTAATAGAAAAGAAGTACGTCGATTTTTAGGCGCAGCCTCGTGGTACAGGCGTTTTATACCGAATTTTAGCTCTATTGCTGCACCCTTAAATAAGTTAACATCTCAAAGTAAAAACGCACCTCCATTCTGCTGGACGACAGAGGCTAATGAGGCGTTTAATAACCTAAAGAATTGTTTGATTTCCTTCTCGGTGTTGGCTTGTCCTGACTACTCACAACCGTTTGAAATACACTCAGATGCTAGCGATTTTGGTCTTGGCGCGATCCGCTGTCAAAGGTTAAATGGTGAGGAAAGAGTCATAGCGTACTATAGCAAATCACTCAGTAAGCAAGAAAAAAATTACAGTGCCACAGAGCGCGAGGCCCTGGCTGTTCTATCTGCTATAGAACACTGGCGTTGTTATGTTGAAAATGGTAAAAAGTTTATTGTTTACACTGATCACGCTGCTTTGAAATGGTTCTTGACTTTAAATAACCCTACTGGCCGGTTAGCCAGATGGGGAGTTCGCTTATCTTCCTATAATTTCGAAATACGTCATCGTCGGGGTTCCGATAACGTTTTACCTGATTTTCTGTCTCGCTCTTTACCCGTTTCTGCTATTGCTAATGATATAAATATAGATATTAATTCTAATCAGAATTTACCAGTTTCTACTAATGATCCTTGGTATTTAAATATCTATAAAGGCTGTTTAAGTTCTCCGACTTCCTTTGTTAACTATCAAGTAATAAACAATAAATTGTATTGTTTTAAAAAAAACATTAAACCCTCTCACTAGAGAATTTCAATGGAAAGAGGTTATTCCGTCTGACCAAAGAATTGACATTCTAAGGGAGAATCATTCTTCGCCCACTGCTGGACATCTGGGTATCTTTAAGACATACAAACGTCTTGCACTTAATTACTTTTGGCCTGGTATGTACTCCGATGTTGTCAAGTTCGTCAGTTCATGTGAACCTTGTATCACCCATAAACACCAAAATTACCCAAATTTAGGTCTAATGGGAAAACCCAAATCATGTCAAAAGCCCTTTCAGACGATTAGTATTGATTTGATTGGTCCATTGCCCCCCAGCAGAAAACAAAACACTTTTATATTTGTGGTCAGTTGTTGTTTCTCTAAATATTGTTTACTTTTCCCCATTAAATGGGCAACTGCAGAAGTGATAACAAAAATTCTTGAGGAAAATGTATTTTTGGTGCATGGAATTCCATCTACTATTGTTTTGGATAACGGTAAACAATTTATTAGCGCAACCTTTAAAAGTATGTTGTCAAAATATAAAATTCCAAATTTGCATTTTACACCGTTGTATACTCCCCACGTTAACTCAGTTGAACGTTACAACAAAACCATTATGACAGCTATTTCAACTTTCATAGAATCTGATCATCGAATCTGGGACACTTTAATCACTAAGGTTCAGTTCGCCCTTAACTGCGCAGTTAGTGAGGTTACTGGTTATTCTCCTAATTTCCTTGTTTTTGGTAGGGAGGTCATAACATGTGGTTCTCAGTATATTGACAAGGAATTTAATTCCAATATGGTGCTTGAACCACGGGACGGCTATGCCGAAACTTTAGGCTACTTATCCTCTATTTTCGAGAAGGTACATTCAGCTCTGTTGTCGGCCCACCAACGAAATTGTTCATCTTATAATCTTCGCCGTAAACCGGCAGAATTCAATGTCGGTGATATAGTTTGGCGCAGAACGTTTCTACTTAGTGACAAGGATAAATACTTTAGCAAGAAATTGGCGCCTAAATTTATTAAATGTAAGATTGCCTCAAAAAAGTCACCCCTAGTATACAAACTTAACGACATGGCCGGTAAACCTTTAGGAGAATGGCACATCAAGGATTTAAAGTTGATTAATTACAAAGAATAATAAAAGCATAAAAACAACAATGTAAGACGCATATCTATACTAAGTTATAATTACCCACATAATCATTTGTGAAGGCCAACAATGGTTCTTATGTTTTCGAGTCGAAGCTCACAAGATAATGTATTGTGTTGTGTTAATGATTTATGTAAACATGCTAACATAAAATGAATAAATGTTTCAGTTATAAATTGTAATAAAGTTTATTACATGTAATATTGTTACAAAGAATCTGTTGTTTATCTAACTATCAGTTATGGCTCAGTGGTTAAAAAGTTGTTGTCGGATCGGTCTGGTGTTCGATTCTCGCATGTGTATTTTCTTTCCGCAAATCTATTTGTTGAAATGCATATTGATTGGCGTATTGTTTTTCGCCGTGCCTTGTTCTGAAGTTCTGTTGTTATTCTTAATTCTGTATAAATTCCATAATCAAATTGTTATTATAGGTACTTTATAAACATCCAGAGTAATTAACCGTGCGTCGCGAGCTCGGAACAGTCGAATAGTACCTACCATTTAGATCGTACCTACCTAGTTGTCGTTATGACGCACGCGCGTTCACTCAGCGACGCGCCGATAAATAAATGCCTAACTAATGATTCACCATTGTTTACATTCAAAAGGTGTTTACTGGTCGTGTTGTAGTTATTAATTAGAGCAAAATATTTATTAAATTCTTTCCTTTGACATTGAGCGGTCCGGTCGTGTCTGCGGCTTATATTATTTTTGTTCATCGTTACGAAAAATCTGTTGTTACACCTAACTATATTCAAAAAGTTTACTCATCTAGTGGCAAAGGCCGAACCCAAGATTTTTAAGTCGTAGGGCTAGATCGAGTTTCTTATATCTACAAGTCATAATTACCTAATAATTACCCTAAGCGCTTCTCCATAGATTGTTATCTTTGGTATTGGGCTATTACACTGGCCTTGGCATTTACATGTAGGTATGTGTGATGAATTATGAATGATAAATGTTTATGTTCAAATTCAGACTGCCGTTGTACGCGTGAAGAATGCAAGCGTGGGTCATTATTATTTAGGTATCCTAATTAGCGTATAGGGTTGTCACTTGTTCAAGGTACTCATGCCCTTGTTTTCTCTAATTTCAGGGAGTATCTTCAGGGCTGCTACGCCCGTTGGGCTAGGGAATTTTCCTTAGGGAAAATCCCGGCCTAACGGGGGGGGGGTGTGTGACGTCGTGCCCCGGCGCTTGCGAGCCTCGCTACGAGGGACGCACTGCAGTGGGGAGCCCTCTCCCGCTCGCCGGCCCTATATATACCGGCGACACACGTGGTTGGGCTCTTTTTCTGCTTGGAGACAACACGACAAAGCTGAGTACCCATCCGAAGACCTGTGGAGTGCCAACCTACCACCCACGCCCTGGATAATTGTCTAGTCGGTTAATCTCGAGTGTCAGTTCTTTTGTGTAATTAAAACCATTGTGTATCTGGAATATAACGCGAGTTTAAACTTTCCTGGTGATATTTTTTATTTATTTCCCGTAAGACAACCTAATTATCTCTCTTTAACTGCTCGGCGAGTGATCGACCCCGGCTACCCCGTGGAAATCAATCACTCGTGCGACAATCTACACTCAAGCGAGCGACTCACGTCAGCGAGAGTGTCGTGTTATCGTGTCGCGTGTGATCGCGTGGGCGGCGGGCGCAGTCGAGACGTCGTCTAACTGAGATTAACGACGCGACCAGCGAGCAGCCCCGCCACCTGCCGGCTCACTCCAGGAAGTTGTTAATTAAACCGCCTGTACATTTGTTTATCGGCGACAAACGAGAATAGTTGTCAATTTGTCACCGGCGACGACGCCGACGCTGACGTAGACGCTACGAGTACATTTTTCAAAATTCCTCGCTTAAGTTTCCTTACAGGTAAATCTTTGTTCCGATACCGGTCAACCAACTAAAAACGTGGTTACGCGAGAGAACCCTACAACAACATGAAAAAGAGTGGGCAGAGTTGAAAGAGTGTAGGCAATCCAAAGATGCCATTCCCCAATTAAACAAATGACTCTCACAAAAACTGCTGCACTCTAACAGGAAAACACTCAAGCACTTGACTGGCATAATAACCGGCCACTGTCCACTAAATAAGCACCTGTACAATATCGGCGACACGGACAGCCCACTATGCAGGGGCTGCATGGAGACCGAAGAAACACCCGCTCATGTGATTCTAAATTGTACCAGCGTGAGCGACCAACGGACGAGGTTCCTGAACAATCCCAGAACCATGAGCGAAGCCATACGCAACATTGGTCAACTCATGGCATTCTGGAAGGAGCTTTCATGGTATGAGTAGCAGGCGACAACCGTGTCGCTGCTCACGCACAATGGCCCAACTCAGTGGCTAAGTGCGGAAAACACCCGTCCAACTAACTAACTAACTAAATCTCTAAATCAGGTAAAACTTGTTTATCATGTTACTGATGTAGATCCGATAGCTCAGAGCGAGGTCTCACTAACGTTACAGCCTCAGTGAACAGTTCCCGACGAACAATAACATACACAAGCGGAACACAACGTGTGCGCTCGAGTGCAGCGAGCACACGACGCGCTGCTTGTCTAGAGGTACAGACAAGAGGTACTTAAGTCTGTATCCCTACATTGACCCTCGAGTGTAACTCCAGGCGAAAGCGCTAAGTCAAACGTTTAACCAACAACACAACACAATCTCGAATAATTCTATCACATTCTGAATACAAACATTTTGAGAAACTTTAACCCTCGTTTAAGAAACCTTTACGTTTTATCTATTGTAAGAGGCGCGAGAGGTTTAGAGAGTAAGTGTCGCGGAAGCGAGGGTCAAGTGCAATGACCGACAAGGTCACCGAACACGCGCCACTCCCGGGTAACTTAACTACTGGAACACACTAAGGAATTGCATCGCTCGGAAATTAGATAACTTGGAACTTAATAAATAATCTCCTTCTCTCTTAGCAAAACGGAAAGACTAATAATCCTTGAAAGACGACAGCGAAAGGTCGGAGTTATAAGAAATCATTGCCATAAAAATAGGCATAATAATACGTTATGATGGTTATTTTTATGAGTAACTTTCTCGTTGTTCTGTCCGCATCTGTTATTTACTTAGTAACAAATTGAGGGAAGTATATTGAATTATGTTAACATTATATTCAATCTAATAATGGTAAGTAGGTAATATTAATAAATAACGCATTGTTCATATACAGGACACACTTTTTGTTGAGTGAAATGTTGTGAGCGGCCTGGTGAAATGTGCTACATTTAGAAGCAACTGGATCTAACAAAAATAATAAAAAAAAATAAAAAAAAAATTCTGTTAAACGGATCGGTAAGTCCTAGCTACCAGGGGCCCAATTCTCCTAAATAAATATAGTTTCGATATCATGGCAGTGTCATACTTACGTCACAAAAAGCGTATTCTTCTAAATTATCTGATAATTGAACGAAGTTGTAACGAGATCGTAAATTGAAACAAGTGTCAAAATATGTGTCAACGACGAACAGTTTTTTTCAAATTATACGATAATGACATTAGGTTATCAGAATACCGCTTCTGAGTCAATTCAAAATAAAATACCAATGTCATATAAAAATAGGAGAATTGGCCCCCTGATCGCACCAATCTTCTCATCAATCTGGGGTATTGATCAGACAAATATAAAATCGTTGGGCGTAGCGTATTCAGAGCAAACATTTTGATAGAAATTCCACGCGCCCAACGATTTTATATTTATCTGATCAATACCCCAGATTGATGAGAAGATTGGTGCGATCTGGTAGCTAGGACATACCGATTTATTTTTTTGCTTTTACGTGTTGTGTGTACTTGTGCTCAATCAGTCTTTATTTTAGAAAATTGAACAAAACAATTGTTCCTCATTCTAAGTTAGTCTTGCATTATACATTCATGCTGACATTCTAGGTATGACAAAAAAATATAAACTTAAAATTTCGTACCTAATGCCCACTTTTAGATATGACGGCGTTTGGTCCTCGTCGTCCGCATGTCCGCGTCTACAGTTGCCGTAAATCGCCTCGCGACGTCCGTTGCCGGGGAGTCCTCCACAGCAAAGAAACTACCCAAAACAACCGTGTCCGATGAAGACATGCTTCAGGCGGAAGGTGAGGACACTGTGGCGGCCTCCAGCCACTCCACAAAGAGGGTTCTTACTATCGCTTTTGCCGTGTATCCATTCATTCGCACTCACCCATCCATTCACTCAATCGATAAAACAATGATGATGACACATGTTAAATCATTCACGGTGGCAAAACTTGAGGCAGAATAACAATTTCCAAAAGAGGGACCTACTAACGTGCGCTAATATATGTACAAAACAAACGTACAGTTTTTATTCTCTCACTGTCATAGTCCCATAGGCAATTCGACACAACAGAGTCATATCAGTCGCAGGATTAACTCTTGACTGTTACTGAGAATTCATCAGAAAACCGAATTATTCCTTGCTGGCCAACCTGGGATTCGAACCCTTGATTATGATCGTAAGTCAGGCCAGCCAACAAAAACTCTGTAGGTACTTATTTAACCATTCAGTATTGTCTGAACAAGATAGCAAAATAATAACTTCTTACCTTTAAAACTTAAAATAACTAATTAGAATACACAATTATAGATGGATATAAAAGTCTATTAAAATAATCTTACCGTTTTATTTCCCTCGAAAAATTTCGGGCCAAACTGACTCGCAAGCACGGAGGAGCTTACGCCGCGGTGAATGCTCGCTGTGCAACGCTAACGACATTTTGTTCGAACGAAAGAGTCAGATAACCGATGCTGTTTGTGATTATTCTGTAAGCTAACCGCCAAACCTTTGATTTACCTTGTTATCTAACCACCATACCAGATATTATTTTTGGGAGGGGAAAAAACGGTAAGCGACAATGTAAGGCGACATTAGTTTGGATGATTTATCCTAAGCGCCTTAGATGATTGATTTGGTGACTAGGGAATATAAAAATAATCGCCAAATAAAGTCACGGAAATGAGACCTAAATGTAATAAATGACATATATTTTATCCGAAGAAAGTGCCCTAATATCCTAACCGAAAGCTTGGTACACAAAGATTCAAGTAAAATTTGATTAATGTATTTTTTACAAAAAAAAATTTACAACCCAAACTACTTAACATTCAAGTAAAGAAAAAAATAATCAGCCAAAATTGCTTATCTCATAGTTTTGAAATATTTTTTTTATCCGACCACCATAATACAAAATACACCAAAAATAACTGTCGTTTATGACGCAAAACTTAGTGTTAGAACCTCAATTCCTTTACTGCCTAAGCGACAAAAAGTTGTTGTCCTAGAGCCACGAAACTTAGACCATTAGACGCAGAAAAAATATACGATTCTAACCATAATTATATGTCTATTTCGCAAAAAATGTCGCTTACCCCCTTTTGGCCGGAAGGCATCGATATTATGTTGTATTGTCATCAAGATTAAGTGTGTGTACCAAATATCAGATCAATTTGTCATCAGGAAGGGGGTAAAATTCCAATTACTAAATTTGACCCAAACAAACAAATAAACAGGTCAAGCTAAATAAAATCGTTTATTAATAATAAAACCGTTTAAAAACGAATTATGCCAGTGGGCACAGAAAATGAGAAGATAAAAATCTCTTTTAAAATACATGACTTTCTCAAACATAATCTACAATCATTTGACTGCACGTATTACGTAGTGTTTTGAGAGGCCGTCTCGCCGTTTATCCACAACTTGTTTTATGGAGTCTGGGCTTTTGATGGACGGACACTAATGTCCGTTGCTTGAATCTTTGTATTTCAACGAATTTATTCCTGGTAGGAGTTGTCTTTTAAGAGATAATAAAGGAGCATTGACATAAACGCACTAATTACAACAACTGTCCCAATAATTTTAAAATTCAAAGCTATAAGGATAATGTGAACAAATGTAATGAAAAAGCATTTTGTATGCGACTTTTACTTACAACTTACGTAATATCATCATCATCAGCCTGCCGTAGTCCACTGCTGGATATAGGCCTCTTCAATGGCACGCCACTGAGCCCCCTTTTCGGCTCTTCGTGTCCAGCCGCTGCCAGCCACTTTCAAGCTGTTCGAAGTTCAATCCCGGGCCGCGCATAAGGCTCGCCAGACAAGCGGCTTCGTTTGCTATTTTCTTTTATAAGAGCCATCCCTCGCAGGGGATTATCCCGCCCGACCCGCGTAACGTTACGGAGATTGAAATCATGAATAATGTGTACACACAGACTCGGCTCGACTCGACTCACAATATTTATGTCTCATATTTTTATCTACAAGGGGAAATAGAATAAGCTGCCTAATAATGACGGCGGATTTAAAAATATACGTTACAGAATGGTGTTCTTTGGAACGACGAGGTAAAACAAAGAACAAGTTTAATCCTACCAAATGACTCTTTAGGATGTAATGTATTGTTGTGGACTTTACAAACATCCTAGCAATGTACTCAACGACAACCCGAACATGAAATAACTGTCAAATACTTTGCTGTACACGACATAGTACCAAACAGCTAGGAGAGAACTTCGCTATTATTGCAGTCAAATTAATTGTATATAAGCAATATGATGATGATGAACCAATATGAACACATCGGTATCACAGTTAATCAAAAGCTGCATTCAGTGCCAACTCTACCGAGATACACAACTAACTACATCACATACTAAAATGAAGTCATTAAAATGTTGAGTAAAAGTTTAAAGAGATAGTTCTCCTTCAACTTTTCTAACTGAATTATATTCCTATTTCATTGTGAAATAGGAATTGACAAATAAATATAATAGTAATGAGAACGCACCGTGCAGCTTGGGTTCGGGGTACAGGTGGTAACTAAATTCTCGAATGAGATTGTTAATTAGTGGAAGTTAGTGGGCGGGCACAAAACCCCGCACCCCGCGCTTGACCGCGGATAAGTTCAAACTCCTGACACTGCGTGAACTTGTGATCGCGTTGTAACTGCTGGCCGGCCGTTGTTGGCACAAGTGGCGCACATTACTTTCCTTCCTCTCAAACGATTTAACTCATTTTATTTGTTGAACTGTGCAACTGCCACTCCAAACTTTGCAGTCGGATGTGACAAATATTTTGGAGCGCAGCTACGGACGTATCTCGTTAGCCTCTGTACTAAATAAATATTTTTATGTTACACTCCATAGTTTGTTAAGCCATCTTCACTTCATCCTTTTTATATGCTCTGGTACCACACTTGGGCATCCCATACAGTTATATATTGCTCCCTTACCTAAGATGGGCAACTTGTGGGCAATAACAACAATGTATTGAAACATTAGCTCTCGCACACATATGCGTCGAACAATCAAACAACAGTTACAGCGACTGTTCCTGTTGTATTCATCGTCAATTAGATCTCCGCCACGAGAGCACAATCATTCACAAGCTTTTATACAATAGTTACCTACGGCTTCACTCGCCCCCCCCCCCCCCCCCCCGCCCTCCCGCTCGCCGCGGTACGAGCCGCGAATAATCGACTATAAGTGTGGGTAATAACAATAGTGACGGATAAAAACCAAAGTGCCTCAAATATCTTTATTGGAAAGCGTAATTGAACTTCCACATACAGACGTGCGGTGAATCATGGATCGTCAAATCGAGTTAGTGAACACAAACTGCTTTTGTTTCAGTGTAACGTTCGTTAATGAAGTATCGTGTCGGTGCATAGTTCACCGCTCCGCCATTCTTTGAATACTGCCATTAATCGTTACAGCGATCCGTCGACTAGCAATTTATCGCAACCAGGAACTGTCAAGCGACCGTGCTTCACCAAATTGTATTTCGAAACTGAATAACGCTCTGTTTACTGTAATTTATACATGTTATAAACATTTTAACATCGTTTGTATTACTTGACACTGACGAAACTGAAGTTAACAATATAATTATGTCTCTAAAAGACAGCTGTGCCGCTGGATGGGATAATATACCAAACAAAATCATAAAGCAATTCAAGCACGTCTTAGTTCCCCCGCTGACCAACATTTTCCAAAAATGTTTGTTTAGAGGTATATTTCCCAAGTGCCTTAAAAAATCTGTGGTAGTGCCGGTGTATAAATCCGGTAATAAAGAGCAAGTAAATAACTATAGACCGATTTCTCTACTGCCCTGTATGTCAAAAATACTTGAAAAAATTATTAATAATAGACTGATAAAGTACCTAGAGGACAAATCGATATTATCTAAGACACAGTTCGGATTTCGACCTAAACTATCGACAGCTGACGCCGTACATCACCTGACTGACTTTTTGGTGCAAGAACTTGACAAGGGTAACCACACAATAGGAATATTTCTGGATCTTTCTAAGGCTTTTGACACCGTCTGTGTCCCTATTTTGTTGCGTAAACTCGAGAACATTGGTATAAGAGGTAAACAGTTAGAATTAATTAAAAGTTACTTAGAGGACCGCACGCAATGCGTAAAAATCGGTAACACAGTTAGCACTGATGAAAATAACACATCTTTCGGAGTCCCCCAGGGAAGCATCTTAGCCTCTACGTTATTCCTCATTTACATAAATGACCTTTGTAATCTACACATAAATCACGGTTCTATCGTATCATACGCTGACGACACTGCTCTACTTTTTTCCGCTGAGTCAGAAAAAGATGTTTTCGAGTATGCACAACATGGTTTTAATTGTGTTAATAAATGGCTTCAGCACAATTTACTAACACTAAATGCAGAGAAAACCAACTATGTTAAGTTTACCATACGCAAATTAACAGCACAACAAACTAACACACCACTGTATGCCCATCACTGTGGCGCCTTTCCTGGAATTCCCTGCGCTTGTCCTTGTATTAATGGCACAAATAAAATAAAATATCTAGGTATCATATTAGACGAAACACTTTCCTTCAAAGAGCATATCGAGTGTTTAAACGGTAGAATACGTAAGTTAATATATGTCTTCAAGAAAATGCGACATATTGCTGACCCAAAATTAATAAGGCAAGTGTACTTTGCTCTCTGCCAGTCATTATTAACATATTGTATTACGACATGGGGGGGCGCAGGAAAAACTTTGTTACTGTCTGTTGAAAGAGCTCAGCGAGCAATTCTTAAAGTATCAACCTCCAAACCGTTCCTATATCCAACTAATTCCCTATACCAAGCTTGTAAAGTATTAACAGTTCGACAACTATTTATCAAGAGTATCGTATTAAAGCAACACACAGCCCTTCCCTACAGCACTATATCTAACAACAAAAGGCGACATAATATAATATTTCCGACTAAAATGCAAACAAGACACGCATTCACATCCAAATTTTATATATTCCTGGGGCCGCTACTTTACAAAAGACTAAACGCATTAACTAACCTAATTCCTTGCACCTACTTCAAATGCAACAAAATTGTCACCAATATCCTTCTGAATATGTCCTACGAAGATACAGAAAAATTATTAATTGTGTTAAAATAATTATCTCAACAAAATACACCTTTACCTCAATTTATTAGTTGTAATTATTCATAAGATATTATAGATCTAGTATTAGTGTACTAAAACATGACGTACGTAATATTGTAGTAAGTAAGTGATTATATATTTTATTTTATAGTATCTAATTAGCCCTAATCGCCTGAAACACAGGTTTATCCTAGTTCAGGCATATAATCTTATATCAGGATCCTAAACTAAGCTTTTGTACTCTAAATAAGTAAATTGTACCTTTTATTTAACAGAATAAATTGAATTTGAATTTGAATTGAATTTAATTTTGCTAAATACTGTTACGTTAAAATACAATCACTAAGCCTAGAAACGTGGCACATGAGCGCTTTGTGTAATGGCACGAGGACACACACACAATACACGAGGTACGTTCAGTATTCAATATAATATTGTATGTCGGCATAATGAAGCGGCGCTTGTCACACCGCGAGAATTTTCATACACAACAATATTGTACAAATGTGTGATTATGTAAATTCAGTCGTGCTTGATTCAACAGAACAGTATAACAGTAGTAGATACAGATACAATAGTACAGTACACACCCACAACACTCGGCCTCTCATACCGATCACCGAACAAAACAAAATAAATTGCGGAGCCTCTCAACAATATCAGTTCTTTGAAAGAAAGTTATATTAATAATAAAACAAACTGTAGTAAGCCTTTATCGATAGCTAGTGGTAATATTCGCCGTCGCCGCTATGTAAATGCTGCCGGTGACGCGGGGTGCGGGGCGGTGCGGCACGAGGCGCGGGGGGGGGGCGAGGACAGTTTAAACACGCTCACAATTCCAGTTTGTTTGTATTTATTCCGGCGCCGATTTATTACTGTTTGCTAACTTGACTCGGGATCAATCTGCTGACCCCCGCGGCGCACACCTCGCACTCAGCGCCGCCGACCTCGAGCTGTTTGTGTTGACCTCGCCTCGCATCACGGCCGAAGCGTCATAAGATGGCACTATAATTAGTTCAAGTTAAGTTAGTTTACTCGTTAACTACAGCTAATCTGTGACAAATTCCCGTCGTACGATTAAACGTCCCGCGTCACAGCGGCGCCTTAGGCGACACGCACACGGCGACCACTGTCTTTGTGGAAAAAGTTAGAATCAGATCCAAATCAAAAAAGTATAGAATTCCGTAGCGTACCCATACAGTAAGAACACTTCAGGAGTAAACTGAAGAGAAACGCGTGACAAACGTATGTCTTATCAACTCTTTGTATTACAAGCGTGAATTGAAACAAGCTGTAAATAAACCAATTGATTGAAACAAAATGCTTGGAAGAACGTGTTAATTGAGTGTTACAGAATGTGTTAATTAACTTAAATTTCTTTAAATGTTTAGTTTCGATGAAATCCGCTAAATGTAAAGTAATTATGTACTTGTGCTTGGCAATAAATATATTTGAATTTGAAATTTGAATATTTGAGTGTAACGTAGTTCGTTATGAAATATTGAGCAATATTCTACAGTCCAATATATAGGTACTGCGTGAATAACCAACACTCGCGGTTTATCAAGACAAACCATACCAAGGCATGTGCTTGATATATTAATTTAATTCATGGTTTCCAAATTATAATGTTTATTGTGTGTGCTTCAGCCTTAGTTCAGTTACTCGCATTGTCTTTGTATAGCGATTTCCCTTAGTGAATCGATCCGAGTATATTTAAGTCTCATATGTACGTACACATATAAGTACATGTATGCATCACGAACGTCGAATTGTCGCGACGTCGTTGAGCTCGAGCACTCCCGCGGCGGAAGCGCGGTACAAATGAAAAAACTTGTATCTTGTTGTACGACGAGAGAACAGCGGCCGATATCGGCACATCGCCGGAACTTGTCGCTCGAGAGGGGGAGGGGGAGGCTCCGTTCATCTTCCACGGCTTCAGTGGGGTCGCGTACTCGCAAACAAATTGCTTATTATAAACTTTAATTTGTTGAAGCGCTCCGTATCTGGGGTGATACGCGCACCTACAAGCGATGTGTTTTTTTTGGCGCAACATGTATTGTTTGTGAAATACGACTCCCTAGCTTCGTACTTAAACACAAATAAATTATTTTGATAGCCGATTGTAGAGGGCGAATTTGGAGTGAAGGGCTACGCTCGTTCATTTGGCCGAGCATTTGTAACTGATCTTTTAGAGTATTATTTCATTAGTATAAGAGGGAATATTTTTCATTGACGAAGCGGTGGAGATGAACAAAGAGTCTGACGCGGCGCCTGATGTATTTGCGGGACGTGTGGAATGTTAATGGCGGCTGCTGTAATTAGTAGGCGCCATAGTGCGTAGCGGTGCCGGTAGCCAGGTTCTACGATGCTACGGCGTAGCATGACATAATAATTTAAAATTATTGTAGTTGAAAGAACTGTATCATTCATTTGTGTATCATTGTGACGTCGTCCGTTTGTCTGTGTGCGTGTGTGTGACAGTTAATGTCACGTGTGCATACTATGTAAAGCGGTGTCTGTGTGCGTGTGCAAACGTCGTGCGGTTAATGTCTCTGTTAAGGCGATATTCCTCGCCGCGTAATACCTCCTACATAGTCACTCGCATAGGTACACAGCACATACTTGTTTATGGCACAAATACCAACTTCAGGTTAATAACTTCGCTACATAAGCCTAAGTAATCTAGAGAACATTACTTAGGCTCATAACAAATAATGAAAATAAGTTAAAATTTAGGGTAATCAGTGGTTTGTAGTTTCTGGTAAAGAGCCAAGTTTGGCGGTTGTTCTGTCAGGGGGTTAGGTAAGTAGCGAGGGGTGGGGGCAGAGAGGGAATAGGATTGATGCGATCAGGTCGAGACAGCACCTACTGTCCAATCAGCAAAATTGAAACGAGAATTGTTACGGCGTAACTTTTAACATATTCATTTTAACTATTTTTATTTTAACATCTAACTGTCAAGTAAGAAGAGGGTTTGGAATAAGGAGAGGCTTGCAATGCTTACAACATAGGGGAAAGGACTTTGACTGCGCTGGCGTAGTGGTTTAAGATGTCACTTAGCCAATACCAGTACGTCACAAGACATGCATTCGATGCCCTCGAGGTACGAAAAAGCAGTGACCCATCAAAATAACACTGGATGTTCTTTGCGACCATTGTTTGAAAGTTTAAGTAACGTTCATAGCTAAGAACTTCCAAGCTGAACAAGGACCACTAGTAAGGTTAATCTCGTCCTAATATCTTGTAGGAAGAGAGTGCTTCAGTCAGACGTACCCCAGAACAGTTTCAAATGTGGTTAAAAACGAGTCATCAACATCATCAGCCTTTAACAGTCCATTGCTGGACTAGGCCTCTCCTTTGAAAGGAGGAATTGGCCTACTATACCACGCTGGCCAAACGGGTTGGTATAGGGTTTGTATCAAGTTTTCCTTCTCTTACAGTGCTGTTCTCTGCATAATATGCTCCCTCTGTCGGCTCTTACGACACCCATGGGAGCGTCCGTGTGGTGACGGATTATGAATACGGAATGTCACCACCTCATATAAAAACCAGTAAATCTCTAAATTAAATAATAACAGAAATGTTTTTATATTGAATGAAATACTTTCTCAGGCGTACCCTAATGCAATAAATCCCAACCATATCTCATTAGCGTTGTACGGACGAATCAGCGTTTCGATGCAGCGACTATAATATTACAACAAAAAAGTAAAATACATCTTTGCACTCCAATCTGAAAGTTACAATCCTTCAGAATTACAGCATGAGTCCATGAATTTAAAAAAGTAAAAAATATCCTCGAACATATAAGTATGCAGAACTCGTGGCACATTTTGCTCGAGTGCTTATTTGTACGATGTCACTTCTCTCGCAAGAAGGTTCTGATACTGTTTTCGTATGAATCATCTTCGATGAGATATTCGCCGCCGCCGCCTCCAAAGTTGACTACTGGTATCGAATACGGCACTCCATGTAATATTTCAACACGCCACGAACCAGAATGTATTATCAAATAAATCGATAACGCAAAAAAAAATGTGTTTTTATAAGCTAAAGAAATTATTATTAATATCAATATACTAGAACTATGTTAGTTGTACATCAACTAAAATGTTTACTTAAAAGATAGAACAGTTGATTATTCAATATTCTACAAGTCTTACTACGTGAGTAGTTTTGTAAATTAAGTACATTACAAAGTTACAATTTCCTATATATTTATTTATTTTGAGCTTTCGTCGTAGTATTCGTTGGATATTCAATAAGAAATAAATAAAAACATTAGTATTGCCGAAGTTTGAAATTGTGACATGAATAAAAATTCGTAAGAAAATATCTGAACAATTTTATTGTGTACACGGTCTGTATTTATAAACAGTATTGCGCAATTTGAAAATAGGTCAACAAATGAGATGATTTAGTATTACAATAAGTTTGAAATTAAGTTTGGGGTTCAATTGCCAAACTGCTGAAGTTTTATAGGAGTTTTCAGTTGAGAAGTTCTCAGTGGCAGTATATTATTTACAAATTGGTGCAGTACAACAGAACAAAGAATGTGTAGTAGGTACAGTATACAATATTAAATACACATTTATCGAGGAGGTAGTAAGGGTTACAGAGATTTAAAACAAAGCATAAATAAACGATTTTTTGTCGATTTAATATAAATCCGAGCTCACGTAACGATATCGAGGTTAGTCAAGAAAGTACTGTTAATTGAAATGAAATAATTTCTACCTGTAATGAATATAACGTAGGTAACGTAAGATAATGTGGGTGTTCTTCGTTTCTCAGGTCTTCCTCCATCGTACATTTCAGGAAAATAAGACTCGGTATACACTCAATAGGTTTTACTCAAACTAATTAGTTCACTTCACAAACTAAAGATGCACACGTAGCTCGGATGAAAATGGATTACTTTTGGAAACGCGGCGAAGTCGGACGTAGGTAGGCCACACTTGTTTCCTCCGCTGTGTCTGTCGCAAAATAGTGCCCGTTGACAGGTCCACGTTCGCTTATAAAACATTTAATTACATTGACAGCTGTCAACTGCCGACTTCAGTGTTGCCAACCATCATATCCGAATACGCCCAAATCTATTAAGATTTGACGTTCCGTTCTCCAATCTCTGACAAATATATTCCAATCATCAAATTCGAAGTAGTAGGTACTCATTTCTTGTATAAAACAAAACTGTTTCAGTTGCTTGAATATTTTCCAGCACCTGACGCATAATTTTATAAATTTCAGATTCCGTGTAGCATTTAATAATGACATAAGAAAGTTGTCACCCGCCGACACACGTCTGGCTGCCAGCTTCAGACCAGCAAAGGTGTAGCGCGAACAGCAAACGATAAACGACAATATAACACGTCAGTGGCAGCGCGCTTTAACACGTCACACGCCTCATCGTCACGAGTGACATTTTCGTAATACATTCTATAATATATACGCTGTAATCTTTAGTTCACTAAATGCTCTAATTTGTTACTGGTGTAACGACCATTTGTACGCTCGGTGTATTTATAGAGTAATCGAAATCAATCCGGACTTTTATAGGAATACGTTATACGCTTGGCCGTTTCCAAACGCACATTCTGCATCTATTAAATAATATCGAATAGAGATTGCCTGCCGTCATCAAAACTGACCTAATCTGCGAACGGTCGGGTAAGAATACCGAGAGTATAAAGAGCAAATGTTGCAAAAGAAAAATTGTTACCTCGACTCTTTTTCGTTAAACAAATATATGTGTCTTGAAATATCTGTAAACAGAACACACTGAATTTTATAAATGACTAACTAACTTTTAATACATTCGCGATTTATATAAACATTTGTTGAAGCTTACAGCCAAGTTTTCCCTAACCGGGTTAAAGTCACAACTTAATAGTATTTACGGAGTGCTGGAGTGAGAGAGTGAGAGAGTGCGCTTGAACTTGCGACGTAAGTGAGGTTGATCAGGTTAGCACTCAACTAACACTAACGTTGTTATATCTGACGGATATAACCGCCGCGCCGCCGCCGCCGCGCGTACCTACACCTTTTCAGCGAGGTCCACAAAGCAGCACATCGCGAACAGATTCACGCCATCGGCAACGGCTTGTTGTACAGTTATGTTATTAACTCAAATTCTGCGTGTTTTACGGAGAGAAATTTGTAAGCACTTGTGGCATACACTTTGAGTTTAGGAGTAAAAGAAAGAAACTCCTTTTCAAAACAGAATCCAAGATAGAGGTTTTTATAGGCAAGCTATCAATAAGGTACTAGACTAACTAGACACTGGTTGCAAATACAAGCGTCGATGGTCTCTCAATCAACGTTGTATAGTAATAATATTAAAACACACTGCATAGTCTGCTCCTAAGCGAAGCAGACCTTGTACTGTGGCCAACAGATATCCTCACATACATTGGTATGTAATAATATAGGTATGTAATCTGGATGTAATTATTATTCATCTATAATAAGTCGGTACTTATTATAGATGTATAATAATTACACCCAAATTATAGATATGCAAAGTGATCAACGTGAAAAAAGTGACTACCCAGGCCAAAATTTTGTGTGATGCACACACAAAGTTTTGGCCTGGGTAGTAATCGAAGTCACCGACTTGTCAGGATCAGAAACCACTAGTCACTGGAGCAACCAGGTCAGTTAGAATACGTATAGTGCAGGTAGTACAGAGTTAGGCACTGATTAAAGCGCCACTAGCTTATGTATACTTTCAAATTAATTGAAATATAAATCATTAATTTAAGAGTTAAGGGGCCACGCTACTTTAATTAAGTACCTACGGGTAATGGGATCGACGGTAAAAATATCCTCTTTTGGGATGTTAGAGGTACGAAATCCCAAAAGCGAATATTTTGTGATTAGTTAAAAGAGATCCGTTTAACAACGTAACCGAGCGATGTAAGTTCGTTAGATAATATTTATGAGGTAATTCGACGCGATGTCAAATTACTTCATCGGAAGCTAATTAACATTATCTGAGCTATTTAATTACACCGCGATACTTATATCAACCTCGAGCGAATTTTACCAACTCGGAACATTATTTACAATTTTAATTACAAAATATGAGGTTGATTACAGAACACTTAATTATGTGAACAGAGGCGCCGCCTAACAGTTGACTTATAGCGCGGAAATTGTGCCGAAATATTATAATAAAGCGCTGGACCGATAATTGGCGCACAACTGAGCCGTCCCGGGGTCGACATCACTCAACTCATTAACTCTGAACAAAAGTCACGGTGACTGCTCTTATCTGCTCGTGTGTCCACTCAACAGAAACTAAACACTCCGGAACATTTTATATACCCTTAATATTATTGTTTCGCTCTTTTTCAGCGTGCATTCAACGTACTTTGTAACTGTGTGCTTATTGTAAGCTCACTATTTGCATCTTTAATAGGTTAAACTTAGTTGTAATTACTTTATACTTGTAAAGTAACCTAAAAATTTATTTGGATGTTGACATATTTTGAGAAGCTTATTGGATTCTTATTTGGCTTCGGCGCCTCGGACATAGTTTTAAAAGAGTATGTGAATACCTCCGTGAAATAAGAATAAAATAAACTTCAACAAGTATCATTGTACATAGATAGTACGCACGTCCCACTCAGTCTCAGAAGCGTTCCGTGCCCACTCATAGTACGTGACAGTTCATCGCAAACAAACCTCATTCAAACAGCTGTTTGGTTGACAAACAATGCTGCTTTGTGTGTATATTATGTTTAAATCTGTTTCCGAGAGCCCTGGCTAATATAACAAATGCGAGGGTTTCATTGTTCGTCCTTGTGCCGTCGAGAGGATGGGATGGCACGAGCCAGTACTTAAAAGAACGGACAATAAAAGGCTTCGTTTTACTTTCATTCGTACGTAGCGATACATAGTGTCCTCCAAGCAAATACATTACTGGCTAGACTCTGTAAGACTTTGAATAAACCAAACATGTCAACAGTATGGTAATATGAAGCAAAACCTAATCAAATTGTCGTGCTTCTGAACCACATTCGTCATCAACCTCGCATCAGTAACGTGTTATCAGTATTACAGGTTTATACTGCCTTGACGAAATCGTCGAACTCTTGAGTCAATGAAGTAAATAAATAATTGTGTTTCGGCATGGGTTATAAGTACGTAGTGTCCTTCAGGCAAAGTAAAGTTCATACATGAAAGTGGTACATTACTGGGTAGACTGTAAGATTTTGAGTAAACCTCACATATCAAGAGTATGGCAATACAAAGCAAAACCTAATGGTGCAAACGCAAATACGTGTCGTGAAGTGTCGTGCTCCTGAATCACATTCGTCATCAAACTCGCAACAGTAACGTGTAAACAAATCGAAATGTCGACATTTCGTGGCGTTTAGAAATCATGAAACAGTGAGTGATGGCAGCCATTAACTGGCAGGTATCGGTGCATGCGAGAGACAAATCGGTTTGAAGGATGTGTGCGTAGGTAGTACTTACGAACTACCTTATCAGTACCACAAGATATAACATATCCTGTGAGTCCTCGTGTCACCACGTGCACCAGACTTGTCGTCAAGTGTCGCGATAACGATCCAACTCGCAGCAAACACACTAACATGCTGACAACTCTCCAATAGTATAGCGGCAACTGTTATCATAGGTTAATACCAACCTGGGACCTGTTCGGCTGGAAATAGACCATTCTTTATATCGTTGTTTGTCTATAAAAAGTAAAGCTAGATGTAATCTTCTGTGCTGGTGTCACTCGCCGACTGAGATAGAAAGTCGAGGGAAGTCTTTACACTGAGTTAGGAGTATCTTTACTAAGCCAGAAGACATGGCGTTAATCAATTAATTAAGGAACAAAGCGTCGCCAAGGAGAGTCGCCGTAAATAATAAAGAAACGTCGCCGCGTTGTCCCATGTCCTACCGCGCCGGAGCCGCACCGGAGTTGTGCCGGTGTATGCGGGTGTCTCGGCCGCCCTGCGCCGCTGGCCGACCGCGCAAATTAATTAATATCCAACATAGACTTTAATTAATTTATATTATTTCTGCTAATTTATTAGCTCTTACATTAAGTTAAAATGTTACCTCCTTGCTTGCTTAGAGATTACCCGACGTGCTCGCACACGCCCCCGCTATGTTAAATACGAAGCTAAATTGAAATAGATATTAGCCGAACTCGGAACGGGAGCACACAAAAAATAATCCTTTAGTTTTATGATATATCTTGATCCCTAACAACATTGACGACGACGCGCGACCACGAAACCACACTCTAGTGGTCTCCTATGTCAAATTAACAAAAACTTTGCCTTGAAGAAAAGTAGAGCGTAAGGAAAGTATTCATCATGGAGAATTTAAGTTACATTTATGCGTGTGGGACCAATGATTAAAGACCCATCCAAACGACTAAAACTTTTTTCTATTTGCGTACTAATCGTTTGTTTGGGATGGAAAAATATGAGCCACGATGGCGGACGAACGAAAAGAAAGAGAAATGTGTATACTCTATGCATTCACGCTAAAATATAAACATAAAATAAATTGACACATTGATAAAGACACAACACAACAATTGATAACGACGTAAGCCGAGACGTATCACAAATCACTTATGTATAAAGTTCTCATACAGCAGTTGTGTTGTAAGTAGTTTGTCCTCATACAGCAATGAAGATGTTGAAGCTTTCTATGACCTACTCAACAAAGCCTGCGATGAACACCGAGGAACATGGACATTAATCATGGGAGACTACAATGCAAAAATAGGCTCAAGGTGCACAACCGACAATGCTACCATTTTAGGACCCCATGGTTTAGGCAGCAGAAACGAACGAGGTCAGCGACTTATAGAGTTTGCATTCGGACAAAATTTAAGCATCAGCAATTCTTATTTCCATAAAAAGTCTCAGCGTCGATGGACTTGGCTATCTCCAGATGGTTATACAAAGAATGAGATGGATTTCTGTCTTTCCTCTAGCAAACACATTATTAACAATGTAGAAGCAATCAATAATATTAAATTTAGCTCAGATCACAGACCATTGAGAATGGTTCTTAAGTTCAATATGAAAATCCAAAGAAGTAAAATGATTAAAACAATAAATAAAAGACCAGAAAAAGCAGTACTCCTAGCAAACAGAGACCAGTATAATATCAATCTAAAAAATAGTTTTAGTGCATTACAAACAGATAGTAAGGCAGACAATTCAGTAGAAACACAATATAGAAATATCCAAACCGCTATTAAAACAGCCAATCTAAAAACACAACAACTTAAGAAAAAGAAAAGAATTCTTACCAACCACACACTGCGTCTAATTGAGGAGAGACAGAAATGTCCCTTTCAATCCGTTAATTACAGAGCGTTAGATCGGAGAGTTAAGCGAAGTATTCGCAAAGATATTCGATCCTTTAATACGCAAGCAGTTTGTATAGCTCTAGAAACTAACAACTCCCTGAGATTAGCAATACGTGGCCTAGAAACAAACAAAAATTCAATCATAAAATTAAACGATAGTAACGGCATAACACAGAGCAATAAATCTAAAGTTATCGAAATTTGCACCCAATACTATAGAAACTTATATTCAGATAGTACCCCGCCTATAAACAAAACCTACCAGTGTCCAGAAGAGTTCCCAATGATCACTGAATCTGAAGTTCACCGAGCGTTAACAAGTTTGAAATTCAATAAAAGTCCAGGTCATGACGATATTACAACCGAGTCATTAAAAGTTGGAGAATTAACGTTAAAACCATACATTACCAAATTGTTTAATACGATCTTGGAAACCGGTTTATTCCCACAGAATTTTTGCCATTCCGAAATAATCCTACTTCATAAGAAGGGATCTAAATCAGATCTGAACAACTATCGTCCCATCAGTCTCATATCGCATTTATACAAGATTTTTATCAAAATAATAGAATTTAGAATATCAGGCAAATTAGATCTTCACCAACCTCCTGAACAAGCCGGTTTTCGACCCGGCTTATCAACCATAGATCACTTACACACTATTAATCAAATTATTGAAAAACAATTAGAATTTCAGCTTCCTTTGTATCTTGCATTCGTTGACTATTCCAAAGCATTCGATAGTTTATCACACATTAGCATATTTAATTCACTTCAGAGGCAGGGTATCGACGACACAATTGTCCACTTACTCCAAAACATATACAAGAACAGCACAGCAGCAATAAAATTACACACAGCTGGGCCATCGTTTCCCATTCATAGAGGTGTTAAACAGGGCGATCCGCTATCTCCAAAATTATTTACTGCAGCGCTGGAAGATGTCTTTTTAACACTTAACAATGACTGGCAGAACAAAGGCATTCTCATCGGGGAGAGGCGGTTAACTAATCTACGCTTCGCCGATGACATTGTCATATTTTCTAATTCGGCAGCTGAGTTAGGCCTCATGCTCAACCAACTGAGCCAGGCTAGCCTCGAAGTGGGACTTTCCATGAACATGGAAAAGACCAAAATTATGACCAATGAGAAAGTGTGTAATATCATGGTTGGAGGTGTGAGGATTGAACATGTCCATGAGTATATATACCTCGGCCAAATAGTCTCCTTTCAGGAAAGGCAAGACAAAGAGGTTGCACGACGCACTGAGAACGCCTGGAAGAGCTATTGGTCGATGAAAGCCCTAATGAAAGGATCTCTCCCATTAAGCTTAAAGAGAAAACTCATGGACATGTGCATTCTTCCTACTCTCACCTACGGATCACAAACTTGGTCATTAACGAAAAAGCAAAAGACCGCACTCGGGGTTTGTCAGAGGGCAATGGAACGTAGTATTTTGGGAGTCAGACTTACAGACCGCATCAGAAACACAATGCTACGTTCCAAAACACAAATTGTCGATGTAGGCTACTCAGCTGCCAAATTAAAATGGAACTGGGCGGGCCACGTTTGCCGTATGCCAGAACCATTATGGGCAGGAGCAACCACAAGGTGGATGCCTAGTGGAAATAAACGTCAACGGGGAAGGCCCAGAAGGAGATGGCGGGATGAGTTGGACGCATATCGGAGGGATTGGCGGGAACTCGCATGTGATCGCGACAGGTGGAAGTTGGAAGGGGAGGTCTTTGCCCAGCAGTGGGACACAAATTAGACTGGTAATAATAATAATAATAAAGTTCTACTTACAGCGACAATAATAACATTGAAGAGTCCATATAACGTATTTTTGAAGAATGAGAAGCAGAATATATGTAATATGGAGATAAGAGAGCGCTGGAGAATGAACACGATATAAAATTGGAAGATCTCAAACCGTTTGTCAGTGTAGTATAAAATAAAGTGAGTCGATTGTTGAAGAATGTTGGATAAGAAACTCCTTGGTTAACGTTCTCTAAAGATATTAGATATTGTGTAGAAGAGCCGTATCAACAAGAATTAGCAGATGCATAAATCATGCGTTAATAGTTAGAACACCTGAGTACTTATATCAGGATCGTGGTTACGAAATTAGGGTCATGTCGAACTACGTATTAGTTCAAAATATATATTAGATGAATTCATAAATTCTTAAAGTGCATAACCTAATATTATGTTTAATATCTTCACAAAGCGTCACGTAGAGAAGTGAACCGGCGGCAGACACGACCCGGGCACGACACGCACACGAGCGTGACACGGCACACGTCGCGCACTGGTTCCATTTGCATGACAATTTTGTCGAGCCGCGCGGCCACGCGGGACCGCACGCCCATATTTGTTACTCTACAATATATGTTGTTTCACACACCACGGTACATTTAATAAAACGTTCACAAGCTCGTATTCTTCAGAAACTCGTAAAGTTTAATAACATAGCGATATCATCCTCGCACTCTGTGGACCCATTGACGACGTGTCATGTACAACATGTAACTATTTCCGAACGCATAGCTCACGAGCGACGCAACCCTTTGCCGAGCGGCCGCCATTCAATTGATGGATGACATAAACAAAATTGAAAACTTATAATTTTGTAATGAATGAAGCTATATTGAACTAAATATTGCACTTGCATACAGTATACGTTTGATCTAGTAAGGAAAATAAAAATGTCAGGATGATCAGGTGACTACTAGCTTGCTGTGTAGGAAATTAATAGGAAGCTCAGTGTCACGGTAAGTGCTGCAGGTGACACCACATACGTTCAGTCGGCGGCTGGTGAAACCACCGCGGCGCCATTGTGGAGCGCACAACTGGCAAGTGACACTTCGACGTGACACTCGTTTGTACCGGCGCACACCCACTGTATACTTAACTGCCTATTTGTACTTCAAAGACCAAGCTTAATTAATCGCGCCGACGAGGAAATTATAATAACGCGGTAATCGCAGAAGTTGGTGAATAAATCGGACAGTTTTAGAACCCTCCTCACCGGCCGCGCCCACTACAAATATATTGACTTACTACTTTTAAAGGGTAAACACAGGCTGTAAATATCAGATACTAATTATTTACAACTAGCTGTGGTTGGGCCGCGGTGTAAATCAAAACGAACCAAACTCATTATGAACGAGAACAAATTGGAAGTTTTGATAAATAATACTAAACTTATTTATATAATTCGAACTATGGGCAAAGTTTATTTAAGCGAAGTAGGCCATTGCTAATCTCAGCCAGGCTCCTCTACTGTTATAGGACTTCATAAAAAATAATATGACAACTTAAAATATCGGTGATATTAATGAAATAAAGTGAAGTGAAAGTGTAGTGCAGTGAACTGCAGTGCAAAAGACGTTAGTGTTGGTGCTGTCCGCGTCAAAATCGAACGACGCGTCGTGTGTGTGAAGCTGAATAAAGTGTCATCAGTGCTACTCCGTGTTTCCTTCTAATCCCGTTACCCCGCCCGTAACAATATATTAGAATACGAGCCTCTCTCATTTCTTAGGTTTCAAATGAAATGTGTAAAGAATTTCACGTATTATGTCCAAAATGTGAACTAAATAAATGTTCAGAATATTTGAGGATACTTTCAGAACTGCCATTAACTTTATTTTCTGAAAACGTTTATACACGTCAAAGAAAATAATAAAGACGTTTAACACCTTCGGGCTCTACATGAAACAATTTAGATCAAAGGAGAGTTGGTACAAAGAGCGCGCGAGCAAATCCTGCGTGTGTTTGTCAAAGCGTCGCATTATCTCAACCGCTGCTGTTTTGCTCCGCGATCATTCACAAAGCGAAGGTATTTTTCCCTTCAGCTTTGTGAAATATTCCAGGTGAGTGTGGAGACTTAATAAATAAGCTCATGTGTGGGATGAGCGTCGTCGCTGTGATAACTTTGTGTCGGCGCGCTCTCCGGTTAATCATTTCGTCTCGCCGCCACATGACGAGCCTCAATATAACAACAGTATCACTGACAAGACTCGTTTTCTTTACCTGACTTTAGGTATACGTACCGTTAAAAGACATGTCCAGTAATTTAAAAAGACATTTAATAAATCGAGAAAGCATTGACAAACATCACAGACAGACGCATTTGTTACTCGTATATTGTATATTTTTCTTTGTACACGTATAGTCGTGTAGCTAAATTGGGTGAGTATCAATGAAACTGCAGATGTCCAATGTACGTGCGTTTATTGTAGTGCACCAATTGATACTTATTACATTTATTAGGTATATTATTTATAAAGGACCATGGGCAAAAATGTATGAACCCTGTGCTCACCCACCAACAGAGATGAGACCACTTTGAATATACTTGTAAAGCACTAAATATAAAGATATAAACTCATTTTTGCGAAGAATCCATGGGGTTATTTTGCTATAAATATTTTTCTCCTACCATAAATAAACTATAAACCTGCAAAATACTGCTGTTATGGCATTGTAGTTTTAGTTGTTTCACATCTTTAACTAGTTTTAATTCCATGTACAAAGAAAACATTAAAAATTAAACAGCTGCTACCAGTTAAAAATATTTTTATTAGCATTTCAATCAATATCAATAATAATATCGTTTAGGTGACCTGCCAGTGAATTGAATTGTATGTGCCGAGAGGATACACGAAAACACACAGATAACATACATACATACATACATACATAGACTCACGCCTGTTTCCCGGAGGGGTAGGCAGAGACTACGGAACGCCATTTGCAACGATCCTGACATATCTCTCTTGCTTCTTTCACTCCCATCAGATTCCTCACGCACGCTCTTCGGTTCAGGGTACTTCTAACCTGTCCTGTTTTTAGGTCACACAGATAACACCGCGAGAATCACGAGTCGACTGACTGAGAGCAGACGGGCGCGGGGCAGGCGTCCGAGAGGTATGAGAGGGAAGGAGAGTGTTGTAAATTACACGGGCAAGCGCATCTATTGTTTACCATTTTTTTAAACAGTGGCGTAGGTTGTGAGAGGGGGCGGCGGGGGCGGTCCACCCCGGATGTCACCCTTTTTGGGGTGCCACCTCGAACTCGACTTTAAGAACAATATACAAACATATAAAACACATAGGCACTAGCTCAGCACTACGATTCGGGAGCAGTTAGCCCGTAATTGTTAGGTATCGACAAAAAAAAAAAAAAGAAAACGGTCGACCGCCAACTTCCGCCCCGGGTAAAGCCCCGCCAAAGCTAGCTACACCACTGATTTTAGAGTATGAATATATTATTACTATAACAGTTTTATGACTAACAATTGTATTTTTCTACAAAATCTATTTAAGTGCATATCTTTTTTCTGCAATGGAATTGAAGGTGGTGCTGGTAGTAACAATTTTAGTACAAACAAAATCCTTTCCAATGGCATATGCCATAACTCTGTTGGACACTGAGCCCAATTTGACGCATGGTCCAAAGATAATTATATATTTAGGTAAAGATGCGATACAAGGTACGCAAACCTTCACAGAGTCGTCTTGTAGCCGCTATAAGGGCCTGTTCACGAGATCGGTCTAAGCGGCGCGCGTCGCGGCGGGCGGCGCGGCAGAGCGTCGTGCACGCCACGACCCTACAGCAGCGGTAAACGCAGCGGCAAATGTGGACGTATTTGGGCCGACGGAGTTACCCATAAATATGGCGATAACGAAAATATCTTTGTGTAACTATACAGTATACCTACAAAATTGTCGACATTGGATCTTCATTTCTTACAAGTATTTTATATCAAAGGAATAATGCATATTCGCAAATAATGAGGCGTTGAATAGGTACCTACACAACGTAGATTACGTTAAGTAGGTAGGTAAATCACCTTTTAACTTTCATAGTAGCTGTGTTTGTACCTAAATAGGTACATATGTACATTACACAATGTTTTAATGTTTGCGATTTATATTAAAACCTACCATTACATTCTGTAAAACATTGTTTCATTACATCTCGCAACTTTTTATTAACATTTTTGTATTTATACAGCGGATGTGTTGCTATCCATACACGCAACCGTTTTAAAATTTCGACTTTAAATGTGTCCGTATTCATTACCACCTCAAAATATTTAACAAATAGTTTAACCGCCTAGTTCGTCCCTCGCGTAACACTGTCTGTGCCGCTCGGAGTCGTGGCGTCGGAATCGGTCGCAGTACATTGGTTTCCGCCGCTCGCCGCACCGCCCGCCGCACCGCTCGCCGCACAGCCATTCGCGCCAAAAAAAACGCGCGCGTTATCGCTGTGCGCGGCGGCTCGTGGCGTGCTTCGAACGTCTTCATACATTTGATCTTGCCGCTAGCCGCCCCGCGCTAAGCCGCCGCTCAGAGCGGCAAGGTCGTGACAGGGCCGTAAGAGTGTTAATTCTGCATGCCTTTACGTGAACAGATCCGCGATTCAGTTGTTCAGAGAATATAATAGACTAATTATGTTCTCCGTAATATTAGTCTTAAAGTCATTTGTAACTCCGTAAATATTGTCCTTTCATTGACAAGCTTCGACTGGTGTAGTCATGTCTCGTCAAAGCCCATGAAGACATTTCGCTTTTCAGGAAAGTTTACGTGAGTCATTGCAACTTCTGAGGGGGGTGAATCAACTGCTGATTGTGAACGAGACGTTGACGCCGACGTGACTACCGATTAAAATAAATGAAATTTACTAAACAGGAGCTCAATGATATAATCAGAATTCATTATTACAGCCTTTTTTAAGGTTTGTTGCAGCAATAAAGGCACTGAGGCGAACCTTTGTGTTGTATCTTTGGCATGATAAATGATTGAAAATGTGTATGAGGTACGGGGTGAGTACGCGTTGATATTTAGTTTAGTGGTGAACATTTGGGATTGAAAGCTCGATGAGTAACAAACATTTTAAAATATTTATTTGTTTCTTAGACCTCTGTCAAAGTTGGAGTTCATTTGTTTATGAGCTGACCATTAGGGGTACTTGTGAAGTTTGCTGAGTTATTGTATGAAGGGCTTGTTATTATGACGACCATGATAACAGTCAGATATGGCCATTAATACTGATGTCAAATGGTTCGAAAGTGCGGTTACTACCATCGGCGACCAACGTTGTGACGACACTAGTTTGATGTGACACAGAGCGATGATGTTAGCGACCCGAGACACGAACCCAACAGCTGCATGAGACTAGGTGACTAGCGTAATATCTGAATTATACGATGGCTTAAAATCCTAATACACCACGACATGAATATACTCAGTATAAAATAAAGCTTTCCCATTTCGTGACACGAACTATATAAATCTCAAACACAACATGTGAAGCTACATGTTTACGTACATCTACATTGTAGTTAGTAATTGATCAACACCAATTTGTCAATAATAAATGCACAACATTATTGGACACGAATTTCGAATACCTATCGTTTACAGTGTTGGAACGTTAAAATATGGTCGCAAATAATGAACGACGATTGAATGCGACGCAAATGAAAATTGTATATGCGCCTCGCACCGCCCGGACACAATGCACCATATTGTAATTTACAGCGCCAACATTAACGTGTGTCCCGTCTGACACCCGCACGACACTGGGCTGGCGCCCCGTGACCGCACTATGTCCCGCGCTGGCGGACATTCATTAACTCCACATTGGAGTGACTGCTCACTGTATATTGCGACTAATCGACGACGTCTGTTTGCTCGCGATGCGTTAAGTGGCGTAAACACCGCCCGCCGCCTGACACCGCGTCCAAATTGTACCAATAAATGATTATATCTGCTTTTTTTGACTCTTGACAAATAGAGCAACCCCTCACAACGTTCCTCCTTCTCGTTACGTTCGTAAATCACTCCGCGTCACTCGGAGTCAATAAACTAAAAAAAATCTTTATGTCCTCAAATTATTATTACATTTTTTTTATTAACTTACTAACTTATTTTATTTCTATACGTCGATTCCACAAAAACCTAGTACTCTTTTGAACGAACCTCACTGAATTAAAGCTCAAGCCCTAAAGTGAAGATTGTCCGTCTGTGAACTCATAAAATCCGATGAATTTCTATGCAAAGTGGAAGGTTTAATGCAAAATTCAATTGGTTTTGTAAATTAACTCCGTGTCCATAAATTAAGTAAGTACCACACTTTATTTTCTGAATGCTGATTTCACTTTGATCCTTTGTTATACAAAGTGACGCTGGTAGTAATCAAATAACTCAAATTAATTGCAGTTACTTTAATTTGAATAAGTGTTTTTTAAGTACGTGCTTCAGTTTTATCAATGTCGCTAACATGAATGTACATGTATGTGTTGTTATGCACACATTAGTATTTAAAGCGCTCAAACAAGTATAAACACGCCACGTGCGGACGCTAAGTTTACTCAGCGCGATAATCGGCGTGCTTATATTTGCATCATGTCTCCGGTGAATGTTACAATGTGTATTTAACTACGTAGTGACACAAAGAGGCGCCGGGTAGCAGTGGCTGTATTGTGAGTCCCACGCGACCATCAATCATAATTACAGTCAGTCAGTAACACTTGATTGCCGCGATCCTCGCCTCCATCTATTACACGGACCGTTCTCCAACTCAGCGCCGACTCAGCGCTGCAATTAACAATCATGTCTATTATACGATTCGACAGCGCTGCCACGCTGACTTAGTACGATATTATTTTTCAGGATTCTTTCATTTTATAAAATAAGCGAGCTACGTTCGTCTATTTGTTTTAGAAGCCATACACACTAGGGACGTACCTATCCGAGTCATCACTTTGTAACTTCTAACTTTAAGTAGAGGAAAAGGATGACAAAACTTTCTCGTTCGCTTTTCCTCCTTTTACTCTATTATTTCTGTATACAGTTGAAGGAAAAGATAGGCAAGTTAAAACATCAAATAAAACACAGCAGTAGGAACACTTCTGTTTTAAGTCGCTTTCTCATACTCAATCGCGCCGGCTCATTAATGTGAGTTGTGTGACTCATTCGTGCGATCAACGTGACTGCAACAGCCAATTATTTAACAAAATTATCGAAGTTTGTGGCTAACAGTAAAATGTAGATGAATAATCATGTTCTATATTGAGCCGTACCAGTCTCGAGACAATAGTTGATTTTGTTTATGTTCCAACTTGTTATGGACAAAGTTTTGTACAAACGCGCGCCCGAGCGTTTCATCATACTGACATTGTTTCACTTTTATATCGATGATAAAAATAAAACAGATACCACGTAATATTAAGAAAAGGTTAACACTGATCCGGCTCAAAGGACCAGTGTTGGCGCCGAGCCCCGTAACTACTTGCAGCCCCAGGTGTCTCGACAAATGATACTCAAGTTTCTGTAGTGGACTATATATTTCTTGAATGGCGATGTTTACAAAAAAGGAAACAAATATAATATATTAAAACCGCGACGCGGCGAGCGTGCATTCGCTCAGTTGTCTAAGATGGGTGTGTAGGTGGCCCCCCGCGCGATATCGAGCCCGAGAACCGGTTCGACTTCACGGCTGTTCGGGTGCATGGAAGCCCGAACCCTACTCTGTAGTCTGTACAGCTTAAATATTCAACTTCATATAAAGGAAAAAATTATGAATTGAGAAAATTCCCATAATACCGAAAGAAAGCGGCAGAATTCATTGCACAACATCTTCAATACATCTAAAATTTCTAGCGGATCATCCATTTATGCGTACATTAATGAATGATTCTTTAGTTTATAATTAAATATTTCTAGGTTTTCTGTAGTTCATCACGCGTGAGTTCTTTTTGGGTGATATTTTGGCACGCAGTTATTTTATTTTATTTGAGAAACATGTTGCACGACGTAATTCAGCGGTGAGCCGCGACAATATCCGCGCCCCGCGGAGATCCACGGGCCGCACTATTAATACTCGAATAATTCGTGCAGTGACGCGAACATAAGCCCGCGATTATATTCAGTCGAGAGAGCATACCCTATTGAGTCACTAGCAGTCAGGAACATGATACAATCGGGAGTGGAGAGCTCTTGTGTGCGAGTCGAGTCAGTTGTTAGTATGCTAATGTGAGGCGTTGTTCGGAGCTCTATGCTCGAAGAAGACAAAGAGGCTCGTGTATGTGTGTACCGTCATAACAAGGCGTATACGGGAAAATATTTATATTCAGTTAAAAACTCGATGAAGTGATCGTCCGTGTAGTGGTACGTGCCTCGCGCCTCACGTCCGCCTCGCCTCGCGTGATGGAAGTAATTTAGTAAACATATTGGAGCACATCCAATTACAAGCTGAGCCAATTAACCGTGGACCTGTACTATATGAACCAATACAATGTACTACTGTGTTATTATTTGTGAAGCCGTATTTAAAGGCAAAGTCTCGAAATAATATAGTGGAATGTGTACACAAAGTTGAACGTGTTGGAGTAAAGGCCGATGTGACCGCAGGGGGAGGCGTCACGCGTCTCTCGGTCACTTATGACTCTGCCTAGAACGAGATTACAGCTACACACTCACAGACGGAGCCTGCACTCTTCTACCTTATTATTTGTCTAGCTTGCATTTTTGTCATCTGATAATTACCTCAAAAAAAATTATATCTACCTAAATCTTAACAAATTGTCTAAATTTAATTCAGAACATTTATTGAAATTTTAATAATATAATGCATTATATATATATGTGTGAACGCATGGAAACTTACTACTGATTATTGCAAATATTTTGCATGCCTAAAAGGTAAAATGTGTCGAAACTAAAATACTGTAACACCTGAAACTGTACCACATTTTCAGTAAATAAAAAATATTTCATTACCTACATTACATTTCATTTCAACAGTTTAAACTCAAAAGTAAAAACCACAATCTAACCGAGGCTTTACACGGAGGAGTACGGCTCGTATCACAAAAGGGACCCAAATGGCAATAGATTAGCTCTGTCGGCAAGCCGCCAATATTAAGTTTCATTTTGTGGATTTTTTCCTAAATCCTGGTAATTAGCGCGGCCAAAAGAAAATATAAAAATACAGCGGTGTATCTGCAGGAGCATTACATCTTTATATATAAAAGAAAGTCGTGTTAGTTACACCATTTATAACTGAAGAACGGCTGAACCGATTTGGCTGAAAATTGGTGGGGAGGTAGCTCAGAACCAGGAAAAACATATAGGATACAATAAAATGCAAAAAATCATCTGGGAGGGATTTTAGAGAGGTTCGAAGTTTGTATTTACAGTAAGGACGCATGCGCTCTAATATGTATCTGTCAGTACTGTCATATTATACATTGTCATTATTATGGTGCACTGTCATTACTTCGTTCGCTTACATAAATAAACTAATAATTATTGTAACAGTCTTGGCTAATCTCTTCTAATATTAGGTATAAATGCGCAAATGTGTACGTGTTTATGTACCAATTTGACGCTAAACCAGCTGAATCAATATTCTCTACTCATAAATGCGAAAGTGTGTATAGAGATATATCGGACATTTCGGTAGATAATGACATGAATACTGAGCAAGTTACTTCGTACCCTATAGAGTCTCTGAACTCCTTACAATTATCAGGAGTACCTTCAAGCAACTTGAGACTGAACGTTCGTGTTCCAAGCCTGTTAATGCGGAATCTTAATGCACCAATGCTTTGTAATGGCAAACGGCTACAAGTAACACCTAGGACGAAACATTATAAAAGCTATTCGCGATGAAGGGTTCCGTAGTGGAGGTAACCACTTACCCTAGCCATTATCTTCGACTAACTATTAATAGTATATTTGTATTATTTATAATACATATATATAAACGATAAAGTTTGTATAAACGATAAAGCTATAGGTATTTGCGGTTTTTAAGATGTGCTTTATTTCAAAAACTGCTGACTACATATCGTTCAAAACAATTTTCGTTGCAAGTTTTTATAACGATCTACAGCATATATATTTTTTTTTACATTTGTCACTCTCTTACTTTAAAAGTTAGACACACACACCCATTTTACCACTTTGGAACCGTACATCTTTCAAACGATTGACTTTCAGAAACAATGGTTTTAGAAACCTCAAAGTAATTTTTAACGACCCATTTTCCACATCAGTTCCATGTTTGAAGAGCCCACCTTAATATTCAATATTTTATTTTCTATAAGTCGTAAAGAGGTTCACAGAATAAATCTACCCACCAATTTTCAAATGTGTACACTGAATAGTTTGGGCATAAAGTGCCTGTGACATACGGATATACTGACAGAAATAGCGCGTCTATAAGGATGCCGTGTTTAGCCATTTTTGACTACGAACTCTAAAAATACTGTTTACAGAAATGTTTTAAATACTTCTTGCGATTATATTTCTTCTAAGTCCCTATGAACAGAATTAAAATGAAAATTACTATCGAACGATGAAGGAGTTTTGTGTTACCCCGAATTGATCGTGAGCGAAGCCGCGGGCAAAAGCTAGTTAGATATAAACAAACAGGATTGGATTATACATTGTAACGCGTCGCCGGCACCTCGCGTGCTACTCGTCGTGAACACGTCAAGTCCGCGCATCGGTGTCGTCTGTCTCGTGTATCACTCGGACATTACGCGTGTTTAGATACATAAATGATTACCAATGTGGAGGAAGAAAGGTGTGGTGTTCCTCCAACTAGAGGGAGGATCCTCTAACCAGGCTTGGTGATCTTGCCTGGTGGATTGTCAGTCCGACGGACGTATTTCAGATGTTGTATATATACAACTTGGCGCGCGAACTCTGCATGTGCGATTCAGCACCTTGTTTTTCCGTCATATTGTGTCCGATAGATATCGCCGTGTTGTTGTTGTTGAGACTTCGTCGTCGCTCGCTAGATGGCCTCAGTGGAATGTAGTTACCGCTACATCACTCCCCTCTAAGACCGGAGGTCGATCTCGAAGGTGATAAGTCAGCTGTCGATGCTGCTGAAGAGCGTGCCAGTGACAGTGGAGAGATGCCGCTAGTTCCAGTGGGTCGGAACTATGTGCCGCTAGTAGGCCCAGTGAGTCGGGTCTAATTGCGGTGTGCGGTGAGCTATCCCAGTGAGTCGGAATAGTGGCTTTGCAATGGTCCCACGGTGAGTCGTGGAGAGGTTGCGAAGGTGCTGCGCAGTGAGCGTCCCACGGTGAGTCGGGGAGATGCTGCGAGGTTGCTGCGTAGTGGCTGGCTGCTGCGTTGCCGGTGAGAGATGTCCTCTTCTTACGTGAACCGGGTGCAGGGTGCTGTGCCTAGACGCTGGAGTGGCTGCAGGGAAGACCAGGCATGCAAGCCTGCATGGCCTATGGTTGGTCCCTGGCCGAAGATGCTGGCTGGCGGCGACTTGATTACCGCCCATCGGGTGAAGTGCGGAGTGAGGCGAGGATGATGACGAAGCTGCTGTTGATGTGACCGGTGAGGGCTGCTTCAGATCACGTCGGGGTCTGATGACTGCACGATTGGCGTAGTGGTTTAAGCGGTCGCCTCACCGCTTGGTAATGCGCCGCGTGTCGTGGGTTCGATTCCCACACGAGACAACACTTTGTGTGATTCGCAAATTGTTGTCTCAAGTCTGGGCGTTCTTTGTGTCCGTTGATTGTATGTTTGTAAAGTCCCCCGCGACACAGGAATTTCTTCCTAGTGCGGGAGTTGTCTTTAAAAAAAAAAAACACTTCCTAAGAGTCTATCCAACTACACACTCGCTACAGCTACGAGCTACGAATCGTAGGTAGACCGATGCTACGGCGTAGCACAATGCGATAAAATACATCGACGTCCCCCGCGAATAATCCGGTAATGACCTATTACGGGGTTTTTCATGTTATGCGTTTTTCGGCATCTAGAAGTTAAAATACACCATGTAATTTTTTTTCAGAATTTTTCTATATGTATTTACGAAGATATGAAAAACTACGCATATATTCCATTAAAATTCATAAAAATGTATTTTAAACGAATAATATGGTTTTAGATCTTTACGAAAAAAAAATTGAATATGATTTGACAGTAAACATTATTACGATATTATTCGGGTAAATAATTTTCTACCTTATTTAAGTAAGTAAAGAAAAAGAAACCGATCTCAAACATTTAAATATTATTTTCCCCTCAAAGATGAAGAAATCCAAGTATGCAAGGTTTTTTTTTAAGACTTGCTATTACTGATCAAAATATTGATTTACACGGCCTTAGAAAAAAATAAAATTTGATCGATAAACGAGGCAGGCATCAGATAGACCACATCAAATGAAGCTAGATACAGAAGACAGTATCAGAAATCATATTGATTTATTTCCCAAAGTAGAATCGCATTACACGAGAAAAGAGTCTAAACGAGAATATTTGTCTAAATCTCTTAATATTTCAAAAATGTACCGACTTTGCAAGTCATGGTTTGCAAATCAGAACTATCCGGATATTGTTGGTTGTTGTTGTTAACTTCAAAACGACAGTATGAAAGAGTGTTTAATACTAACTACAACTATTCCTTTTTTAAGCCTAAAAAGGGGCAGTGTACTTTAAGGTCACAATATCAGCAAGCTGACTCCGTTAAAAAGGCGTCTTTAGAAGAAAATTACAGGAACCATTTGAGTATGAAAGAAATAGTTCGTGAAATTAAAAAAGAAGAAAAAGAAACACTAAATAAAGATGAGACCGTTGTGGCCATTTTTGATTTAGAAACGGTTTTGAATGTACCACAGTCTGAAGTATCGATTTTCCACTACAAACGTTTTGACGCTCTAAACAAACTAGGGTTCTGTTACATTTGGCAAGCTCAAATCGGAAAAAAGGGTGCATCGAAATAGGGAGTAGCTTGTTTCAATTTGTCAAGACCGTACACAAAAAAGGTATACGCAACATTATATTTTACTCTGATGGTTGTTATGGCCAGAATAAAAATAGATACATTTGTGCATTGTATCTTTACATAGCAATGACTCTTCAAATCGACATTTCCCATCGGTTTTTTGTTGGTGGGCATAGCCAGAATGAAGGTGACTCCATGCATGCATGTATTGAAAGAGATTTGAAAAACAAAGTTTTGTACACACCGGACCAAGTATATAGCATCATGGACGCTTAAGTCTTCGGAGACAAATATATCCTAAAAGAAATGCAAAAATCTGAAATCCTCAACATAAAAGAAATTGTTGAACCCAAAGGATGGCTTCAAGATAAAACAGGAGGAAAAGTACGATGGTCCGATGTGGTGGAGGTTAGTGTGTCATACAGTAAACCTAACTGTTTTCTTTTCAAATATGATTTAGATTAGGATTATATTGAATTAGATTACGATGCAGGCAGAAGTAGACAGCGTTGGCAGAAACAGGTGTCCAAAACAATTGAAAGTATTGAATTAAAGCCAGAAAACGACAAGCCCCCCCTATTAAAAAAGCTTGGTATAATGATCTCCTAGGCCTGTGTAACTCCCAAGTAATTTTCCACCATTATCAACCATTTTATGGGAACTTAAGCTTTTGTGATACTGAATCAAGTCACGATGAGGATTCTGATTAAGATTTTTAAATGTAATATTACCTTATTATAATTTTCATGATTGAGTAATCATGTGTAATAATCGTGTTTTAGTGCAGTGTCTATGTTTTATGATACTAATAACTATCGTATTTTGTCAAACTAACCAAAGTTGTTTCATTTACTAGGATGTCCTTTATTTCATAAAATATACTATGATAATTAATCATCAAACAATACTTAACTATTCGAATAAACAGTAATAGTCATAACAATAAAATGTACGTTACTGTTAAACAATCGAATAACCTATTAAATGCTTTTTACAAATGTTTAGTATATAAACCAAATTACACGAATAATAGCGCAACACGATTTTACCGTTGCCGTTGAAAATATAAATTTAAACGAATAATAGCGCAACACCATTTTACCGTTGCCGTCGAAAATATAAAGGAGAATGACCAAATTTGTATGGCAGATGGGCTAAATTTGCTTCTCGATGATTTGACCAGTAAAATATAGTAAATATACTCCTGATTAAATTAGGTAAAAATTAATGAGATATTCGGCGGCAGTTTTTAGCTATCGGTCATTAAAGATTTCAAATATTTTGAGGTTAAGTATTGTGATAGTTACATGAATTATATCATATAAATAGTAGTAAATTAGTTAATTATCGCCCGTGCTTCGAAGAGTACTTATGTTAAGCCGTCGGTCGCAGTTGTCATGAAGTTCTTTCACCATCGCAAGTCGTTACGGGGAGTCAGTACCTGGAGGGTACTGACTCCCCGTAATTAATAAAAATAAACCGATACTTACTGGTCTAAACCATACAATATTGCTTTCCCTTTGGGTTATGGCGGTCAGACTATGGAAAAGCTAATATTCTGTCATATCTGGTTAGATTAGTATGCGGACCCAGGGCTCCTAGGCCTTGAAGTCTTGGATGCAACCGACATAACTCTAGGACGGTGATGATATGATTTAATCATATTACCGGAATTTATTAGAAGCCTCTATGTATATTATACAATATGGAAAATAGTTGTAAAAAGAAGTGGATCTATGAAACAAACGCTTGTACATTATATTAGTTTGCGGTTTTTTCAGTCTGATATATTTCTTACTGAGAATTCTCAATACTATGTGGTTCAATTAATGAGAATTTCAGTGAGGCTAGTTCGCAAAAGATAAGCTCATTCATTATTACAAAGTTGGCATTAAAACAACACTGTTTTATGCTTAATAGGTAAATGAAACAAAGTTTTTATGTTATTCTTCATTTTATTTGTAATTTTACCTAAATCTTCTTCAAATAAATCACCTCAAAATGAAGCAGGAGCTTGTATATCGTATACCATAATATGGTGCAGATATGACCTCATAAGTTACAACAGCTTCAATTACTTAATGTGTAGCATTCTAAACATAAGACTCCGTTCAATTCCTGAAACAAACAATTAAAGTAGTTTTAATATTCGGCGAGGAGAGCACGAGAGAATTGTAGGAATTGAGAAGAGAAGAAAACACTTACACAGACTGGCGCTATCCATGATGTCAAAATATTGAGCTCCAAATCAGATAGCTTGTCCAAAGAACGGACACGTGTTGCTGCCGAGGTACCGCAAAGGAAGAGTTAACATAACTGCAATCCTCACCACGGCTAGTTGTTCTAAGTCCAGACATACTAATGTTACCAATAAAGACTGTCTCATACTTTAGTCAACCCACGAGTCTTGATAACACGAAATAAACTTGTTTTGTCCACAAAGGATTGTTCAAGTCAATATAAACGACAGTAAATTACTTATTTTCCAATAAATAGATATGAGCATAGGTGAAAAAGCAATTTGACTGTTTTCATGTCAAAATAACCGACTACGTGACTACTCTGTGTAACTGACGTAAGACTAGAGAGGTTGGACTAGTAATAAGGTTATATTTCTTTGCGTAAGACATTACAGATGTCAGTATAAAAAAAATATGTTCCCATATTTACGATAAGTACAAAACATTATTTCGTGGGTAATATGTTGCAAAAAGGATAAACATATTATTTACTTATAGAAAATATTTTACCACAATACATTTTTCAAAATATCATAAAATTTTGGTGTTATTTTGCTTATTAGAACTTTTGTTATGTCACCCTGTTTTCACTATGATGTAATTTTTCCCTTTTAAAAGGGGTTTGCAAGAAACTGTAAACATTTGCCTAAATATGCAAAATGAGTTTTGAATATGAAATGGCGATGTCACGACCGGAACAACGCAGATACTATTAATTTTTAACTAAAAATCCCCGTTCTGCTTTAAATTAAAAATTTATGTATATAAAATTATAAAATATAAGTAGATTTTCTAGATATGAATGGTTTAGAGGCAAACGTGCCAGAAAATAGCCCAGTTTTGGTAATTCTCCTTTACACGAATAATATCGCAACAAGATTTTACTGTTGTCGTCGAAAATATACATTTACACGAAAAATATCGTAAATGACATTACTGACCAGAGCTTGACCTACACTTATATAGTAAAATGCATCCAGTTAAATTATAACGAAGCCCTTGGGACTACTTAAATTTTGTTGAAATAACCAGATAGCTGAAAAAAATAGCTTCCATATGCGATATAAAAAGTCTCTGATACTTGCTGTTTAAGGGAGTTATTAAGGAAAATAGTTTTTATTTTTCCTGAACATTTACACTTTTACGATTACCGGATTATTCGCGGGGAGCGTCGTTATGTAATAACTTTGATTGTAAACTGTTGTCGTTATCCTGTTATTGTTTCACAAAATGTAACACTGACAACACTGTAAAGAAGCCATTGGTCCGATATATACATTAAATATGTATACTAGCTGTTGTCGGCGATTTCGCTCGCGCACTTATATATTTACAATAACTTGTGTCCACTCAAACACACAATCACACAATATTGTCTATAATTTACTTCCGCTCGCGTAACAAAAAAATCGATGCGAATTCACGCGATTACCTACTCAAAGTCTGCTAATCTGTTACTGACAACGACAACAGAAAACAGTGACAACTTGACCAGCCATAACAATAACAGTATAACAAAAATAATAAGATTCCCAAAAATAACTTAAGCAAGTATGACCTTTATTACGTTTCGTAAAAGATTATAATGGATAGTCGCGAGACTCGGGAGCGGCAAGATTCGAGCGCACGTGCGCCTATCGTCATCTCTCTCATACACTCGTGGTGTGCATATTGCATGCCTACTCTTACCGATCCTGTTGTCATTTACACAGTTTATGATAACAGGATAATTCAGTATGCAATAACTCATTATTCATTACGCTCAAATAATGCATTACCATAACTGTTATTGTAATAACGACCATTACTACTTGTAAGTATATCTCGTAAAAGTATCGTCATAAAGCAGCCACATAAAACGTACGATACAACACCGCGAACGATTGTGTCGAGCGCGGCAACTGTGACGCTTCATCCGTACAACTAGTTAGCGGCTAATGTTTTAAGTGCGTAGTGCTGCATCCATAACACAACAGAACTAACCTCCACCTCGACGATAAAAGCATTTTGTTAGTTCCACAACTAGTTTAAACCGAGTGCTCCAGGCGCCGAACTGCTCGCCCCGCGCCATTATCAGACAAACAGATTTAGTGCGACGTGACGTAAATATTTCTGAGACGAAAATCTGTTCACCTAAATAAAGTTTAAGTAACAAAACAAAGGAAAACGAATTCGAATCGTCGTATAACATGTTAAGAGTAATGGCGGTGAGGAGGGCACCGGCGCTCGATATTTGTTCACTTAAATAAAGATTGAAAAAGTGCCGCCATATATCTGTACGATACGCGGCGGCGCGTCATTCTAAGCGACAAAATTTAATGGATCGGCGCTCTTTGTCCGAGTATCGGCCCGCGCGTCACCACTATCATCATTGCAACACTTCACAACAAACCGTTAGTCATTGTTTGTTTACTAGCGGCTCGTACAAAAACGACTCAAAGGACGAGCAAGTTTCGTCGCAGGGTAGCGGCAAGTGGGGTACTCGCCGGATAATACCGGCCAGTCCCGAAAGCTCTTATGAACACAAGTTCGGGACAGAATTAAGCGCTGAGTTTCGGTTCATTGATCGCGGCGACCGATCTCAATCTCACATTAATTGCCATAAGCTGCTTCTTACCGGAGCGCTTCGCACGTCACTCCACTTGATCAAACAACGTTAACAGGCAAACGATTTAAACTCACGCTCGAAGTGACGCACAGATCTATACGATAAACTTAGACTACGCCAAGACTTCAGTTGAACTTTCGACAAAGTCCGTATTCACAATAAGATCTTTGTGTTCCTCGGAGCTTCTGAGCATTCGCTAAGTTGGCGAAATTGACACTTACCAAAACTTAACTCACTGACAATGTTCACGTCAAAGCAAAGTGGATAAATTATAATCCATTTTTCTCGGAAATAGCGTCGTATCAAAAATATAATAATATTCCACTTTAGACGTCAAGCGAATAACATAATTAGTTTTTTAGTTTGACAGACGTATAGAAAAGATGAGCACAGAAGTTGATATAGTACGCAATGTACGAAGATACGTCGTTAGGTGCATTATAACTCATACTAAGCAAAATCTTCAAGTGTCGGAAGTATGAAGTTAAATCGTAAGTTTTTTCTAACATTGTTTAGATACATAATAATAAGTAAAACCTAAGCAAGGGTAAGTGCACTGTATCCCAGGCACCTGCATGCCTCCTAGGCTAAGAGGATGTGTGTCGTGTGTCAGTTTGTTGCGCATTCTGTGGCGTTTCTCTCTGATAACCGATTCTCTTTGTCTTTACAGCACGCGATTAGTTGACATTCAATGTTGAAAATACAATAAATTTATGTGAGTAGAGAGCTGATTACAAAATGAATCTTTTTTTTTCATTTATTTATTCACAAACAATAAGTACAATTGTGTTCGAAAGTTAATATAAACACACATAAAATATGCATTAAAAAGAACATCTTCAACGATAGTGGACTACGTTAGCAAGTGTGCAAGAACTAGCAATACAAATCTGATAATTAATTAGTAATGGGAGCTGCTCAGTGGATTAGACATAGTCTTGCGCATGCTCAAATCCTATCACTAAATACCATTATCTAATCGTACAATGATTGTGAACAAACTTTTAAGCCAGACAGTAAGCGTATTTGAAAAGGCCTACAATTATTTTCTCCACCAAAAAAAGTACGATGAAATGACGGACGCTCGCTCGCTAGCTCAGACAGTCAAGACAGCATTGTATTGTGAAACGAAAGGACTTTCTATATTTATTCGCCGCTCTCTAAAACTTAACATTGCCGTTCCGTCCACAGAGCCCGTTGTATTCAGTCTGTTTAAAATGGTATCCATTGGTATGGTAGTGCACCGGACGCAGTTTAGCGGCAGTTAGTGTTAGGGGACGCGACGTGCGGCCGATACAACATACGTGCGTCGCCGGTTGTTTATAGCTCCACTAGTCATTGTGTTTGTTTGTTCGACGCGCTAATAAGTTCATACGCTGTCGCCTGTTGATAATGGCGTTTCATAATAGCGCTAAAGTAGGATTTATTACATAGTTAATGTGGATTACGTACCGTGAGTGTAGTCGCGCTCGTGTGAGGCGGCGCGGCGCCATCGTGTGCGCGTTAACATTCATTACTTCAGTTATGCGATGATCGCTGGTGTAACCTCGCCTGTGATATGGAAACACCTGTTTTAATTATTTATATTACTTTGTTGCTGTTCCAGCTAGCGTGTGTTTCGTCTCGCTCGCACGCCAATCCTGGGCTGGATAAACTCACACGATGTTCGTAACAAAGCTCGCTCACTCGCCGGGACATTGTATAATTGTCCTTCTATACGGTAAGTTAGTCGCTCCAGTGTATTGTGTGCAAGCGCCGACTGCGACCAGCGCCGACTGCGGCCAGCGGGCCCGCGATGAACCATCACACAGAGAACCTTCGCTATTTAATAATTCCAAAGCACTGACTCGTAGCGGCACGTCGTAGCACTCGCTACGGCTTACTTTAAATTACAGGCCGTGAGCGGCGCATTATAAAATCATAGATTTAAGCGTTCACTAATGGCGATGGAGCGCCGCGTTGCTCTGTTGCTCATTGTTCATTTGAATGGCAGCGAATTGATGCCTTACAAATTGTCGTTAGTAATGCTGAAATTAATAAACATAATTATGTATGTAATTATGTATAGATGAAGGCATATTCAAACCTAAAGAAACCATTGTTGTGGGAAGGCAGTGGTTGTTAAACAGAAGCTGAGGAGAGGCCCCAGAGGGACCGTCTTGTATGTGTCAGTCTTTGAAAGACTTTGTTTTTATCAACTTATAATGAATTTGAAAAAACGGTCAGGTTTTATACTATACGTAGCACTATCAATCTTTTTTACTCTTACAATATTAGGGCACTAAACGTATCGTGTCCCTTCTATTGGTAAGCAGCTAAATATGTCGCCCCATATCGGACAACATTAGATAATAATAATTTTTACCATTATCCTATACAAAAAGTCTAGCAATCAAGTAAAAACAAGGTCTACATCACATATTTCAAAATACAAGACATGTGACGATGACACTAAGAGTGTCGCTCTACGCCTCGAAGTTTTTGTTCTACTAACCGTATGAGAATTCCTGTAAGTTTCATAAAATGCAAAAGAAATACATAAATTTTATATGCATGTAAGGCACAGCTATCAAACTATTATCGGCAAAGCTGTAGACAACGTAAACGTAAAAATATTTACATAAAGAGGGGCAACGAGGACTCTCTCTCGGAATGTAAGTGAAGCGTTTTCTTTGTAAATTTGTGACAAAAGCGCGATAGACGTTGGCTTTAGCCCAACGCAGTATACCCCTCTAAAAATTTATCAATGTAATACGCTCGGATATGTATTTTTGCGCTTAAACAAGGTACCCGGAACTATTTGGCAGAGATGGAGTGCTTATTATAAAGTAGCGTTGTACCAACTGTTTAATTCAATAAAAGCGGATTATGGGTCGCGTACACTTGCGCAGAGTAATATCCACGGTGTAGGATCATATAACGTGGAGCTTCACACTGACTCTAGCGCGCAGCCGATGGATTTATCAAAGTAAAGTGCGCACCTCACGACACACGTGTGATGATCTGCTAAACCAACATAAACGCAGTGATTGTTTATAGCCGTAACACACGCTCGAATTTAGGCCGGCGGAAATGGACCAAACCCGTTGGTCCGGCGGACCAAATCCGTTCTCGCTACAGACGACCGGATCGGACAGTTGCACCACGTAAGCCATATCCGATCCGACCGATCTGCAAACTAGCGGACCGAGGCAGACTCAATTAATAATAATTATGTTCGCCGGACTAGTCTAAAGACGGGCAGATTTGGTCCGGAGGCGAACCAAAACCGTGGTCTGTTCGGACCAAGTTTGAGCGTGTGTTACGGCTATTAGTTCTTAAGCATAATAATTATGCTGGTATGTATTAAAAAGAACGTAGCACATATAGACAAAATGACTGGTGATATTGCTACGCCGTAGCGCGTGCTACGTAGTAGAAAAATATTATTATCTTGTTGACATACTGCAAAATATCTCCTGTATAAATTCATATCAAGTACAAAAGAAAGTTCATAGATTCGGATATTCAACCTGAGGTCCACGGACTCCTCGGGGCCCTTGTTTGGAAATACTGCTAATAATAAAACACAAAACTCTAGCTTGTAGCTAGTGAAGACTCACTTGGTACAGCATTAATGTAGTAACAAAACATTTTAGTTTTGCTTACTTGAGTTTGTAAGCGGTTCGTATAAGGTCACGTTGGATATGTACATTCTATATTTGTAGAACTCTGTGCTTATTTCGCATGGGGTACATGCAAGCGAAGCCACGAATCTAGCTATCATTATTATGAACACAGTTAAGCACACATTAGCACAATTAATTTTAATAATCGTCGTACAAAACGGCACTAAAATACAATTAAAAGACGAAAACACGAGTGTATGCTATGACAACGACTTTTTTTTTTTATTTTACGAGGTGGAAAATCCTTTCGGATCTCCGACTCTTGGGCAAATGAGAGCCGGAGTATGTGCTGTAACCATTAAAAACCACCTCGAATTTCTCATGTACCCGTGTATCGGAGCATTCGTTGCTACCCCCTGACGGGTATTAGCCCGGCAGATGGTCAGGCGGGCCCCGAACAAAACCTCCTTGGCGGCGGAATTAGGTGTTGGGCTCCGCCGCCAAAACACCCAGCGGCCGCAGAGGATAGGAAGGACGGCAACGCAACACCGCATCTCCTCTCCCTCTGCGGCCCCACCACGACGTATCGAATGGTGCGCCCCCATTTGGTCGCGGGAGATAGGGCGCGCGGCAACGCAACACCGACACGCCTCTACTCCCGCGACCGCGCCCGACTGCGAGGGACAGACAGAACTGTCCTCCCGCACCCGCACCGTTGGACGCATCCTGCGCAGGCCCCTCTAAGCCCATGCAGAGCGTCGACTCCTGGGATCTCTATTAGCTTCACCGCGGGTGTCCCATCCACGGTTACTGAGCCCCCCCTCCACGACAAGGTGGAGATCCTACGGTGGGGATGCAATAACAACGATGCGACAACATTACTCAGCGAGCGACAACCATCGCGATAATACTGTCACCGCGACACAGCGATAACACTCACTGTGAATAATTATCATCATTTTTAATAAACAATTAGAGCAACAGCCGCGAGGGAAGAGGGACCGAGGACACCTCTATCTCGAAATTTATCTCAAAAGAAATAAAGCCATGAAAAATTTGTAACCGGATATTGTAACATTTTTATTAATTAATATTTCGCTATCAAGACGACAGCTGTGGGCGAATGATTATGAAATCAAACTGGATTACATTGTTGCTGCGGTGAGACCATGCCACAGTTTATTTGAATGTATTTCTGATAACGAGGTGCTCGTCTGTTATTACATAAGAACTCGCCACCGACAAAACCAAAACCATACGCTAAAATTGATTTTAATTAGTTATAATATTTAAAATTGATGTTATTTCTTATATCTTTTTTATTTATTAATTTTGAAACTTAAACGATGACATACGTTTTATTATACTTTTTATTGTATTACTTTAATTTACATTTTACTTGGTTACTGACATGAATTTTTGACATTTTAATTGTTTTTTTATCAAATTAGATTATCTTTGTTTTATATTTGATCAAGTTTGACATTGTAATGTATATCTTTTAGCAAATTCAATATATCCATACGCCTATTTAGGCAGATTTTGGTGAAAAAATTTAATAAAGTGTGATCATGTAATACCCAAAATGCAATAAATGAATAAATGATTATCATTTTAAACTTTCGCGATTTGTATACATCATACAAAATAAATTAGCGGACTTACAAAATTAACGCAGCTGTGAAAAACCGACATATTAACACTAGAGTGCACGCGCGCTCTACTATAGTAGAATGCACTTACTTATTTTAGCGCCATTCATTCATTCTCACACCTGACCCCCCGCGCTCCTAGATAAGCCTCGTCGACAAAATCGCGGAACGGATTAGTACGGCGCCCACTTGCAGCGTAAGCGCACGTTCTTGTAATTACGTGTCAAAGTTCGTCTTCTACTATTGTAGTACGTGCGAGTATTGGCGTAATAAAACCGAATGTAAGTAAACATTTTCTTTTTTGACTTTTTTAATCCATTATGTATAAAAATTTAATGTTTATGTTTTGACAAATGAACAATATATATAGTTATTGCTATTTAATATGTTATGGTGTTTTGATAACTATTATTACTTTGTTTCAGCGAAAAAATGGACCCAATCAAGGAATCTCGCGTGATTCAGTGGTTGCATGAAGAATTTGAGGACGAGGAAGTGATTCAAAGTGAATCGGATGGTGGGGAAGAAGAAGTACAACCTATGGAGCAGGCAGACAGGCATCAGGTACAGGAAGCTGTAAGCGAAGACCAAGCATCATCGTCTGAAGATGACATGCCTCTTTCTGAGCTCGCTCAAAACAATACACGCGACGACATTTATGTATCTAGAAATGGAACACGCTGGAGTAAAACATGTCCTTCTGCAACCCAGGTAAGATCTCAAAATATCCGATTTAGACCTCCAGGGCCAAAGGGTGCTGCAAGAAATGCCGAAACGTCGTTATCTTGTTTCGATGCTATTTTTTGATGAAAGTATTTTTGAAATCTTAGTTACTTGCACGAATATTTCCATAGATAAGATACAGAACCAGTACCAGAGAGAGAGAGACGCAAAGAGAACTGATTTAGTTGAAATGAAAGCGCTTATTGGATTGTTGCTAGGCATTGGAGTCTCGCATTCGGGTCGTCGTAATCTCAATGACTTCTGGGACAATTCCAAAGGTACAGGGCTGCAGCTCGTGTACTGTACAATGTCAATAAACCGATTCAGGTTTCTTTTACGTGTCCTTCGATTTGACGATGTAAATGACAGAGATGAACGACGTCGCTTTGATAAACTGGCACCCATTCGAACAATCACTCAAAAAATGGTGAAGAACTGCCGCGATAATTTTACTCCCAGCGACTATCTTACGTTGGATGAACAACTTGTAGGATTTAGGGGACGTTGTGGATTCATCGTGTATATCCCAAACAAACCTGATAAGTATGGTATAAAAATATACATGGTGGTACTTTAGTGATTAGAGTGTCCCAGATTCGATGATAAGATTCTATGAAAGTTGAAATAGTTGTCATAATGGTTTTGTTGTAACGTTCAACTGAGTTAACGTGGGGAGTATACAACGGTGTAAAATGCAAATTTGGAATTTTATATTTTGACAACATACTTTTAAAGGTTGCGCTAATAAATTGTTTACCGTTATTCAAAACAATAGTAGATGGAATTCCATGCACCAAAAATACATTTTCCTCAAGAATTTTTGTTATCACTTCTGCAGTTGCCCGTTTAATGGGGAAAAGTAAACAATATTTAGAGAAACAACAACTGACCACAAATATAAAAGTGTTTTGTTTCCTGCTGGGAGGCAATGGACCAATCAAATCAATACTAATCGTCTGAAAGGGCTTTTGACATGATTTGGGTTTTCCCATTAGACCTAAATTTGGGTGATTTTGGTGTTTATGGGTGATACAAGGTTCACATGAACTGACGAACTTGACAACATCGGTTTACATACCAGGCCAAAAGTAATTAAGTGCGAGACGTTTGTATATCTTAAAAATACCCAGATGTCCAGCAGTGGGCGAAGAATGATTCTCCCTTAGAATGTCATTTCTTTGGTCAGACGGAATAACCTCTTTCCATTGAAATTCTCTAGTGAGAGGGTTTAATGTTTTTTTAAAACAATACAATTTATTGTTTATTACTTGATAGTTAACAAAGGAAGTCGGAGAACTTAAACAGCCTTTATAGATATTTAAATACCAAGGATCATTAGTAGAAACTGGTAAATTCTGATTAGAATTAATATCTATATTTATATCATTAGCAATAGCAGAAACGGGTAAAGAACGAGACAGAAAATCAGGTAAAACGTTATCGGAACCCCGACGATGACGTATTTCAAAATTATAGGAAGATAAGCGAACTCCCCATCTGGCTAACCGGCCAGTAGGGTTATTTAAGGTCAAGAACCATTTCAAAGCAGCGTGATCTGTGTAATCAATAAACTTTTTATCATTTTCAACATAACAACGCCAGTATTCTATAGCAGATAGAACAGCCAGGGCTTCGCGCTCTGTGGCACTGTAATTTTTTTCTTGCTTAGTGAGTGATTTGCTATAGTACGCTATGACTCTTTCCTCACCATTTAACCTTTGACAGAGGATCGCGCCAAGTCCAAAATCGCTAGCATCTGAGTGTATTTCAAAAGGTTGCGAGTAGTCAGGACAAGCCAACACCGAGGAGGAAATCAAACAATTCTTTAGGTTATTAAACGCCTCATTAGCCTCTGTCGTCCAGCAGAATGGAGGTGCGTTTTTACTTTGAGATGTTAACTTATTTAAGGGTGCAGCAATAGAGCTAAAATTCGGTATAAAACGCCTGTACCACGAGGCTGCGCCTAAAAATCGACGTACTTCTTTTCTATTAGAAGGAGTGGGATAATTTTTCATTGAATTTACTTTACCCGGATCGGGATGCAATCCACTAGAGTCGACAACATAGCCTAAATATTTTAGTTTATCTCTAAAAAATTGACATTTTTCGAGATTAATTGTTAAATTAGCGCTTTTTAGTTTATCAAGAATGCGTAATAAAAGGGTAATGTGCTCGTTGAAACTGGAAGTGATACAGATTATGTCATCGATAAAACAGAAAACCTTATTTTCAAATTCTGGACCATAAAATAAAATATCAACTAATCGTTGTTGAGTAGCTGGCGCATTCGTTAGACCGAAGGGCATTCTTTTGAATTGAAATGTGCCACGCGTAGGAATATAAAAGGCTGTTTTGCAACGGTCCTTTTCTTTAATTAATGTTTGCCAAAAATATTTTGACAAATCTAAACTAGACAAGTATTTAGCATCTCTCAGATTATCTAAAATTTCCGAAATATAAGGCAAGCTATAAGCATCTTTTTTTGTAACGGAATTTAATTTACGACTGTCCAAACAGAAACGCAGTTTACCATTCTTCTTAGGGGTCAAAATGACAGGGTTTGACCACGGGCTTTCAGATCGTTCAACAACATCCTCTGAGAGCATGTCGTCAAGATGCTTTATTAAAATTCTTTGTTTAGACATGCGATAAAATCTTTGCCGAATAGGGGGGCAATCACCTGTATCAATTGAATGAGAAATAATATTTGTGCAACCGAGACCCCGCTTCTCGTATGAAATATCGGTAAATTTAGAAATAATGTTGTCAGCGGTAGCTCTCTGGTCGACTGTACGATGATCATAAGAAACAAGATGTGTAGGGGGAACTGCCTGCAACTCCATTACTTGAGCGTCAGACTTGTTCACAATCAAAACAGACTCTAATTTGTTAGGAAATAGGCCAAAGCTTCGCCAAAAATCCATGCCAAGGATAAGGAAATTTTGAATCCCAGGTACAACATGAACTTCTAAGTTAATCAATTTATCCTGAAACTCAAAGGGTAGAAACACCGATCCCAAAGACTCAAATCGTTCGCCGCCAGCTGTTATTAACCTTAAAGGTTTCGATTTATCCAAAACATCGTCTTTCAAAAATAACTTATGCGAATTATTACCTAAAATTGTAACGCAAGATCCAGAATCTAAAAGACCAGTGGTAGGTATTCCGTTTAATTTTAGGGTAACGTAAGGTAAATATTCTACTTTAGAATTACGGATTGAGGATATATGATAGCTACTAAAGAATTTTTTTTTAAAGTCCAACCAATTATTCCACTCTGTTTTATTACAATTAGTTTTATAATTTGATTTTCCACAATCCTTGTTAACTAGTTTTTTGAAACTGTAGGGGTCGACTTAGATTTACAATTAGGTCAGTCTGACACCTTGAAACCCTTTGTACCGCACTTAAAACAGATTAGGTAGTGTGGTTGCCGGCAATTACGTAATGAGTGCGAATTGCATCTACAACGCACGCAAAATTTTTTATTTATATTAGAAGTACTCGATACGGCGTTAACTTGTGGTACAGACTTGTATCTCGATGTATCAGCGACAGAGTTATATTTATTGAAGTGATTATGATTGTAAACATTTTTGTTTGAAGAAAAATTAGAAAAAGGATAATTGTACGCTAGATCAGGTGCTACAGTATTTTTTGAAACTTTAGGGAGTTCAGAAAATTGCTTACTGCGACTTTGGTAATTTTCGAAAAGACGACAAACTTCGACCAGACTATCAACATCAACTACATTTGCAGTGAGCAGACAATTAGTGTAACAAGGTCTAATATTACCCAGGCAATTGATGTAATGGAGACCAGGCACAGGCGCAAGGCCCTTATATTCCTTGGAGTGCCTGAGGTTGACAAGGAAGACTGTAGGGCTTCACTACTGAAAGTAGTAAAAAAAATGGACCTTCCTAGTATATCAGGTGATAGCTTCACTGTATGCCACAGAATCGGTGCCTCATCTGATGCCCATCATCGGCCAATCCTAGCCTGGTTTGCCGGAATGGACTTGAGGTCTGAAGTTTGGAGAGCCAAGACCAAGCTTAAGGGCACATCCGTGACGGTGAAGGAGTTCCTGACGAGATCCAGGCAGGCTATCTTCGGCAAGGCTCGGCAACATTTCGGGATCCGTGCCTGTTGGACACAAGACGGTGTCATCATGGTGAAGGCGTCGGATGGCACTCGCCATAAGGTAACAACTTCAGACGACCTGGACAGACTGTTCCAGAAATACCCCAGGCAGGCAAGCGGTTCTGCGTCCGAGAGCAAGAGCAGCGCCGGGGCTGTTACGAACACAACCTCTAAGGCGCGTAAATAAACTATCAGCGCTGTTCTACGACTTTTATATACTCTTTCTTCAATTTTATTCACTTATTTCATTGTTTAGAATGTATGTTTAGTTTGTTTGTTTACTTTGTTTAGATGTATCACAATCACAATGTGAATTGTGATGTAATACGATACGTTCAGAAATTATTACTTCAATGTTTTCTTTGGTGTTGTTTGTTGTATTCTTTGAGAAAAGGTTGTAATACGTTTTGTTATCCTTTTAAATTATTTTTGTTTCTGTTATTACTTTTATTGGTTATATTTTTTTTTTGCTTCTGTTTGCTGGCGGGTGGTGCAGAGAAGACAGTAACTCTTAATTTATCGTGTATACAAAATAATTTATATATTTTTATATTGCATATCTTATATATTAGTATTTTTTTTATTATTTTACCACATATATTATTCTATATATTTAATTGCATACATATTATATGATGGACGTTGATACATATCTTTCGGCTAATGAGTCAATTTCATCTTCTGACAACGAGAGTTTCTGTTCTGCGGATGGTACCTTATGTGAATACCTGCAAAATGCATTCGCGCAACGAAGTCGGTCGTTGTTTAACGTTTGCCACATAAATGCGCAGAGCATACCAAGTCACTATAGTGATTTGTTGGAAGGGTTTTCCAACTCTAACGCACACGCCATTCTGGTCTCTGAGAGTTGGCTTACACCATCTCTTCCTTCCACCTCTTACTCTCTACCGGGGTACGTTCTTATACGTAACGACCGGGTTGGTAGGAGAGGTGGTGGTGTCGCAATCTACCTCCGCAGTACCTTTACGTATAAAATTTTGTCTTCTTCATCACTCGCTTCTTCGCCTGCGGAGTACTTATTTCTCGAGGTCGACGTCGGGGGGGCTAAAGCCGTCCTTGGCGTCGTCTATTGTCCACCTTGTGCTAATTTTTTCTCCAGTCTCGAGACTCGGGGTCGACCCGATTCTGGAATCTTTAGGGTCAAAGTACACACATCACATCATCATGGGCGATTTTAACACCGATCTCCTTTCCCAACATTCCAGTCGCTCCCGCAAATTACTTGACGTCGTTCAGTCAGCCAGCCTCCATATACTACCTTTGCAAGCAACTCACCACAATAGCAATGGCGAGGACACATGGCTGGACTTAATCCTCACCTCTGATCCTTCCTTAGTTGCATCCCATGGCCAACTTTCCGCACCAGGATTTGCCCGTCATGACCTCATTTTCCTTGCATACCGTCTAAAACCTCCTAAGTCCCCTCCCAAAGTTCTGCACAGGCGTTGTTTTGGTGGTATCGATGTGAATAAACTCAGTGAGGACGCTTCTGGGTTGAACTCGGACAACATGTTATCTGCCTCAACGGTGGACGAAAAGGTTAACCTCTTCAATGAGGCGGTTTGCGGTCTATACGATGCACATGCTCCAGTAAGACGGGTGAAGTTAAGGCGCCCTCCAGCACCCTGGATTACTACGGGTGTTCGAATGGCAATGCGCCGTAGAAATCGAGCATATCGGAGATATAAAAGAGACCGTAGTGAGGAGAACTGGGCACTATTTAAGTCTGCAAGGAATCGGTGCAATCAGATGGTACGCAACGCAAAACGCCGACACATTCACGATAATATCAGCTCTTCATCAGCTGCCAATATCTGGAAGTTCCTTGGAACACTAGGTATTGGCAAACAGCGGCGTTTTGACTACCATGGGAGTCTTAGTTTGGATGATATCAACAAACATTTCACCTCTTCTGATTCACTGGATCACCAAACTACGAGTCTCACTGTAAATTATTTAGCCGGGTTACCTCAAGCCAAAATAGAATCGTTTTTCTTTTCTCCAGAGTCTCCGGCTGAGATCAAAAAGATAATCCTCTCCATAAGGTCCAATGCTGTGGGATGCGACAACATTAGCCGTCGTATGATCACAATGATCCTAGATCAGGTCCTGTCGGCAATATCCCACATCATAAACTTTTCACTTGTCTCCGGTACATTTCCTTCCTTGTGGCGCAAAGCCCATATAATTCCTTTACCTAAAATCCCCAATCCTACCCTTCCTCAACACTTCCGTCCAATTTCAATCTTACCCTTCCTATCCAAAGTGCTTGAGGCCTGTGTGAACAAACAATTGTCTCGTTTTGTCTTACACAATAATCTGCTGAGTCCATTTCAGTCAGGCTTCAGGCCTGGTCACAGCACTACCTCTGCCCTCCTTAAAGTGACTGGCGATATTCGAAAGGCTATGGAAAACACCGAAATCACTGTTCTAGTGTTGATCGATTTTTCAAATGCTTTCAATACCGTCAGTCACGATGTCCTTTTATCTATCCTCTCCCATCTCAGGGTCTCGGCTGGGGCACTGGATTGGTTCTCAACTTATCTTCGAGGTCGTCAACAGTCTGTCCGCCTCGATGAGTTATCTTCGGGGTGGTTCGACGTCACGTCTGGCGTTCCTCAAGGCGGTATTCTCTCTCCTCTTTTATTTTCTATTTTCATAAACCTCCTAACTCAACATCTTCAGTGCTCCTACCATCTGTATGCCGACGACTTGCAGATTTACTCCCATGTAAGTGTGGAATGCGTAGCAGAGGCCATCGACAAGGTCAATAGGGATTTGGCGACCATAAAGACATGGTCCGACAAGTTTGGTCTCACTGTAAATCCTACTAAGACTCAGGCTATAATCGTAGGTAGTCAACGATTACTAAGCAGACTGGACTCAACAACACTACCAGCCATCGTGTTTAACGGAACTATCGACGATCTGTATCCTACGGTTAAGAATCTTGGGCTACATATGGATGCCAGGCTGAATTGGGAAGTTCAGGTGACACAGGTAAGTCGCAAAGTCACCGGCACTCTACGCGCTCTCTACCGCCTAAAAAACTTCCTCCCTGCCGAGACTAAGACAATGCTTGTGCAGACTTTAGTTTTCCCACTGATCGACTATGGTGATGTATGTTACTTAGACCTGAATGCAGATCTCCTCAATAAACTTATCCGTCTTCTGAATAACTGCATTCGATTCATTTTTAATCTTCGTAAGTATGACCATGTGTCTACTTATCGCTCCCAATTAAAATGGCTCCCTATTCGTCAGCGCCGTAGTTTGCGTGCTCTCACTACTCTATACACTATTCTCACATCTCCTACTTCTCCTCTGTATATGACTCCTTACTTTCAATACTTCTGCTCTAATCATGAATCTTCGCTCTTCTTATAATCTTCAACTCATGGTGCCTTCTCACAAATCTGATTTTCTTCACTCTTCTTTCACTATTCAGTCCATTCTTTTATGGAATTCTCTTCCTCTTGAGATCAGAATGGCCAAAACAAAATTCACATTCAAGGCCAAAGTAAAGAAACTCTTGTTGGCTGAGGCGAATGTATCATAAGTCGCTATCTGAACTAAGTATATATTATGTTTATGTATATATGTATGTATATTTATATGTATTAGTGTATGTAAGTCTAAGTATAATTTATCTGTGATTTTATTCGTATTTATGTATTAATTGTGTATGTATTTCGTTTATGTATTTTCTTATATTATATAGTTATGTAAGTATGTATGTTTATTATGAGCAATAATTCGACAGTTACAATTATTTCGATGCATCATATAATACACCTACTGCTTATCTCTCTGCACCACTCTAAGGTAGACTGGTAGATAATGCCCATGGCATTAAGTCCGCCTATATACTCTGTGTATATGAAGTAATAAAATAAATAAATATTATTTAGCAAAATTTCTAGCTTCTCCGAATCAGCGATAGGAGAACTAAGTCGCGAAAACAGACCGCGCATTTTTGCCACGTAAATAGTTATTGATTCGTTTTCGCCCTGTGAGCGCTGACGAATCTCCGTCATAAGCCGATAATCGTAGTTATGCGGACTAAAATCTCGTTTCAAAAGTTCGCAAAGTTCTAACCAAGTCTTTACATTATTTTTAACAGAACGATACCAAACTAATGCGTCACCCGAAAATATTTCAAAAGCGAAAGACAACATCTTGTCGTGAGGAATAGATCTACAGGACATAAATTCATCAATTTTTTCAATAAAGGATCTTACACATGATTTACCGTTAAATTTGAATTTACCTAATTCCGAAAAAAGCTTACGGTCGTAATTATAGGAAGTGTTTCCCTCTGCCACTGAGCAATCCGACCACGAATTACGTCTCGTGATTAATTGTAATTTCGCATATAAGTCATTAAATTTATTCCACACAGACTCAATTTTTTTAATATCAAGACTGCCGGTATCCACCCTATTCAGTCGATGAAAACAATGGTGCAGCACGGTTTCGACCTTCTGTTGAAGCTCGGAAGTATAGTTTGCTTCCAACATAGATAAGTGTTTAATTGATCTTAATAGCGACTTTTCCACTTCTGCCACATCCTCCTCTGGTGGGAAGGGTGAAGATAATATATCCTCTGAGGGAGTTTTAACTGAAAATTTAGCGATTTGTTTGCGGGGATCGTCAGGCTTTGAAACGCCGCGTATTGTGGTCTCATATTCTAATTCCGCTTTAGTTAATAATGAGAAATTTATAAGCCATTATTACAAAACAATAATAGAAAATCTAAGTATTTACGCCGGCACTAGAAAAAAATTATTAAATATCGCCAAAAAATCGAATACCGTGCTAAAAAAAGCTGAAGTACACTAAATTATACAATGGTGTGATGATTGGTCATCATCCTCTTAGCGTTATCCCAGTTTCATTCTGGGTCCGCTTTCTAGTCTAACCGGATTTGGCTGAATATTAGCTTTTCCACGGAGCGACTGCCTGTCTGCCCTCCGCAACCCGAAGGGATAGCGATATTCCATGGTTTAGACTAGTGTCAGTTTATTAAGAAGGTACTGACGCCCTGTAACGACTGTCAAAGATCTTCATGACAACCGGGACCGACGGCTTAACGTGCTCTCCGAGGCACGGGACGAGCGATAATTAAAAATTCAATACGCACATAACTCCGAAAAGTCATTGGTGCGCGCCAAGGATTCGAACCCGATACCCTCTGCATGGCAGACTGTTGGTATATCCACTTGGCTATCGCTGCCTGTGATGATTGGTCAAGGAAGAAAAAATTTCTTAAAGGTCACTCAAAGGTTGAATCACAATATTCTTTCGCGAACCCGTGGCTCGTTAGTTCAACGGCTAAGCGGTTAGAACCGGTTGGCGGCTCAACACGCTGCCCGCGGTGGAAACGTGATTTTAGACAGACGTTAATTAAATCACCGTTATGTTATTTACACAGTTAAATTGCTTATGGCCAACAAAAATAGATAGAAACTGTACCTGTACGCAATTCACCACACCAGAATATATGCACACACAGGAGAAAAATATACAAGAGAAAAAGAAATTATTTCACTCACCTGTAAAGTGCCAACTTACGTTTTAAAAATTATATATATAATATAATTAAAAATTCTATTGGGCGCCAATGTCGCACGAGTGATTGATTTCCACGGGGTAGCCGGGATCGATCACTCGCCGAGCAATTAAAGAGAGATAATTAGGTTGACTTACGGGAAATAAATAAAAAATATCACCAGGAAAGTTTAAACTCGCGTTATAATTCCAGTTATTCGATACAAAAAAGAACTGACGATTAAGGCTAACAGAAGAGACAATTATCCAGGGCGTGGGCGGCGTTGGCATTTCACAGGTCTTCAGATGATCTTGTACTCAACTCGGTGGTGCTGGCCGGAGGAAAAGGGCCGAAGCCTCGTGTCTGCTGTATTTATAGGGCCGGCGCGGAGGGGCGCGAGGGAACGGCCCAATGCTGTGCGTCACTCGTAGCGAGGCTCGCGGCGCAGGAGCGCGATGTGACGTCACATATTGTTTTCTACTACGGTAGAGCATGCGAGCATCCATGTCAAAAAAAGGGGCGCGTGCACTGTAGTGTTAATAAGTCGGCTATAGCTGAGCATTTGTTGGAGTTTGGACCAAACCACTGGATAGAACTGCATCAACCACAAGTCTTATCCACGGATCGTCACTATTACTCCAGGATAGTACGTGAAGCGGTAGAAATCAAGAAATATAACAATTTCAACCAGGAGGATGGATATAGATTATCGGCTACTTGGAATCCAGTCATCAGCAAATGTAAACACCGCCGCAGTGATAAATCTCAACAGTGTGTAGACGTCATTAGTGTAGTGTGTCGGAGTACCGACAGTGCGAACTTAAATAAAGACCAAGTGAGGGTAGGTGCCGAAACCCGCACTTCCACAAGACGGCGCTGAGCTCTCATCAGTCTCTCCGCGACCACGCTCGGTGCAAGACGAGCGAAACGTTGGAAACAAATAGGTATTTATACCTTAAATAAATTGAGTGTACGCGATTAAGACCCACTAATTTATTTTGTAAAATGATTATGAAATACTGCAGGTAGAATATGGGCAATGTTAAACAATTACAATGCAACTCGGTCTAGTTTCGTACGACCATTTGTGTGCTGATAATAATTTTGCTACAGACATTGCTATGAGCTGACATATTTAAAATGTGGAATTAAACTTAAAAGACAGAAAGTATTACACAGTGACAAAAACAAGAAAAATTACTATCAAACGGTTATGAAGCAGATTAATAGAAGTTTAATGTATAGACATTACACTTCTTTTAATCTGCTGGATGGTATAGACCATCCATGTTGAAGTCGTATCTTTATAATAACACGCTCACAGGTCAATAATGATAATAACAGCACCCTCCTCTCCCTCCCACTCCTTGGTACTATTTTGAATTTCTTGGATAATAAATACAGACTTTCTTTTTATTGTGTATTTTCTATTTCTGCCTCGCAATGGACTCCATATTAGATATCTAACGGCGAACCGTTAACATGGTCCTGTAGAAAAGACCACAGCGTAATATAAGCACTACTGTGTCATGGCAATCCTTACTTTAAGACTCATGAGTTAGTTTTCATTGCTCAAACGGCTCAGGATTAAGATTGACATTAGCCAAGGTTTAACTTTCTTATAAATGTAACAATTAATTTCCAAGCACTCTAAATACCTTGAATAGTAAATAATATACAGAGTCTGTTATGATATTAAACAATCATTATATGAACATGTTATATTTTAGGGTTTACCTATGTTTGCCATAATTTAAAATGCCATACTGGTAGTTGCCATAATTTCATTAGAAATAACGCTTCAGTTGTCATAATCGTGAAATGACATAAAATGACTTTCACTAATTCCATTGGTCATAATCGATCAAGTGTCATAATAATTTAAATCCATAAATGTATTTGCTATAATTTTCGTTTTCAATAATCTAAGAAGAAAATAGAAGTTGTTCAACTTCAGTTTATTAAACTAGTGTGAAAAATGTGGACTAAGTTGACGGAGCCCAATAAAAAAATAGGAATTATCTTATTATCATTTATTTCATGCAGCTGACAGATAAATGAAATACCAAAGAGTTGAATTTTGTTAGTTGTGCCCGCGGCTTCGCTCGCATTGGGTTTGGATATCGGAGACAAATGTGCCATTCTAAGGGTTGTATACTAAGGGCACAGGACAAGACATTTGAAATAAGTCTCAATGAATCAACAAACATTCTTCTAAAGAAAGAGTAACAAATATTCTTCTATCCACTGTTTACAATTAATCACACACTTTCAAGTTTATTATAAAGGTAAGATACCTCACCCAAACAATTAGATATTATATTAATATAGTTATGTTCTGAGAGATTTCCTTTAACTCTATATATAGTAAGTACATTTAATAGCGGCTGCTGACGCTACAGCGAAGCAGCGCCTGTAAGTAGCTTTCTACTTGCAATATTGTATACACAATTATACAATAAGATGCGAAAGTAAACACTGCATGGATATTTTAATCTCTGATCGGGTAAACGATGATCGCATAGGATGATACCAAGAACTAGCTCACACTAGTGACAATATCTAGTCCTGAAGCTAATAATAATATCCACTTTTATGTGAGTTTATTTACACACTATAATGTGTATATTGCATCGAGGTCCTCTTATAAGTTGATCAAAACAAACTTACAATGTGTCAATACACGATGGTAGTGTGGTGAGTAAAGCGTGAATGTGAGAAATTTCGTGTGAAAATGTGAACAAAAGTCAGTACATAAGAACTTACATTTCACATCTTTGTTATTACTCCTGTAATGTCGGACATAGCATAGTAGATTCACATGCACATATAAATATTTTAGACTATAATAGTATAGTATTATATTACTATACTAGACGTCGCCAGCGGTTTTGCCCGCATCAATTGTACATAATATAAATCATCTTCTTGAATCATTTCATCTTTTATAAAACCTTATTAAATCCGTTCCGTAGTTTTTAAGATTTAAGCATATATAGGGACAGACAGACAGAAGGCAGACTTTGTTTTATACTAGAGGAAGCCAGCAGCTACGCCTGCATTTTTTTTAATTTACCCGTTTTGACCGATCCCGTGGGAATTTCGGGAAATCCGTTCTTAGTGCAACCTTACAGTCCCCAAGGAACATACATGCCAAATTTCAGCTTCCTGCGCCCAATAGTTTCGGCTGTAGCGCGTCTGTCAGTCAGTCAGTAACGCAAGGATTTTATATATTAAGAAGATACTATGTAGTGATTACCATACTCGTCAGGTCCCATGAATAGACTCGAATAACGCTTATGTTAAATGTTCAACCACAAACTCCACGTCAAATATGCAAAGATATTAAAATATTGAATGATTTAAGCAAACAAGTCGCAGGTAAACGTTCATAGCTCACGCGGGAATTATTTGTAGTTCTTGTCGAAAAAGTGAACCATAGCTCACATGGATAAATAATCTTTACTCTGGACATTCTATCAACATATATCTAGATGCCAGGTTCTATTAAAGAAACACTCGATGGAAAACGAAGCACATGTATATCTTTCATTCACTATCGTCGGCACAACAACGTAAGTAATTAATAAACGATAACTTGTAATGTTTCTTGTATGGAACTACTGAATAAATAGGCTTGTGTCCTAAAATGTAATTAGCGATTGATTCGTTCCTTTATTAGATGTTAAACTGAAATATCTGATTTTTTCTTCAAAAATCAATCAGCAACATTACTAATTACGGCTTTTTAAAAACCCTTTTTGAATTTGACTCGAAAACCATCATGGTGGTTGAGTGATGTCACAAAGTGCAAAACAAACCGTGAATGAAGTCTGGTCTGATGTACCCACTTTTATTTTGTTATATTCAATTTGACAGGTAGAAAGTTTGTCGTTTTAGTTGTATTTACTACTAAAATGTCAACAACATGAATGGCGGCAATTCCCACGGGCAGGAAAGGGTAAAATTAAAAAAATGCGAGCGTAGCTGTGGGATTCCTTTAGTCTTGAATAATTCTATCAAAATCTGAACACAAACATTTTTAGAAACTTTAACCCTCGTATAAGAATCTCTACGTTTTATCTACTGTAAGAGGCCCGACAGGTTTAGAAGGTAAGTGTCGCGGAAGCGAGGGTCGAGTGCAATGACCGACAAGGTCACCGAACACGCGCCACTCCCGGGAAACTTAACTACGGAACACACTTTGGAATTACATCGCATGGAAATTAGATTACTTAGATTTTAATAAATAATCTTCTTCTCGTTTAGCAAACGGCAAGACCAACAATCCTTGAAAAATCCGACTGCAAAAGGTCGGAGTTATAAAAAATAATTGCCATAAAAATAGCCATAATAATACGTTATGATGGTTATTTTTATGAGTTACTTTATCGTCTTTCTGTCCGCATCTGTTACCTACTTAGTAACAAATTGAGGGAAGTATATTGAATAATAACTACTTTTAAACTACCATGATTTGCACACATACTAAAGATTATGTAACGGGTCTGAATCGTGTTAATGAACGAAAAGAAAGATGAAATACCTTTCTATTTTTCCCGACGTTTCGGCTTGGGTTACACCAGCCGTGGTCATGGGATGACTGATGTTCGTCAGCGCTGCCTTCGAGAAGTGCGGGTTTTGGAAACTACCCTCACTTGGTCTTCACAATTAATAACATTTATATGTTCGTAACTGTCGGTACTTCGACACACAGCACTAATGGTATCTTCAAAGTGGCGCGTAATGTCACCTCGTCGGTGTCTACATTAGCTGATGACAGGATTCCAAGATGTCGATAAACGGTAACCATCCTCCCGGTTGAAATTTGCGTGCTTTTTGATTTCAACCGCTTCCCGTGCTATTCTTGAAAAGTAGTGATGGTCTGTGGAGAGAACCTGGGGCCGATGTAGCTCAAGCGTTCATGCCCTACATAAAAGGAGTAACGGATAAAGTTGGAACAGTACTACAAAAATACTCCATCAAGACTGTATATAGTCCAAATCACCTGCGTACTCCAAAGGATGTCATCCCTTTTCAAACACCAGGCGTGTACAAGGTGGATTGCAGCTGTGGTAGTTCCTACATCGGGCAAACAAAAAGGACCATCGCCGAACGAGTTAAGGAACACATCACGGCCGTCAAAAACCGACAAACCACCAAGTCAGCCATAGCTGAGCATTTTTTGGAGTCAGGATCCAATCACTGGATTGAGCTACATCGGCCCCAGGTTCTCTCCACAGACCGTCACTACTTTTCAAGAATAGCACGGGAAGCGGTTGAAATCAAAAAGCACGCAAATTTCAACCGGGAGGATGGTTACCGTTTATCGACATCTTGGAATCCTGTCATCAGCCAATGTAGACACCGACGAGGTGACATTACGCGCCACTGTCAAGATACCATTAGTGTTGTGTGTCGAAGTACCGACAGTTCCGAACATATAAATGTTAGTAATTGTGAAGACCAAGTGAGGGTAGTTTCCAAAACCCGCACTTCTCGGAGGCAGCGCTGACGAACATCAGTCATCCCGTGACCACGGTTGGTGTAACCCATGCCGAAACGTCGGGAAAAATAGAAAGGTATTTCATCTTTCTTTTCGTTCATTAACACGATTCAGACCCGTTACAGAATCTTTAGTATATATTGAATTATGTTAACACTTTCACGGACAGTAAACGCCTATAGGCGTGATAATAATAAAACTTCAATTGTGTCTCGTTTACTGTCCGTGAAAGTGTTAAAATTATATTCAATCTAATAGTGGTAAGTAGATAATATCAATAAATAATGAATTTTTCATATACAATACATGACAGAGTTTTTGTTAAGTGCAGTTATGCAAGAGGTCTGGCGAGATCACACGACAGGTGGCAGCTCCCAAGTGTTGGATCTAAGAGGAATAAAAACGAATTATGCCAGTGAGCACGAAACATAAGAAGGCCTAAATCTCTTTTAAAATACATGACTTTCTCGAACATAATCCAAAATAATTTAAGTGTAGGTATACGTACCGTTGTGGTTTAAGCGGGCGCCCCACATTTAACCACAACTAGTTTTTTGAGTCTGGGTTTTCGGTAAACAACTAATATCCGTTGCTTGAACCATTGTATTTCAATGAATTTTTCCTGGCTCGGGAGTTTGTTTTTAAGAGACAACAAAAGAAGGAAAGACATAAACACAATAATTACAACAACTATCCCTACAATTTTAAAACTCATCGCTACAAAGATAATGTAAACATTGTAATAAAACTTATTTCTTCCTCATTTTACATGCGACTTTTATTTACAACTGACGCAATATAACAGTACTGAATAGCAAATAATACATATGTGTATGTAAACACACGCGTATCATATTGCTTGAAACTTCCACTGTGTGTTCGGCACACTCGCTGTACAAGCGCAGCTGTCACTCGCCAAATGTTTATTATAATATTGCCTTCATTGTGCCTCACAGCTCACTCCCCGCGGTGTAGCGGGGCGCGCGCTCGTGTTCGAAGTTCAATCCCGGGCCGTACATAAAGCTCGCCGGACAAGTTGCTTCGTTTGCTGTTTTCTTTTATAAAAGCCATCCCTCGCAGGGGATTATCCCTCCCGTCCCGCGTAACGTTACGGAGATTGAAATCATGAATATTGTGAGCACACAGACTCGGCTCGACTCGACTCACAATATTTATGTCTCATATTTTTTATCTACAAAGGAAAATAGAATACGGTGCCTAATAATGAAGCTGGATTTAAAAATAAACCTTGCAGAGTGAAGCTTTTTGGAGCGACGAGGTAAAACAAAGAACAAGTTTAATCCTAGCAAATGGCTCTTTATGATGTAATGTATTGTTGAGGACTTTACAAACATTCAATGTACTCAACGATAAACCGAACATGAAACAACTGTCCAATACTTTGCTGTACGAGATGCAAACCTACAGCACACGACAAAGTGCCAAACGGTCAGGAGAGAACTACACTATTATTGCAGTCAAATTAATTGTATATAAGCAATATGATGATGAAGCATGATGAATATAAGAATGATCTAGAAGCGATCGTACATAAGTATCACAGTTAATCAAAAATACACATTCAGTGCCAACCCTACCGAGATCTTGAGCGAAAGTTTAAAGAGATAGTTCTCTTTCAACTTTTCTAACTGAATTATAAAAATTTACTAGGAATCCACATATAAATATAATAATATCTGTAGAACGCAGTGTGCATCGTGGGCTCGGGGTAGCGGTGGCAACTTTTCAAATGAGATTGTTAACTAGTGAAAGTTAGTGTTGGGGCACGGAACCCCGCACCCCGCGCTCGACCGCGGATAAGTTCAAACTCGCCGCTGCGTGAACTTGTGATCGCGTTGTAACTGCTGGCCGGAGCTCGCGGCCGCTGTTGCCACAAGTGGCACACATTACTTTCCTTCCTCACAAACGATTTAACTCAGTTTATTTGTTTGGGCTGTGCAACTGCCGATGCCGCTCCAAACTTTGCAATTGGATCTGACTACTATTTTTGAGCGCAGCAACGGACATGCCTCGTTAGCTTTTGTAAACTAACAATACATTTTAATGTTGTATTCCATAGTTCTTCAAGCTATTTTCATTTAAGCCTTCTGAATTTACATCCGGTACCACACTTGGGCATCGTATACAGTCATATATTGCTCCGCCTAAGATGGGCAATATAAAACTATTTAGTCGTAGGACAATGCATAAAAGCTCTAATTATAATATCAACAATGTGCGCAACACATATGCGTGAATAAATCAAACAACACACAACACAACCCGCTGGGTACGCGTTACGAGCCGCGAAAATAATAATCAACAATAGTTACGGGTAAAAACCAAAGTGCCTCGAATGCCTTTATTGGCAAGCGTTATAGGGTTTTTTCCAAATAGTCAAATAAAACACTTTTAATGAAATGTCAAAAACGAACTTTACTATGGTGTTTGTATGAAATATGACTTTGTGACGTCATAGATTTTCGCTGTATATACATATAATTACGTTTATTATTTATGTAACATATTTCAATTCGATTATTTTAAACTTTATACTTATTTACATTTAAAACTATTATTTACAACTAAAATTATACGTATAATCCTACAACTAAATAAAAAAAAACGAACTAATATATTCATAAAAAGGCAAAGCGTTTAGGCGTTGTAGTATTTCTCCGCATCACTGTCACTGTTTTCGCTGTTAAGTTGAATAACATAACATAACTTCACGCCTTTTATCCCCGAAAAAGTAGGCAGACGTCTATTACACACCCACTTTTCGCCAGTTATGTTTTGGTCCCAATGTAATAGGGAGCGAGCCTATTGCCATCTACCGGGCACATTATTAAGCGAGCGATAATTAACATTTTTAATTTAATACACACATAACTTCGATAAGTCAGAGGTGTGTGCCTGGGGTAACTGGGGATCGAACCCGAGACCATCGTCTCGGCAGTCCGTTACGTACACCACTGGGCTATCGCCGCCTCCGCTAAGTTGAATACTTATTATAAATAAATTGTCGATAAAAAAAATTATGTAAACTTTTAACATTAATTGATGAATTAAACTACCATTATTGACATGTTTCACTAGATAAAAATACTTCTATAATTTGTTTCACTTGCAGGAAACTTCCCTATTGAACTTCCAAATACAGACGTGAGGTGAATCATGGATCGACAATTCGAGTTAGTGAACACAAACTGCTTCTGTTTCAGTGTAACGTTCGTCAATGAAATATCGTGTCGGTGCATAGTTCACCGCTCCGCCATTCTTTGAATACTGCCATTAATCGTTACAGCGATCCGTCGACTAGCAATTTATCGCAACCAGGAACCTTCAAGCGACCGTGCTTCACCAAATTGTATTTCAAAATTGAATAACGCTCTGTTTACTGTAATTTATACCCGTTATTAACATTTAATTTTGCTAAATACAGATACGTTGAAAAACAATCACTAAGCCCAGAAACGTGGCACATGAGCACTTTGTGTAATGGCACGAGGACACACACACAATACACGAGGTACGTTCAGTATTCAATATAATATTGTGTGTCGGCATTATTAAGCGGCGCTTGTCACAACGCGAGTATTTTCATACACAACAATATTGTACAATGCTGTGATTATGTAAATTGAGTCGTGATTGATTCAACAGAACAGTACAACTACGTAGATACAATAGTACAGTACACACCCACAACACTCGGTCTCTCAAACCGATCACCGAACAAAACAAAATTAATTGAGGATCCTCTCAAAAATATCAGTTCTTTGAAAGAAAGTTATATTAATAGTAAAACAAACTGTAGTAAGCCTTTGTCGATAACTAGTGGTAATGTTCGTCGCCGCCGCTATGTAAATTTTGCCGGTGACGCGGGGTGCGGGCCGGTGCGGCTCGGGGCGGGAAGGGAGATGGCGAGGACAGTTTAAACACGCTCACAATTCCAGTTTGTTTGTATTTATTTCGGCGCCGATTTATTACTGTTTGCTAGCTTGACTCGGGATCAATCTGCTGACCCCCGGACGCACACCTCGCACTCAGTGCCGCCGACCTCGAGCAGTTTGTGTTGACCTCGCCGCGCACCGACCTCAGCGTCATAAGATGGCATCCTAATTAATTAAAGTTAAGTTAGTTAACTCGTTGACTACATCTAATCTGTGACAAAGTCGCGTCGTACGATTAAACGTCCCTCGTCCCAACAGCGCATTAGGCGGCACGCACACGGCGACCTTGGTTATTGTGGAAAAAAGTTAGTATCAGCTCCAAATTGAAGAAATGGGCAAGTGCGAGTCGGACAGGCGCACGAAGGGTTCCGAGCCATTATCTATACAAGAAATTGTTAAATATTTTTTAACTTCCTACCTGTTTATTAAGATCGAGTAACAAATTGCTTAAAAAATACGTTTGTTGTACGGGAGCCTCCCTTTATAATTTTTTTTTGTATTTAATTATTTATTTTGAAAGGTAATGTACAACTACATATTCAGTGAAAATTTTAAGCGTCTACCTGTTACCGTGAGAAATTTTGAGCAAAAAATACGAAAACAATCACCTTTATTGTATGGGACCCCACTTCATATATATATTTTTTGTTATAGCGGCAACAGAAATACATAATTTGTGAAATTTTCAGCTTTCTAGCTATCACGGTTTATGAGATACAGCCTGGTGACAGACAGACAGACAGCGGAGGCTTAGTAATAGGGTCCCGATTTTTACCTTTTAGGTACGGAACCCTAAAAAGTATGGCATTCCGTAACTAACACATACAGTAGGGACACTTCAGGGAGTAAAGTGAAGAAAACGCGTGAGAAACGTTTATTATCAACTCTTTATATTACAAGCGTGAATTAACGCAAGCCGTTATTAAACCTATTGATTGAAACGAAACGCTTGGCAGAATGTATTAATTCAGTAACAGAATGACAGAATTAATTACCTTTTTTTTTAAACGTTTCGTTTTGATGAAGTCCGCTATAATAGCTTAGTGTCACTTTGTTCGTTAAAAATATCGAGCATATTCTACAGGCTAATAAAAACTGCGTGAATAATCAACACTCATGGTTAGTTTTGGCATGGGCTTGATAAATGTATTAATTTATGTTATCGCTTCCAAATTATAATGTTTGTTGTGTATGCTTCGAGCCTTAGTTCAGTTACTCGCATTATCCTTGTATAGCGATTCCCCCTTACTGCATTGATCCGAGCTTATTTAAGTCTCATATATACTCGTACTCATGTAGTTACATCATTACATGTTTGCATAACGAAGCGAACAGTCGACCCGACGCCACTCAACCTCGCGCGGATTAACCCTCCGTCAAATCTTTTGTCATCTCGCATGTCTTATAAAACCTCTTAGCGATTATTTCAAGGTAACACCAGACGGAATCCCGTTAACCCTCGCGCTATAAATATCGTGTCAATGTTATATGTTTGTGAGAGCGACAATCGCGCGATGAAAATAGATCAAAGTGAGGTCGTAACACGAAGTGGGACAATATCGCGCAGTAACAACGAGCGGCATGGCGCTCAGCACGCGACCGAGCGACGAGCTGCAGCTACTGCTAACCGTCGACAATTAGTCGCAGGTGTGTGCGGCGCCGCGCGGATCCGACGTTCGCTTTGTGCTTCTTTGTACTTAGTAATAGCCGCCGCCGTCCGGTGAATTGTCGGCGGCTTTTTATTGCAAGAACAAAGCCTGTACTTCCGCTGAACAATACCACATGCACCGGCGACCGTGGTAATGAGCAGTAATGAGCACACACACATACACACCGCTCACTCACCAACACGAGGTCCGCGTCGATATAGGTTGCGCAGATCTTGTCGAGTAGTTTGGACACGTACTTTGTGTCGCGACGGCATTGAGCTCGAGCACTCCCGCAGCGGAAGTGTCGCCAAATGAAAAAAACTTGTATCTTGTTGTACGACGAGAGAACAGCGGCCGATATCGGCACATCGCCGGAACTTGTCGCTCGAGAGGAGGGGAGGGGAGGCTCCGTTCATCTTCCACGGCTTCAGTGGGGTCGCGTACTTGCCAACAAATTGCTTATTATAAACTTTAATTTGTTGGAGCGCTCCGTATCTGGGGTGATACGCACACGTACAGGCGATGTGTTTTTTCGGCGCTATATAATATATTGTTTGTGAAATACGACTCCCTAACTTCGTACTTAAACATAAATAAATTATTTTGATAGACGATTGAGTGAAGGGCTGAGTCGACCTTTTGTTTGCTACTCGTTCATTTGGCTGAGCATTAGTAACTGATCTTTTGGAGTATTTTTTCAGTAGCGTAAGATGGCATATTTTTCATTGACAAGGCGTCAGAGATGAACAAAGAGTCTGACTCGGCGCCTGATGTATCTGCGGGACGTGCGAAATGTTAATGGAGGCTGCTGTAATTAGTAGGCGTCGTAGCGCGTAGTGGTGCCAATAACGACGTTCTACGGCGCTACGGCGTAGCGCGCTCAAACAAAATTCTGCACAGTATAACAATTTAAAATGATTGTAGCAGAAAGAACTGTATCATTCGCATGTATATAATTGTGTTGTCGTCTGTTTGTGTCTGTGCGTGACAGATATTGTCACATGTGTGTATTATGTTAAGTGGTGTGTATGTGTGCATGTGCAAACGTCGTGCGGTTAATGTCTCTGTTAAGGCGACATTCCTCGCCGCGTATTACCTCCTACATAGTCACTCGTAAAGGTACATAGCACATACTTATTTATGGATCAAATACCAACTTAAGGTTAATAACATCGCTACACAAGCTCGGCACTAATGTGCCGAGCTTGTGTAGCGTTTGCATTATTTGTTATGAGCTTAAGTAATCTTAGGCTCATAACAAATAATGAAAATGAGTTAAAAATTTAGCGTAATCAGTGGTTAGAGTTTCCGGTAAAGGGCCGAATTTGGTGGCTATTCGGCCGGAGGTGAGGTAAGGTGAGAGGGGTGAGGGCCGGGGGGGAATAGGAATGATGCGATCAGTGAGACGGCGCCTACTGTCCAATCAGCAAAATTGAAACGAGAATTGTTACGTCTATCTTTTAAGAAATTCATTTTTAAACTAACTGTCAAGTAAGAAGAGGTTTTGTAATAAGGAGTCGCTTGCAATGTTGAAAACATATTTTTTAAATCAACATCATCATCATCATTGTGGTTAGACGTTCGTGCGACTATGCAGACGCGTTTTTTGCCAACGTTAAAATGAATTAAAATAAATACGGATACTAATTAATTTTACCAAATTGCGGTGTCAATAAGTAAATTAAAGTGTGTCGCGAGTGATTTGTGCATACTTTTCATAAACTGCGAATATGAAATAGAAACATTTGTGTGGACGATTTATACTGAATAACAGATATGTCTGTGCCTGGATTTAGCCCTTTTGGCAAAAGCCGAATAACTACGCGAAGTCCTCCACCAACACCGAGTCCAGCAGCCCAAACTCTTGACCCAAACCCACCTGCTCCTGAGAATTATGACCTACCTGCTGAAGTTATACCAACTTCAGAGATCCAGAGATGGATGTCCACAATTGAGTCCTATTTGAACGAAATTAGCTCCATTACCTCAGAGAGCAAAATGAACTCTGACCAGAAGTTGCGTGTAGCTCACGAGTGCCGTAAAATAACATCAGTATCGGCACAAATGTCCACCCTGTACCAATCCCTCAAGCAGAAAACTATTTTAGCTCACGCAACTTCAACACCTACAAGAAAAGCAAGACTTGACGAGTTCTTTGCAGCAGTTCAAAAAGGCTGTAGAAGAAAAGCTGAAACCAGTCGAGCACCACTCTTTTGCTGACATGGTGAAAAAGAGCGCAAACAATTTTGTCCGCCCAAACAATTTGAGCTCTCTTGCTATCTACCCTAACGACAAGAACAAAAGTAGCGACGAAACGAAGTCCCTCGTCCAAAAAATTATATCTCCTGAAGAGATGAAGTTACATGTTCGTGCTGTGAGGAAAGTGAAGAATGGGGGCGTCATAATTAGCACGGAGTCAAAAGGAGACATCGAAAAGCTTAGGAAGTCAGAGAAACTTGTCTCGTCTGGCCTCACCGTCGAAGAGCCTACTAAACGCCGCCCTAGAATAGCTGTAGTTGGAGTTCCCGATACTCTAACGGAAAAAGAAGTTTTTGAGTGTATTTACGAGCAGAATATAGCCGATAAGTTCCCGAGCTCTACACGTGAGTCCTTTATGAAAGCTGTGAAACTAAGCCACAAAGCCGGTAAGAAAAATTTGCCAACCTGTACCTACGTCCTAGAAGTAGCCGCTAACATCCGAAAATGTCTCATTAACCAAGGTCGTATCTATATTAATTGGACGTCATGCCTGGTTAAAGACTTCACTTTTGTGACTAGGTGCTTTAATTGCCAACAGTTTGGTCACGCAGCCAAATATTGCCGTGAAACTAGTCCCACATGCCATCATTGCGGAGAGCTTGGTCACTCTTTTAAGGAGTGTAACAGCAAAACATCACCTCCTAAGTGTGCTACTTGTAAACGCTTCAAGAGGAAATGTGATCACCAAACGGGAGAAATGGGTTTCCCGGCACGTAAATATGCAGAGGACAATTATATTAATAGCATAGATTATGAGGGCGCCTAAGAGCGTCACCAGTAAAGTTTATTAATAGGCACTTAAAACTAGTTTGTATTTTCTTAGTTATTTATAAGGTCTTTATTATAGTTATGGATAATCAAGTACTTATTGATCTAGATAACTACTGTGTATCAAATAGTATGACTTGTAAAGTAGAAGAATGCAAAAGTTTATTACCCGAGTCTGATAAAAACTTAGTTATAATGACACAGAACATCAGAAGTATTTATAAGAATATACACGCACTAGAAGTACTCCTACAGACTGTTAATATAAACTGTGACATAATTGTCCTAACCGAATGCTGGCTGTCTAAGCGGGCTTTCTGCTTACCATCTTTAGATGGCTATAACTCACACTCAACTGAGAACATAATTAACCAAAATGATGGTGTAGTGGTCTATACAAAAGAACACTTAAATGTTATTGTTGCAAAGCCACAAATTCAGGACTGTAATTGTTTACTTATTACAATTAATTCTGACACTGCTATTTTAGGAGTGTACAGACCTCCTTCGCAAACTACTGACACATTTTTGCGATCTCTCGACTTAGAACTAAGTAAGTTATCAGCATATAAGAATATTATAATTACGGGGGACATAAACATAAATATCCTGTCAGGAAATTGTAACCTTCAAGGAGACGACTATTTAAATATCTGCTCTTTCCATGGTCTTCTGCCGGCGCATACCTTCCCTACACATCAAAGTGGATCATGCCTGGATCATTTTATTATTAAAACTAAACAGCAATCTGCTACTTTAGTTACTAAGTCAACTATCACAGACCACCAAGCCATCTTATTAACGTTAAAATTATCATGTGCGAAACTTAATTGCATACCTAGCTATACAAAAGTAAATATGAAAGGCCTAGAAAAAAGCATTCGCAATACAAATTTTGTCCCAGTTTACTTTTATGCCGACGTTAACGAATCAATGTCTTACCTAATAAATTCCATACAGTACGCAATTAGAAAAAACACATACACAGTAACATTGTCGCGAAAATATAGGAATATAAAGCCATGGATTACTCCGGGTCTTCTCCGCTGTATTAGACACAGCGATAATTTACATATAAAAGTTAAAAAGGCACCTGAAAATGAGATTCTGGCTATAACATATAGGCGATATAGAAACTTTTGCAACAAACTTCTTAAAAAACTAAAGGTCGACTACGATAAATCTCAGTTGAATCAAGCAGGTAACAACACTAAACTAGTATGGAAATTCTTAAAAAGGCGTTCATTTACTGCAAAAGCATTTGAGCAACCCTTAGATTTGCTTAAAAATCGATCAAATCCTACAGCAGCACTAGATGAAATCAACACATTCTTTTCCCACGTTTGGCAAAAATCTAGCAGACAGAATCTCTTTTTCCGATCATTCATCTACTCACCATGCTTCGATCACCTCACCTATTTCTAGGCTTAAATCTTTTGTTATGCTGGATACCGATTTAGACGAAGTTATTCAAGTCATTAATGGGTTAAAATATACTTGTGCGATGGGATGGGATTACATCCCCACAAACATAATTAAAAGGTTAAATAAGGAATAAAGGACAAGGATAGGATGATGTCAAAGCGAATTTTAAATACGTCCGTTTAAATATATAAAAATATTTAATAAACATATAATATAAACAGAAAATATTTCAAATTAACAAATAACGTATCTCTGGAAAATTTGAAAAGACGAGATCAAACGCAACTGAGAAAAATTGGAAATAAAAATAAGGTCGGCACGGCGCGCTATTTCGGCGCCCTGCCACGCCCTGCAAGACATCCACAAGAAGTTGTAATAAGTACGTACCAGCCGTACTATTTTCTGTCTACGGTACCAGCATACCCAAGAGCATACCAGCGACAACCAGAGACTACGCCCCACTATGTCTCCGCCGCCACCTGCCATGCGCAACTCAATGTGACATAATATTATTATGACAATATTTTTTCATTATTTTCTTAGAATCATGTTGTATCTATATTTTAATATTTTGTAAATACTTTACTGTAAATACATAGTTGTATATAGTAATTAAGTGCAAATAGTAAGATGCAAGCAGACAGTGATGGCAATGGTGAGGTAGAAGGGGGCGCAATTCAACCTACCACATCACTGAGTGAATTAGTACGCTGCCCCTACTGTGACCAGGCCCGCTTCTTTAAAGGTAAGCGGGGTTTGAAAGTACATCTTGGCAAAATGCATAAATCCCAAGATGTACTTTCTGACCCCTTAACTTCACATTCAATTTCTACACAAGACTGTGTCCAAATTCCCTTTTGGCAACATCTTTTGAATTTAAAAAATTCTGTTCCGGTTTTGAAAAGAGTTCCCCGTGGTGCAAGGCCATCAGTCGCCAAAAAATTGGCTGACTGCATAGGTCTCGTTGTGCGGGAGAACTCAAAAACAGCTTGGGAACGACTATTAACCTTTCCTTATAGGATTTTACATATTGAAAAAGATCAGGCCTCAAAAAAGACACTTACTGCCCAAATTAAACACAACTGTTCTGTTTCGGTCCATACTTTCGACATCAAATTTACTTTTAATACAAATAGAACGAATTATGAATATGTAGAATCCAAACTAAGGGAGGGTGATATAAGGGGTGCGTCGAGACTCTTATTCAGCACTGATGTGGTGGCGCCTTGCTCTCCAAACACGCTTGCGGGTTTGAAGAGCAGGCATCCAGCGCCGATGGATGGCCTCTTTTTTCCTGATGCCCCGGATATGGATTCGGAGCATCTGATTAATACGGCCAAGGACGTGTTCGCAGCAGTTTGCTCCTTCCGGACTGGGTCGGCTGGTGGCCTCGATGCTCTAACACCACAACATCTCAAAGATCTTGTGTGTTCGAGCGCCGGGGAGGCTGGCGATGCACTCCTGAGGGAGCTGACTGCTCTCATGAATTTGATGCTCTCCGGCAATGTGGACGGTGCCATCACTGACATATTGTACGGAGCAAATTTATGCGCTCTTATCAAGAAGGATGGTGGCATTCGTCCCATTGCCGTAGGTTGCACATATAGGCGTATGGCAGCCAAGATATGCTGCAGATATTATAGCAATGATTTATCTACTAAATTCCAACCCCTCCAATTAGGTTTTGGCTCAAAGGGGGGTTGTGAGGCTGCCATACATGCCCTGGCCACGTACCTTGGTTTTGGTAATGGAGAGGTCATCCTTAAGGTTGACATAAAGAATGCCTTCAACGCAGTGAATAGGGACACCTTGTTGTCCGAGGCAAAATTAGAAACCCCCAAAATTTATAAATTTCTTTCGCAATGTTACAGATATCCCTCAAAATTATTATACAAGGACAACCTATTGGAATCCGCAGTTGGATGTCAACAAGGTGACCCACTTGGACCAGTCATTTTTAGCTTAGCAATTCACCCAATTATTCGGCAGCTAAATTCAAAATTCAATATATGGTTCTTGGACGACGGAACCCTTGCTGGAGACGCTGACATAGTGCTACAAGATTTGGCAGTTCTAAAAGACAAATTTAAATCGATCGGTTTGGAGCTAAATTCAAGTAAGTGTGAGTTATTTCTAAATAAAATTGACGATGAAAAAAAATCTTTGGTACTATCAAAATTTAATTGTTTGGCACCACACATTAAAATTTGTGACAAGAATTCTCTTCGCCTCCTTGGGTCTCCTATATTTGAAGAAGCCTACGAATCTTTCGTAGATGAAAAGATTCAAAATTTTAGTGAAATTTCAGATCGCCTGCTAAAAATTAATATTCATTCGGCTTTTACAATCATTCGATATTGCCTTTTTGTTCCCAAATTTACGCATGTCTTGAGATCTTCGCCGCTTTGGAAAAATATGAAATGTTTAGAAAAAATGGACCAAATTATTAAAAATACACTAAAAGAAATATTAAATGTGGATTTGAACGACCGAGCCTGGCTACAAGCGTCTCTTCCTGTACGTCTGGGTGGGCTCGGCGTTCGCAAAATTTCGGATGTTAGTTTACCGGCGTTCCTGTCCTCGGTGCACAGCACGTAAGATTTAACCAGGCAAATATTAGCACCTACACTGGTTAATTCGGAAGTGCTGTGTAAAACCGATGCCGCGGACGCCTGGAAAATGGCTTGTCCAAGCTCTGCTTTGCCTACCAACCCATTCTCCCAAAGGCAGTGGGACGGGCCGCTTTGCAACACGGTGAGAGAAAAACTTATTTTATCGTCTACAAGTGTTGCTGAGCGTGCTCGCTTGCTGGCTGTGGGAGAGTGGGAGTCTGGTCTTTGGCTTCAAGCGCTCCCGTCGTCCAATGTGGGCACAATGCTGGACGACACGACATTTCGCCTCGCCACTAGCCTCCGTTTAGGTGCTCCGTGTGTTTCTCCGCATCGTTGTCATTGTGGAGAAGCCGTCGATAGCCTCGGACACCATGGACTATCTTGCGGCAGAAGCGCGGGCCGAATGCCTCGTCACGCCTATCTTAATGACATCATCCGTCGCACTCTTGTCACCGCCGGAGTACCAGCCGTACTTGAACCCAATGGTTTGGTACGCGACGATGGGAAGAGGCCCGACGGTATGTCATTGATGCCTTGGAAGTTGGGTAGGCCTTTGGTATGGGACGCAACGTGCGTAGATACCCTTGTGCCATCACATCTTCCAAGTACAGCCAGCTGTGCCGGCGCTGCTGCTGCAAGCGCAGAATCCCTCAAGCGGCGAAAATACGGTAATTTAATAGGTAATTACGTATTTGAGCCGTTTGGGGTGGAGACGCTTGGTCCATGGGGTCCGAGCGCTCGTACTTTGTACAGAGAAATCGCCAAACGATTAATCGACGCTTCACGTGACCAGAAGGCTGGGCTGTATTTCGGCCAGCGTATCAGCATTGCCATCCAGCGTGGCAATGCTGCCAGCCTTCTGGGCACGTTACCAATAGACAGCGATGCGGAGGAATTCTACGATGCCTAAACCTGTCTGTACTTTGTATTTTGCCCCCGTTTTTGTACTTATTTCTTTTTTATGTACCTATGTAAATAAACAGTTCCTTAATAAAATTAGTTTTATAATGCTGTTCTTAAATAATAAAAATTATAAAATGAAAAAAAAAAATTAAAAGGTTTAAGCACATTTTTGCACCGCCACTAACACACATATTCCAAATATGTATGTCTGAAGGAATATTTCCAAAATGCTTAAAAAAGGCTATTGTGATACCTGTGCACAAAGCAGGTGACAAGAGCAGTGTAAATAATTATCGGCCTATATCAATATTACCAGTGCTGTCTAAAATATTAGAGAAAATAATAAACAATAGACTAATAAAATATCTCGAAACCAACAACATTCTTTCAGACAGACAATTTGGTTTTCGGCCTCACAGGTCAACAAGCCAGGCAGTTGAGCAACTGACTGACCACATTACATCTAATTTAGATAGTGGACAGCATGCTATTGGGATATTTCTAGATCTTGCTAAAGCTTTTGACTCTGTATCGTCTTCTATACTGCTAAAGAAACTTGAATCTGTCGGTATACGAGGTAAGCAGTTAGCACTGTTTACTGATTACCTCTCTGACAGGTATCAATGTGTAAGAATAGGCAACAACATAAGTAACGATGTTCCTAACACTAAATTTGGTGTACCCCAAGGAAGTATATTAGGAGCTACTCTGTTCTTGATATATATAAACGACCTTTGCAACCTAAAACTTCGAAATGGTGTCATTATGTCATATGCAGACGATACAGCACTTATTTTTACTGCAAAGTCACTTGATGAGGTATATGAACTGGCTCAACATGGCTTCAACACTGTCAACACTTGGCTATTTAAAAATTTACTGACCCTAAATGCACATAAAACAAAGTACATTCATTTTACAATGAAAAATGATAGCAGACACAACTCATCTAACTGTTTGGTGGCTCACAACACGTTTCATTCAAATGCTGACACTGCATGCGCTTGCCCTACTTTAGAAAAAACAGATTATATAAAATATCTAGGTATTACGCTTGATACTAATCTCAATTTCCGCAAACATATCGACACATTGTGTAAAAGAGTACGGAAACTAATTTCCATATTCAAAAATGTACGCGACGTGATAAACTTTAAATTGTTAAGACAAGTTTACACTGCACTATGTGAATCAATCATCTCATACTGTATAACCTCATGGGGAGGGGCAGCTAAAACGATCCTACTGCCTTTGGAACGAGCCCAAAGAGCTATTTTAAAGGTAGTAACCCTTCGCACTTTCATTTTTCCCACTTATGAGTTATATCAGTCCACCGGAGTTCTAACTGTGCGCCAATTATTCATTCTACGCACCATACTAAAACAACACACCCTTCTTCCTTATACACCAATCCCATCAGGCAAAAGACGGAAAGATCTAGTCTGCATCAAACCTCGAGCTAAACATGTTTATGTAAATAGATTCTTTGCTTTCCTCGGACCTTTCCTATATAATAAATTAAATAAAACCTTAGATTTATATAGCATAAGTTATAAGCAGTGTCACCTTATTGTTACAAAACACCTAATGACAATGACCTACTCTGATACAGAGAATTTGCTTACAGTTATAAAATAGTGTGTAAGTACCTACTCTAAGTTAGAATAAATCATAATTAAGTCTATTTCCTATTACATATTAGCAGTTCATGATTATTTTGTAAAAGCATAGCCCTATAATATTATAATTTATAATTTTTCCTGAAACACAGGTGTTACAGCCTAGTTCAGGTAAACATTAAAATAGCTATATTTACCAAATATAATGTATTACCGTTATAAATAAAGTAAATACGCATGAATGTACCACAATTTAACATAAGCAATTATCATAGACATTATACTTAATCATAAAAGTTTATTATTTTTAATGTAATACTTTCCTATGTAACATGTGACGTTTATTTTATTGAATAAAGTTTATTATTATTATCTGTCTCTTTTTCACGGCTATTCTTCTAACATGGTGTTAGAAGAATAACCGGTCCTTTGGAAGGCTTACACGGGGATATAGATCCAACGTGCAGAGGCCCGTAGAGAACTTTAATCTAAAATGGGACGGGACACATGCCGCGGAGCCTCCACAACTGCACTACTGAGTACAGCTATGGACTAGCCGCAGCAAATGTAGGACTATTGCAATGATGTGGAGTCTAATTTACTGGTTTATGGGGATGGGTGTTAAATGGACTGGTAATAATGATACTATGGATAAAAAACGGCACTTTATTATTATTATTATTAATATCAGCCTTTAGCAGTCCACTGCTGGACTAGGCCTCTCCTTTGAAAGGAGGAATTGGCCTACTATATCACGCTGGCCAAACGGGTTGGTATAGGGTTTGTATCAAGTTTTCCTTCTCTTACAGAGCTGTTCTCTGCATAATATGCTCCCTCTGTCGGCTCTTACGACACCCACGGGATGACATGGGGTGGTGACCTTAGGATGGATGAGGTGGTGATTCTTAATCCGTCACCACACGGACAATTTTTTTTCTTTTTTTTTAAATATCTAAGAAAAATTTTCTTCATCAAAAGTAAAAGAAGGAAGAGTAGAATAAAATCATTTTTGATAAATTAATGTCGAAGGATTTTTTTTTTCATAGTAGATCTTTTTATTCACTTCGGTATCATTACGTATTTGACATTTCCATTTAACCGGCTGTATGAATTAAGCTGTTGTCTGTTTTGCAATCCACAGTAATAAAATCACGTGACTTGAAACTTAGTGAATGGTTGCGCTACACATAGCTACATGAATATACACATAGCTAAGATAGCAACTGTTAATGACAACCTCCCCCCTACACGTCCCGTCCCGCGGTCACACTCACCGCGACCTAATCAGTCACAATTAGTGCAAGTGACCGCTGCAATTACAACAACACTGCCCGACTGATGTGACGACTCAGCTGGACATCATTAAGGACTTCGCAGGTTCATGTTACCACAAAATTTAGCCCCACTAAGAATGCCTATAGACATAGCAACACTACAATCATCAATACCTATATTTTTAATAGTAGCAAATCTAACAGCATGCAGATAAAGGGCTTTGGCTGGACTTGCGTAGTGGTCTGAAAACTCTCTTAGCCGCTACCAGGATGTCACAAATCATGCATTTGACTCCCTTACGGTACGAAAAAGTAGTGACCGATCAAAAATGAATCTGGGTGTCCTTTGTGACCATTCTAAGATTGGTAGCAAAGTATATAAAAAGAGTCACTTTACAAGCCAAAAGGGAACTAAGTAGCATGGTTAATCTTTTCTTTATTTCTTATGGAATCAGAGTTTTCCAGTCAGGCCAACATTTCAAAACTGGTTGAAAACCAGTAAAGGTCTAGATAATAGAAATTTCCAAGTTGTTGCTATTGAAAGTTTTTCAGTGAAATACGTTCACAGACGTATATACGTGTCCTTATTGAAAAAGTTCTATCCATACCTCATTAGTGTTCTACGGACGAATCTGCGTTTCCAAGTTCATACTAAACTATTGCAACAGAAAAGTAAAATATATCTTTGCACTCCAATCTGAAACTTACAATCCTTCAAACTTACAAAACGAGTCCGTCAATTTAAAAGTAAAACTTTTTTTTTTAAATACGCTGGAACATATAAGTATGCAGAACTCGTAGAACATTTTGCTCGAGTACTTATTTGTACGATTTCACTTCTCTCACAAGAAGGTTTTGATACTGTTTTCGTATGAATCATCTTCGGTGAGATATCGCCGCCGCCGCTTTTAAAGTTGGTAACTGGTATCGGTTACGGCACTCCATGTAATATTTCAACGTGTCCTCCAACACGGCACGAGCCTGAGTGTTATATCAAACAAGTCGATTACACAATTCTGTTTATAGAATCTGAAGGAATCACTTTTAAAATCAACAAACTAGAACTATTTTAGTTGTACTTCAACTTACATGTCTACTGAAAAGATGTAACAGTTGATAATTCCATATTCTAAAAGTCTTAAGAGAGTAGTTTTGTGAATTAAGTTTATTACAAAGTTACAATTGCCTCTATATTTATTTATTTTGAGCATCCGTCGTAGTTGTCCTCGGATATTAAATAAGAAATAAATAAAAACATTAGTATTGTCGAAGTTTCAAATCGTGATATGAATAAAAATTCGTAAGAAAATATCTGAACAATTTTATTGTCTTCACGGTCTGTACTTATAAACAGAGTTCCGCAATTTGAAAATAGGTCAACAAATTAGATGATTTAGTATTACAATAATTTTGACTTTGAATTTGGGGTTCGGTTGCCAGACTGCTATAGTTTTATGGGAGTTTTCAGTTTGGAAGTTCTCAGTAGCAGTATATTATTTACAAAATGGCGCAGTACACAGAACGAACATAGAAAAGTAGTTACAGAGTACAATATTAAATACACATTTATCCAGTAGGTACAGGCTTACGTAGGCTACGGAGATTAAATACTAAGTATAAATGAACAGTATGTCTTTTACGTGAAATCGATATTTCTTGACTAACGTAGAGTTCACGTAACTCCATCGACGTTACTCAAGAAATATCTTTAAAACAAATATATTGCAGTAAAATCCGTAAACTGTAGTTTGATTTCATCAAGAAATTACTGTTAATTAAAATGAAATGATTTCTACCTGTAATGAATCCATTTCAATCATCAAATTCGCAGTACTACTACTCATTTCTTTATAAAACAAACTCTTTCTGTAGTTGTAATCCCTATTAACAACGGATTAAAGTATGCATATTTTTCACCTACATTTTTGTATAAATTTCAGATTCGCATTGAATAATGATATTAAAAAATTGACACCCACCGACAAGCAAAGGTGTCGCGCAAAAAGCAAACGATAAGCGACAAAATAACACGTCAGTGGCAGCGCGCTTTAACACGTCACACGCCTCATCGTCACGAGCGACATTCTTGTAATACATTTTATACGCTTTATTTACTCTTTAGTTCACTCAATGCTTTATTTATTACTGGTGTCACAACTATTTGTACCCTCAATGTATTTATAGAGTTATCGATATCAATCCGGATTACTATAGGAAAACGTTATATGCTTGGCCTTTTCCAACCTCATTCAGAATCTATTAAATAATATCGAATAGAGACTGCCGTCATCAAAACTGACCTAATCTGCGAAGGGTCAGTATTAAAAGTACGAGTATATAAAGAGCCAATGTTGCAAAAGAAAAACTGTTACCTCGACTACTTTCTGTTAAACAAATATGTGTCTTGAAATGTGTGTAAACAGTGCGTAATGAATTTTATAAATAACTAACTAACATAAAGTAAATTCGCGATTTATAAAAACACTAGAGGACGCCAGCAGCTACGCCTGATTTTTTTTTAAATTTACTCTTTTTGCGCGATCCCGTGGGAATTTTAGGAAATCCCCAAGGAACATACATGCCAAATTTCAGCTTCCTGCACCCAATAGTTACGGCTGTAGCGTGTCTGTCACTCAGTCAGTAACGCAAGGATTTTATATATTAAGATTTGTTGAAGCTTATAGCCAAGATTTCTATAACCGGGTTAAAGTCATAACTGAATAGTAGTTGCGTGGAGTAGTGAAGCCGCGGAGTGATTGAGAGAGTGCGCTTGAACTTGCAACGTAAGTGACGTTGATCAGGTTTGCGCTCAACTTACACTAACGTTGTTATATCCAGTTATATCTGACGGATATACCCGCCGCCGCCGCCGCGCGTACCGACACGTCTTCAGCGAGGTCTACAAAGCCACATAACATGAACAGATTGCACACCAACGACGACGGTGTGTCGTACAGCTTTGTTATGATCTCAAGTTATGCGTGTTTTACGGAGAGGAATTTGTAAGCACTTGTCGCATACAATTTGAGTTTAGGAGTAAGAAAGAAACTCCTTTTCAAAACAGAATCCAAGAAAAAGTTTTTTATAGGCAATCTATATGTCTTTGTTAAGAATAGACCGCGTGCCTTTACATTAAGGTACTAGACACTAGTTGCAAATACAAACGTCGGTGGTCTCTCAGTAGACGTTGTATGGTAATAATATTAAAACACACACTGCATAGTCTGCTCCTAAGCGAAGCAGAGCTTGTTCTGTGGCAAACAGATATTTTCACATACATACCTTCTTATTATAGATGAATAATAATTAAACCCAGATTATAGATCTGCAAAGTGATCAAGTTCATCACACAAAGTTTTAGCCTGGGTAGTAAAATCGAAGTCACCGACTTAGCAGTCAGGATCAGAAACCACTAGTCACTGGACCAACCAGGCCACTCACAATACGTATAGTGCAGGTACAACAAAGTTAGGCACTGATTAAAGTGCCACTACCTTATGTACACTTTCTAATTCTTTGAAGTATAAAGCTGTGGTTTTAAGAGTTGAGATACTACGGTACTTTAATTAAGTACCTACGAGATAATGGATCGACGGTAAAAATACCCTCTTTTGTAACTTTAGACGTACGACATCCCAAAAGCGAATATTTAGTTATTAGTTTAAAGAGATCCGTTAAACAACGTAACGGAGCCATGTAACTTCGTTAGATAATATTTATGAGGTAATTCGATGCGATGTCAAATTACTTGATCGGAAACTAATTAACATTATCTGAGCTATTTAATTACATCGCAGATACATATATCGACCTCGAGCAAATTTTACCAACTCGGAACATTATTTACACTTAATAACATAATATGAGGTTGATCACAGAACACTTAATTATGTGAACAGGGACTACGGCTAACGGTTGACTTATAGCGCGGTAATTGTGTCGAAATATTAATACAAAGCGCTCGACCGATAATTGGCGCTCACCTGCCAACACCAAGCCGTTCCTTGGTGGACATCACTCAACTCATTAACTATGAACATAAGTCACGGGAGCTGTTCTTATCTGCTCGTGTGTCCACTCAACATGAACCAAACACGCCGGAACATTTAACATACTCGTAATTATTATTGTTTCGTTCTTTATCAGCGTGCATTCAACAAACTTTGTGAGAGTATGTTTATTGTAAGCTCAATATTAATATCTTTAGTTAAACTATGGTCTTTATTTTAGATTTGTAGTAAGATTTAAAATTTATGATTTGAAATAATTTTTGATTTGAAGAAACTTTGAATTAAATTTTAATGTCGATGTTTTTGAGTATCTTATCGGTTCTTGTCCACACACCTATCTACCAGCTTCCGCGCCGTACTCCCAAGATATTACGCTTGCTTAAGGCGCTGTTATACCTCTGAAGCCGTGAAACACCTAATTTTTCGTCGCGCATCTAGCCATAACGGTACATATTACAAACTAGCAAAAAATAGAGCTTAAAGTCAAAAGTCTGAACAAAAGACTTTTGAAAGAATTTTTCATGTATGTAAAATAGAATCACGGTAAAAAAATCACAAAATCGAGGCAGAAAATAATCTTTCGTCTCACTGTTTGCAATATTTTGATCGTAAGCTGTCATATTTTATTTGATAATATTGTAGAAAATCTAATGAACTAAAGAATTACCCTATTTATTTTTATATTATACGTGTATATTTTGTAAAATTAAATAAAATCTACCAAACGTCTATGATTTTGACGCTCGGTAGATCCCATCAATATCAAACGCGTCAGCAATTTAAACCTTATTAGCGTTAGCGGTGTACTGAGTGTCAGTTGCTAGTTTACGCCCCGCCCAGACCTCATCATTCGGCTATGAGCCCTGTGAGAGATAGGTCATGTCGCTTGCGTCTCCGCTGCACGAAATTTTACGTAAACCTGTTTGTTATTATAATACGCCGATTTGAGTTCGTAATTTCATGTTTTATGTTATAGACTGAATACTTTGAATCAAATAGGCTTTTCATGTAACTATGGTCACATATAATTAGGACCTAAGTTTATACTCTTGTTGGGTTTAATGTGTTATTGTTTCTGTGCTTATAAATTATTATACAATTAGATGAATAAAATATGGACAATTAGAGAAATGAAGTTCTACGAAGGATTTGTACAAGAAAGCGTCGTAATAAAATAAAAATTCATCCATGGCCAAGTGATTATGAAATATGTAACATTTTTACACAAATTATTTTCATAAGAGTCTTTTATGACTAACTCTTTTATATAATATCGATTATGCATAATATAATTATATAAATTATTCTCACAATACATAGCTGCCACAGTTTTCAATTTTTGAAAGAGAAATAACAGAAAATCGAATCATTTTATATACCTATATTCTATATTGCAAAATCATTAGCTTGTCAGAGCGCCTGGAACGCTAAGATGCCGCCACGGCGAACAATAATGATGACAGCGCTAATATGGCGCTCCGCAATCCGCACACAAGCGGTAACGAATGTTGTATTATTGTGTTGTGAACATAAACCTATTTAGGTACATCGGGTAAAACTGTGATTATTCATAAACTATTAGGTATGTCTCAGTACATCTAATATCTTTTTAATTTCTAGAAATAATCATTTATAAGTAAGAAGGTGACTTCTCTGTTTGCTATAACACAAGATATAGTATTTTTTAAATAATAAAGTACGTAACTAATTATCTTTATTGTAATTACAATGAAGTTAAAGATAACAGTTCTGCAACGTCTTACACACATTTGACTGCAGTCATTCCTAACACGATCTGTTCAAGAGCTAGCCAAGAAATGCCTAACAATTTTTTTAAGAAATTGGACTCAAGTTCCGTAGTGATAAGCAAAAATTACAAGAGGGATAGCAGTGACTGGTTCGAATTGCGTAAGAATATGTTGACAGATTGAAATTTTTGTATAGTGGTAAAAAGAAGAGATAACAGCAGTAAAGCCAACTTAGTAAAAAATATTTTGTACAAATAAAATATTTGCAATGTAAAATCAGTTGCGCATGGAATCTAAAATGAACAACTGGCTTTGCAACAACTGGCGAAGCAAGAAAATGTAACAATCGAGCCTTGTGGATTATTCGATTATTGGTGCCACGCCAGATGGATTAATAGGTCCAAACACGATTGTTGAAATTTAATGTTCTATAGTTGCCTATAAGAATGGCCTGGAAAATAGTATAGGAGCAAATAAAATACAAATATTAAAACATGATAAAAAAGAGAACTGACTAGTCTAAACAAATATTGTAATTGTTATTACCAAATTCAGGGGCAACGCCACGTTACACGCAAACAAAAGTGTTTATTTGCTGTGTGGAGTGGCGAAAGTATACCACTAAAAATAGAAATTATAGAAAGAGATGATGTTTTCTGGGAGAAGAAAAGCTTGTAGCGTTTTATATGAATTGGCAGTTGCCTGAAATTGTTGATTCTCGTCAAGCTCAAGGGATGGCATTGCGAGATCACGGAGAGGAAAATGTTTCATCAGTGCTTGAAATTTCTAAAATACCAAGCCGTAAAAGGAAAGTAAATGAAACTGTGCCTCGTGAACAACAGCAAATAATAAGTATTGAAGCCTTATCACCTCACACACTGCCTTTAACATTCGATGAGAATAAAGAAAACCTGCCGGGTTGAAGCAGACAGCTAACTTTTGATGAGCTGTAAACTCTGTATTTCGTTAATAAATGATAAATGAATATAAATAAATATCTTTTAATATTTATTTTCTTTGAAAAAACACATATTTGAAGCGAAAGAATTTTTTTATATTTATCCATACAAACATGTATGAGGAGAGCTAACGAAAAAGCAGTAACTCAAATTCTAATTCTATAATTTTCTAAGTGACATAGCAGTATCTCATGAATAAGGTATATCCACATATATTTTTGATGTTTCATCTATTTTGAAAAATAATAATGGGTTGGGTTTCGAAACGAGTCGCCTAAATTTGAGGGTATTGGTAGTGTAGGGGGCTTAAGGGAGTTCGTTTTTAAGTTTAAAGTTATTTTGGCTGCCGGAGTTGCGTCGAAATATTTTTAAATAATTTCCAAAATTTCATAAATACTTCAACAATTATGCAAAACGGAACGTAGTTTTTATACTTTAGTATAGTTTTACAAATGTCATTTTTAGGTTTTATGTGAAAAACGTGAAACGAAACGCAAAATTGCCATGAATGATCATATTGACTTGGAATGATCATATTGACAGCTAATGTCAAATTTGTGCGTCATTGCTTTCGAATGCCTAGGGTTTGGTGCGACTGTAATAAGTAACTAAATAGGTTATGTTAGGTTTTCTTTTGACCCTTAATCCGAAAATAGGAGCCCTTCGCAGGGCTCCGTCAACCTTAGTTTATTAAACTAGTGTGATGAATGTGGAAGTTGGCAGTGCCATACACACCGATGTTTTGAGATATTTTTTTTCAGAGGAAACCAAGTATTTCCGGCAAGTGAAAATGGTGAGGGGGGTTTCAAGACCTCCCCTCCTCCCTCTCCAATCATTCACAACCCCTAAAAACGGCGACGTATTTCGGAACCTTTACCGTAATAAGTATACCTATAATAACAATAAATATCCATAAATAAATAAAAGAAATCAACTTTTACTAAACTTCAATTATCTCGTAACTAGCTTTAGTTGAGATACGACTTTTGCGCTTAGTAGAGCAGTATTGTGTTTCTTAGGGTACCGTAGCCAAAAATTGTAAAAACGGAACCCTTATAGATTCGCAATATCTGTCTGTCTGTCCGCCCGTATGTCACAGCCAATTTATTGCACAACAGTTTTGAAAACTGGCAGGAATGGAATAAGATGTAGGTATTCTATGAACTGCTCTGAACTCACTATTTTTATACAAAAACAAAACAAACATAATAATGGCCTCTCCATAGATGGAACTGACTTAATTATTTTTATCATCTTACGGCACGTAGGTATTTACCTACTTTCGTCAACTATTAATACCTATAACGTCTTATGTAAACCAGTTTTGCTCATGGCTGCACTGAGAACAAAAATTGCGCTGTGCCTATATTGTACAAACAGATTGATGTATGTAATATAAATTTTAATATCAGTATCTCAATTCAATATGCTAAAACGTTTTGCTTGCGATTTTGAAATATTGGAATACGGATGTCGCCAGAATACCCCATGCCCCCGCAGTAGACGGAGCTAAGCTCCCTTCACCTCCCCTGCTTCACCCCCTCATTTACCAAAACAGTCGCTTAAGACAGCGGCAGCGCCTTAAGAGTATATGAATACCAACGTGAAATAAGAATAACGCACGTCCCACTCGGTCGCATAAGCGTCCCGTGTCCACTCATAGCACGTGACCATGTGTGATATATTGAATATGGGTGTTACAACTGTAACATAATAATATCTACGCTTTATGAGGTATCTAAATGTCGCCTGCTTAATAAAATGTGCTATTTGTAACATTTGGAACAATTTTAATAAGTTTACTGTTTTTATAAGACTTGCATTGTGGCAGAACATATTCTAAACCAAATATAAAAAAATTAAGTATATAAGACATTCAATAGCTATCAATATCGCAGATCACAAATAGTTCTTAACGTTACCTTATGATATAATATAGTCTAAGAACTTATGCTATTTTGTTTGTCACGGAGCTGTGGGCTGTGGAGGCAATCAGCATCGCAAACAAACCTCACTCTAAAAACTGTTTGGTTGACAAACAATGCTGTTTTCTGTGTTTATTTTTAAATCTGTTTCTAAGAGCCCTGGCTAATATAACAAATGCGAAGGTTTCATTGTTCGTCCTTGCACCGTAGAAAGGGAGGGATGGAACGAGCCGGTACCTAAAAGAAGGGAGAATAAAAGCAACGTATTACTGTCATTCGTACGTAGGGTCACAATGAGGCGCGTGACAATGTGCCGGAGAGATTCCACGCTGAGGACGATGTTGTCGAGCCTTTTGACGTCAACATGATGTGAGCAGCGCTGCACTCACTACGTAAATAGGAACGATAAACATTAGGACTTTATGACAGAAAACAGAAAAGTTCTGCCTTTTCTTTTTTTTTATAATTTTAAGTGTCGACTACTTGCCTATTAATTAAATAATAATTGGTGAAATTTCATATCTCCACAGTCTACTCAAAATTATATTTTCTCAGGGATTAGAAAAGCACAGAAATTATATATAAAATCTTAAGCTCTAAGGTAAAACCTCAATATTGTATATTTATTCAAGCTCTCAGAGGCTTTAAAATTAAATCACGCTTCAAATTGTGTATTAATAGACAGCGGAGCCTTCCTTGTTGGTTTTAGTGATCACTTAAACCAAAGAGAAATTGCGCGCAGACTTAAAACCTTATCACTTCATATCGAGATGAGAGTCTTGGCGCAAGGAAACGTAAAACGTTTTATTATTCTTCCCGTGGATTAGAGTGCTGATTTTTATATATATCACGCTAAGTAGATACCATAACTTCAAAATATTTATAGCTCTAGATGGTTAAAGTTTATTGGCATCTGCTTTTGGCAGATGACTGCAACTGAAATTCCAACTGACGCAGACGACTTCTATAAACACTGGCAGTCTCAAGAGCCTAACTAACTAGTGAAGTCCACTCAGTTTCTATTTTATTCAAATAAGCTTCGCTAAAGCAATCACAGTAACAATGTCAAATGTTTGTCAGACAGTATTGTTGCGCACAAAGCGATCAACGCGACAACATTGCATAACCAGACAATTACTGCGAACTATTCACAGATGTGATTAAATCAATAAGCTGTTATTACGTTATGATGAAATTTAATCAGTGAATTAGCATGGCATGTCGCACTGCATGCCATTCAGTCTACAATCAGTGTCACATTATCGCGTCGCGCTAATATGCCCCGTACCATGACACTCGACGACGCGCACACGTCAAAAACGTCATATTAGCTCCGCATCTATTGAATGTAACGTAAGGGCTGTTACCACACTAGTACTTCGACACGCATAAATTTATAACAAAGTTATTGGAACGGTGGCTGCAATTCGAGGCTGCTCAGCGTATAGTGACAGGACTAGAGGCACGTTGTGAAGAGGGTTGCACGGATTATGAGGCAAGTGAGCTCGTTTGCTCAGCTTGCAGATTAGATACAATCACACTTGACGCCTCAAGAAGGATGAAGTGTGTACACACACGGGCCACATGCTGCAGCTTTAAAATGCCACAAGCGAGCTGCGGACTGCTGTTTTCATTAATTATTTGATTTAGTCTCTTCGCGGCAGTTGGCAGTAATGGACGGTCTCTAAATACGTCTAGACATACCCTCAGAGACTTTTATTAAGTTTCAATTTAAACACCACATCTCACAAACCACGTGATGTACTCAGCCTATCGACACTGAAGCGCTTTTATGTATATGACATTCTCAAATATTAGGCACTGATTTATAGCTCTGTTGTTTGAGAGACTACTGACTGATTTATCTGCTCAATCCTGTAAGAGGTGCTTCAGGCCCTAAGCCCTATCGTCATCATACTAAATGAATATTGGGCAATCACTTTATGTTAAAGATCGGCCCAATCTCTCTACTGAGCTCCACGACCCATTAGGTACGTACCACCACTACTTTCAGCCTTTAAGAATAGAATAGAATAGAATAATTTATTTGTAAAAAAATGTGGTACATTTACAGGTGTTATACATAATATCGAATCACACATTTCGCCAGTATTGGCATACAAATTTAAGTACAAAATTAAAGAACTTAAAAATTTAATCATTATTAAATACATTTAAACCAAATTTATTACATGACATCATCAATTCATCACACGCATCAACATTACACTACAAAATTAAATCATTTACCTAAAATAATGTATGTTACATTTATATCATAATTATATTCACTGTCTCCATCTTTTACAAGGTTTCAGGTTAAAAAATTCATCCATGTTATAAAAAGTTTGTGTTACAAGCCATTTTTTTAACTCAGACTTCATTTTAAATACACACATCAACAAAGTCTAGGGATATCTTAATCCTAAATTATTTACGAGTTTATAGTTTAGAACCTTGTTAGTTTCCACAAAAAGTTTATATACAGATTAAAACCTCTTTTATTCTATTTTCAAAATTTGAACATGGAAAGAAAAAAAACAAAATAATAAACAAAATATGGCGGCAAATTTGCTAGTAATTCGTTACATTAAAGAAAGTTAAAACTGTTTTATTATAATTATTAATGAAAAGGGTTTTTAATTTTTTTTCTTTTTTAATTTAACGTGACGTACGAACTTTAAAAGTCATGTCACGTCGTCATTTGAGTCGAGATGAAATGTTACGAGCCGTGGGCATGTTAGAAAATGGTGCAATTCAACGCGTCGTTGCTGAGGCCCTATATACCAGTCAAAATGTGATATCAAGGTTGTGGTCACGTTATCGCAGTACTGGAGATGTGGCCGAACAGCACACAGGTAGATATCGTGTTACTACGCAGAGACAGGATCGATTTCTCCAAATGACCGCCAGAAGACAACCCAATATCACAGCGCTGCAACTAGTGCAAAGGCTCCAGGAGGACCACCAGCTGCTGGTAAGCGACCAAACCGTGCGAAGAAGGTTACATGAAGTTGATCTTCATGCTCGAAGACCATTGCGTGTTCCAGCATTGCGACGTGGCAATCGCGGTCGGCGGCTTTCGTGGGCTCGGGAGCATTTACCATGGAGTGACCAACAATGGTCTTTGGTGCTGTTCACCGATGAGTCCCGGTTTGGGTTTCACCCGGATTCACGAAGAACACGCGTTTGGAGAGCTCCAGGGAGAGTTAGCCGTCTACGGCACCCTCAGGAGGTCCACCCATACCAAGGCGGGACAATCATGGTGTGGGCAGGAATTCGTCTTGGCGGACGAACCCAACTCGTTTGGATCCAAGGCAGCATGACTGCACAAAAATACCACGAGGAGGTAGTAGAGCCCGTTATTGTCCCACACAGAACTCAAATAGGCCATGAATTTCTACTCATGCACGATAATGCTCCTTGCCATACGGCGCGGCTGGTATCGACCGCTCTCCGAGAGCACGATATTCAAGTTTTGGATTGGCCTGCACAGTCGCCCGACTTAAATCCTATCGAGCATGCCTGGGACATGTTACAACGAAAAGCTTTGAGAGATTTTCCACCAAATTTGACGACTGAACAACAACTTTACGAACACTTGCAAAGGACATGGGACCTCATACCGCAGCAAGACATTGACAATTTAATTTTAAGTATTAACAATCGATGTCGATGTGTAATCAATGTAAGAGGTGGCAACACTGATTATTAATAATTAGATTTTACAAGATTTTTTCCATTTTTATTAAAATTAATAGTTTTTTAAGAAGAAATGTTTGTTGTTATCATACTAATTTTCCATGATGATTAAAAAAAATATTTTTTTTATTTAAAACAAAAAAAAACACGAAATGTTTTTTATTTTTATTAAAGACCTTAAAATAATCTATGATTCTTCTATTTACTGTATCAGAAAATTCTTCATAGATTTTTAGATATTTGATGAAATATAAAATATCCCTAGACTTTGTTGATGTGTGTAGTGGCAGTTCACGGATTGCCTTTGGAATTTTATTAAAAACTCTTATGCACATAATGTAACAGTTTTTATGAAATAGGGAGCTCTTACATGTCGGCATTAACAATCTGGTGGGGTCTCTCTTACTCATGACTGAGTTATCTCTAACATTGTTAAATTCATGTGAGAATTTTTTCACATGTACACATATTTCCAATATATATAAGCCAAAAAGAGTAAGTATTTTGTTATTTCTAAACAATGGTCGGCATGAGTCTAGTGGTCCTACGTTACACAAAGCCCTTAAGCATTTTTTCTGGCAAATAAAAGCCTTATTAATATCAGTTGAATGTCCCCATAACAATAATCCGTATCGTAGTATCGATTCCACATATCCGTAATAAGCAATTTGCACTGCAGATTTTCCAGCAATTTGATGTAAATTTCTGTGTGCAAATACAAATTTGTTTAGTTTACTACAGACGTGTTGGACGTGTATTTTCCAATTGCAGTGTTGGTCTATGTATAAGCCTAAAAACTTTGTATCAGCTACTCTTGAAAGGTTTTCGCCTCGGTACGCTATATTTAATGTTTCGTGTGGAGTCTTATAATTAGAGAATTTAATAAATTTATTCTTAGATATATTGTAACTTGTGTGCTACAAGTTATTGGATTCAAGCCATGTCACTATTAATTTGACTGTGTTATTTAAAATTATATCGAAATCACTGTAGATGTCACTTTTGGGTATAATTATTTAAATATCATCAGCGAAGAGTAAAGATTGATAGGGTGTTATTGACGGAAGGTCGTTTATATATATGATAAACAGGAGTGGGCCAAGTATGCTGCCCTGAGGCACGCCATACTGGTTTTCTAAAAATTTTGATCGGTGCGGCGTAACAGTGGCATTTTTATCAACGCGTGAAACTTCCACACACTGTAAACGGTTTTTTTAGGTAACTTTCAATCCATTTCAAAGCAGATCCTCTGATTCCGTATCTATCGCATTTGTACAAAAGGATATTGTGGTCCACGCAATCGAATGCTTTAGACATATCGAAAAATACAGCTACTACTGGTATTTTCTTGTCTATGTACTCTGTTACTTTTTTTAGAAGACAAAAGCCCGCAAGTGTTGTGGATTTTTCTTTTTGAAAGCCATTTTGTTCTTTACGGAGAATTTCATATCTTATAAGGAAATTGTAGATTCGATTGTACATTGCTTTTTCAAGTATTTTGGAAAAGATTGGTATGAGTGTAATGGGTCTTTAATTTGTAAGTTCGTGACAGTTATCTTTTTTGAATAATGGCTTAACAATAGATATCTTCATCTTTTCAGGAAATAGCCCCTGTTCGAAAGATAAGTTTATTAAATGAGTGAGGATAGGTGCAATAAGATCCGCACAGTTTATTATAACTTTTAGACAATAGTTCTTTTTCAGTTTCCCGGATCCTTTTAGCGTTTATAGTACCCTATAAACACTAAAAGGATCCGGGCCATATCCATTCCCGTGTATCCATCCATGGGGTTATAATGTGTAGTGTCGAGAAAATAGTGCCGAGGCAACGTAAGCTGCGCGTAAACAAACACGCCGCGAGTGACGGCTACACAAACATGTCGCCGCACGTCACACGTTACACGTCGCTACGTCAACAAACAATACCCTACAACAGTATTATACATGTAAGTCGCACGAGCCCCTGTGAGGGACGAGACAATACAAGTAACACAGGTAAGTTGGCCGGCGATAAGGAAACGGTGATATCGCTAATGGTCGCGGGCGGCGCCGCACACCGCGAGGTCGCGCGTGCTCGCCCTACTAACCGCTTCCTCGCGTGCGCTACCAGCATTCTACATACGCTAATTACTCTTAGAGGATAAATGCAGCCGCAACACTTAACCTTAACGCAGAATGACAAACGACATTTGGGTTATTGTCGCCTTACGTGGCTGTTTCTCGGCGTTAACGTATTTAAAGCGCACAAGAAATAATTAAATCTGTGACAGCGATTATTCTGCAAGGAGACACAAATAAACGGCGGCGAATTAGAGATCTGTGCAAGGATCGCGCGATAATGAAATTCTTGGATGCCGCGCGGGCGAGCCACACATCGGCGCGTCACGCTGGTTGCAGCCGGCGAGCCATCTCAGCATCGTCCTTCACGGAGACATACATCGTCGAAAGAGTCGTATATCGGACGCTCACATAATAAACCTTAAATTCAATTGTAAATCACTCGTAAAGTTCGGTTATAAAACTGACAGATCAGACATTACAACGACGACATCATTTTGATACACGTATGCAAATGTTAGCTATTGTTGCCAGATTTGCAATTTGCCCTTTTACGTTATAAATTGGGTAAAACGCCAGCTTTATCATGAATAACATATTTTGTACTGAAATGTTATTGTAGTTTAATGTTGATGCGTGTGATGATATCATATTATAATAATTTTATTTTAATTTAGTTAATAATGTTTTACTTTTGTAAGATATAATATACCTAATTGAGTATTTAAAATTTGTATGGCAATACTGGCAAAATGTGTGATTCAACATTAAACATTACACCTGTAAATTAATGTACCACATATTTCGCAAAAAAAACATTATTTCTTTCTTTCTCTCTCTTTCTGCGCGTATCAGCTGCCGGTGGGAAACAAACCGTCAAAAAGCTTTTTTTTCCAAGCAAGAGTCGTCTTCAGAAAAGTAAAAAATGCCGTAATAGTCAATCGTGTGTGAAGATTGTTGAGTTGTTCGTTTACAAACATAAACGCAGCAATCTGTCGCGGAGCTCTGAGTCAGTGTGGCAGTAAAGTGCGCGCGTGTGGCGGTGAATAAGCGCTGCTCGTGATATATTCGCTCGGTTTGTTTGAATGCTTAATGACTCGGCGAGCCTAAGAGCGACTTCGCGAAATCTTGGAGCAAGTGACAACACCGCGCAACGCGACTCGCACCACACACGTCGCGTCGAGGCGCGGGTACGAGCTTCAATAACAAGTAAAGTGGAATCTAATGAGCGTATAAATAAATAGAAAATTAAATAGTTCCACTTGTGTTGTACAGATTCTGGTGTTCGAAGACGTGACTGCTCCTCAGAATACCTCATACCTTGAAAGTAAAACACCGCCTCGTAACATGTTCACTCGCAAACAATTGTCGAAACATTTTCGTCAAATGTTACTGTCAATTTTATATTTTGTCAAAGATCGTAACCGAGACGACACTTTTATGATGATAATACTAATACTAAAATTAGTATGTAATTACCGTTCAAAGGAGCATCACTAATTTAATAAACATACAATTGACACGTGGTACATACACGGTGGCTCCGAACCCAGGTTATCCTGTGTTAATAAAGCCCCTTATGTTTATATTAATAAACTAATTCGGCGTGTTGAAATATTAGTTTATACTACCTTGACGAAGTCGTCGAACTGTTAAATCAATGAATTAAATAAATAATTGTGTTTGGACATGGAGTTGTAAGTACATAGGATCTTCCAGGCAAATACATCACTGGCTAGACTCTGTAAGACTTTGAATAAAACAAACATGTCAACAGTATGGTAATATGAAGCAAAACCTCATCGAATTGTCGTGCTTCTGAATCACATTCGTCATCAACTTCGCATCAGTAACGTGAAATCAAATCGAAATGTCGACACTTCGTGGCGTTTAGAACTCATGAAACAGTGAGTAATGGCAGCCATTAACTGGCAGGTGTCGGTGCATGCGAGAGACAAATCGGTTCGAAGGATGTGTGCGTAGGTAATTAGTAGACTGTGTGTCCTCGTGTCACCAAATGCACCAGACTTGTCGTCAAGTGTCGCGGCTCCTCCGAACAATCCACCTGTAGCTCCGCCGGAGCAGCGCCGCTGTCGCGATAACGATCTAACTCGCAGCCAACACACTAACTTGCTGACAACTCTCTAATAATGCTGCGTAAACTGTTATCATAGTTTAATACCGACTTGGGACGTGTTTGGCTGGATATAAATCATTGTTTATATCAGTGTTTGTCTATAAAAAGAAAAGTTCGATGTAATTTCCGGTGCTGGTGTCGCGCGCCGACTGAAATTGATGGTCTAGTGCAGTGGTTGGCAGACTTCACGTGTCTTTCGAGAACATTATGGAGAACTCTCAGACATGCAGGTTCCCTCACGAGGTTTTCCTTCACAGTTTAGCAAGCGATAATTAACAATTTAATACGCACATAACTCCGAAAAGTCATTGGTGCGCGACGTGGATTCGAACTCGGACCCTCTGCGTAGGAGTCTGCCATAGCTTTATAGAAAAATATTGCCTTGCAGAAAAGTGGGAAGTAAGAAAAGTATTTATTATGGAGAATCGTCACATGTATGTAAATAACTATTTCTGAAGAAATTATGAACAGCGTGTGTGAACAGCTGAAGCGAAAAATTGAAGACATAACCGAACTACTGAAGCTATTATATATTTGCGTACTGTTTGTTTGGGATGGCAAAAATATGAGCTGAGATGGCGGCCGAACGAAAACAAACTGAAGTAGACTTTTTGCCTCGACGTTTAAATTGCATTCAAATAAATATACACATTCATAAAGACAAGAGACCACCAAGAGACTTACGGTGAGACGTATCACACATCACTTTATGTATAAAGAACTACTTACACTCACGCCTGTATCCCCGAAAGGGTAGGCAGAGGTGTAATATTACACCAACATTTCGCCCTGAATTTTTAGGTCCCACGTAATAGGGGGCGAGCCTATTGCCGTACCGGGCACATTACCAGACTCCGTGCTCCGTCACTGAGAATTTCCTAACGGAAAACCCAATAACACTTTGCCCGACCCGGGAATCGAAACCGAGACCTCCCAATCCCATGCAATCCATGCATGCACATATATGCCGTGAGACCAACGAGGCAACTACTTACACACAATAATAACATTGTAGAGTCTATATAACGCATATTTGAAGGATGAGAAGCAAAATATAATATGTAATATAGAGATAAGAAAGCGCTGAGGCATTACCGCGATATAAAATAGATATTTAAAAAAGTTGGAGGATTTACTCAATTCGTTTGTCAGTGTAGTATAAAATAAAGTGAGTCGATTGTTGAAGAATGTTGGATAAGAACCTCCTTCGTTAAAGTTCTCTAAAGATATTAGTTATTCTGTAGAAGAGCCGTATCAACAAGAATTAGCATGTGCATAAACCATGCGTTTATAGTTAGAATATCAGGATTATAGTTACAAAATTAGGGTCATGCCGAGCTACGTATTAGTTCAAAATGCCCACATATAATATGAATTCTTAAATTTCTAAGGGGCACAACATAATATAATGTGTAATATCTTCACAAGGCGTCACGTAGAGAGGCGGTGGCGGGCACGACCCGCGCACGACACACGACGTGACACGACACACGTCGCGCACTGATTCCATTCGCATAACAATTTGGTCGCGCCGCGCGGCCACGCGGGACCGCACGCCCATATTTGTTACTCTACAATATATTATGTTGTTTCACACACCACGACAAATTTAATAAAACGTTCACAAGCTCGTATTCTCCTGACACCCGTGAAGGTTAATAACATAGCGATACCATCCTCGCACTCTGTGGACCGAGTGACGACGCATCATGTACTAAATGTAATTATTTCCGAACGCATAGCTCACGAGCAGACGACGCAACCCTACGATGAGCGCCGCCATTAAATTTATTCATAAAATTGACTGCACGGTTGGCGTAGTGCTTTAAGCGGCCGCCTCGCCACTTGACATTGCGCCAAGTGTTGTGGGTTCTATTCCCACACGAGACAACACTTTGTGTGATTCATAAATTGTTGTTTTGAGCGACTCAAAACAACAATTTATGAATCACACAAGGTGTTCATTGTGTCCGTTGGTTGTATGTTTGTAAAGTCGCCCGTGACACAGGATTTATTCCTAGTGCGGGAGTAGTCTTCAAAAAAAAAAATTTAAAAAACCGAAATCTAATATTTTTGTAATGAATAAAAAAATTAATTGACCTAAATATTTGACTTGCATAAAGTATAACCTTGATCCAGTAGGGAAAATAAAAATATCGGGATGATTTGGTGACTAGTAGGTAGCTGTGTAGGAAATGATTGGGAACCTCAGTGTGACACTAGGTTAGTGCTGTAGGTGACATATACGTATACGCATACGTTCAGTCGGCGTCTGGTGACACCACCGCGGCGCCATTGTGGAGCGCACAACTGGCAAGTGACACTTACACACGCGACACTCGTTAGTACCGGCACACCCCCCATAGTTTACTTAACTGCCTGTTTGTACTTCAAAAACAAAGCTAAATTAACCACGCCGACGAGCAAATTCAACAAAGTTGGCGAATAAATCGGACAGTTATGGAACCCTCCTCACAGGCCCCGCCCACTACAAATATATTGACTTACTACTTTTAAAGGGTAAACAGAAGCTGTAAATATCAGATATGAATTATTTCTAACTGGCTGTGGCTGTGGTTGTGCTGCGGTGTAAATCGAACCAAACTCATTATGAACGAGAACAAATTGGAAGTTGTAATAAATAATTACTAAAGCTCTTAAATATGTATACCTTTGAACTATGGACAAAGTTTATTTAAGCAAAGTGGGCCATTGCTGATCTCTGCCAGGCTCCGCTACTGTTGTACAATGTTCTATTGTACAACATAGAATGATAAAGTAAAATAGCAGTGTTATTTTAACAGAGTGAACGAGAGACACAGCTTCTCTGTCTTCTTCTCCTGTAAAATATATATAAAACTATCTTTTGCCCGCGGCTTCGCTCACGTAAATTTGGGGTTCTCTAGTTATAGTATATCATCGATGTTCGGGGTAACACATATCTCCTTTATTGGGCGGATACTATATAACTGTAAAAAGTATTTACACATACCAACTACTTAGTACTAAGGTAGTTCTCAAAATAAACGTTATCCGGTATCTGTGACGTTTCGCGAGAGTAGCCAATATGGCGACTGTGATTTGTCTGTCAGAACCATTAGCATTTAAAAAAATACTCGACAATCCAAATTTTGCGGATATATGTTGTCGACTCGAAATCTTTATTTTTTTATTATTCAGGTTAGGTTTCGATGTACTCCTTGACGAAATTATTAATATAAGATTTGACACTGCGATAGCAGCGCAGTCCGTCGGTTCCAATGTGAAACATTCCGAAATCCACAACTACTTACAAATTAAAAATTAAGTGAAAAAAATTTTCCATTGGACTAAATTGTGAATCTAAACCATTCTCAGGTTCAGTTCAATCGGTCCAGTCGTTTAAGAGGAGTTCAGTGACATACACACGCACACAAGAAATATATATAATTATTAAGATGAATAACAACCATGGATGTAAACTAGTAATTGCGATTATTTCTAATAAGCCGACCCTCCTTATCGGCCTCCTATGGAAAGCGCCATCACTGAGCTTACGTAAAAAATATTCCATTACAGACCATGTGCAAGACGATATCGTCACATTTATATACGATTAATTGACTTGACACAAATCGTTTCCCGGGACACAATATTAAGATACCATTTACAAATTTACAACAGCCATAATTTTTGTGTTCAATATCGAAAACGATTTCTATTTGGTTTTCTAAATCATTCATATCTTCAATAAGAAAAAGAATAGGTTAAATTGAAGATGTTCGGCAATATATAAGAATAAGAGCCTTCTAAGGTGTCGAATGAAATGTGTAAAGAATTTCATAAATTACATCCAAAATTTGAGCTAAATAAATGTTCAATATATCTATTTTATATAAACGTCTGAGGACGTCAATGAAAATAATAAATACTTTCATGTTCAACACCCTCGGGGTCTACATGAAACAATTTAGATCAAAGGAGAGTTGGTACAAAGAGCGCGCGGCGCAAATCCTGCGTGTGTTTCTCAAAGCGTCGCATTATCACAACTGCTGCTATTTTGCTCCGTGATCATTCACAAAGTGACAGTATTTTTCCCTTCGGCGTTGTGAAAATATTCCAGGTGAGTGTGGAGACTTAATAATTAAGCTCATGTGTGGAATGAGCGTCACTGTGACAACATTGTGTCGACGCGCTCGCCGGTTAATCCCGTCGTCTCGCCGCCACATGACGAGCAACAATATTACAATAGCATCTGTGCCGTGGCTTATTTCCATTGCCTGAATATAAGTGTACGTACCGTTTAAAGAAATGTTTAGTGATTTGAAAGGACATTGAACAAATCCAGAGTGCATTGGCAAACATCACTAGACGCAATTGTTACGTCATCTACATATTTTGTACTTTCACGGAGTCGTGATGTAAACGCTATAAGAGTCTTAATTCTTCATGATTTTATGTGAACAAATCCGCGGTTTAGTTGGTCAGAGAATATAACAGAATAAACTATGTTACTCGATAAATATGGTCTGCTATTTGATAAGCTTTGTTTGGTTTTAGACTTTTAGCATTTCAGGAAAGTATACGTGAGTAATTGCAACTTCTGAGGGGGTGGTGAATCAACTGTTGATTGTGATCGTGAGTTTGACGCTGACGTGATGAACAATTAAGATCAATGAAATTTAGTAAACAGGAGGTCAATGATATCATCAGAAATAATTATTATAGCCTTTTCTAATGTTTGTTGCGGCAATAAAGGAATTGAGGCGAAACTTTCTGTGGTATCTTTGGCATGATACATTATTGATTATTTGTAGGAGGTACGTGGTGCAGTGCGGTGCAGTGGAGAAGATTTTGGTATAAAAACTCGATGAGTAACAGAAATCGAAAGATAACCAAAATAAATAAGAATTTATGAGACAAGTGCCAAAGTTCACTTGTTTATGAGCTGACCTTTAGGAGGACTTGATAAGTTTACTGAGGTAGCGTATGTAGGCTTGTCATGACGGTCATGGCACATCTTGGCATTAATACTTATTTTAAATAGTTAGAAAGTGCGGTGACTACCTGCGCTGGCCAACGAAGATTTTGATGTGACACAAAGAAATCATGTAAGCGACCTGGGACACGAACCCAACAGCTGCACGGGGCTAGGTGACTATCGAAAACTGAATTAAACACCGCCTTAAAATACTAATACACCATGAATGAATGAATGTAATCAGTATTGATAAATATTGTTAAAAAAATAATCTTTTATTTCTTTAACAACATCAAAAATCTTAATTTTATAGCTGGGGCTTCCTTTTAAGCTTCAAGGCCTGTGTCAGGAAAGCTCCGCTCCTCCAACCGTACATACATCGGTACCCATGATGTTGTGATCTAACAAATAATTTATTTTTCTCTTTACAACTAATTAATAAAATAAAATAAAATTTGTGCGTACGTATATGTGTGTGTTTGTGTGTATATGTGTGTTTGTTTGAAATAAAACTTTCCCATTTCGTGACACGTGGTAGCGCCATCTACCTTTCCATTGAGAACTAATCACATCAACGTCAATCGTTCCACGCTTGCTTGTCTGATGCGAGCGATACCATGTTTCCGTCTCTGTCTATCCCATTCCCTGTAAGGGGCACGCCTTTCGCGGATTGGTCGCCGCGATCGTCGACGCGAGAGACAGTCCAGAACATTCGAGTGGCAAAATACGTGTCCGCCATGCCGTACTGCACCGCGCCGCTTCCGCTATAATTATTACCGCTTATACAAAACCGCTCGCGAGGGAAAGTGATTTGTGTAGTGGAGTGAATCAAGCAGCTTCATCTCGAAAACACCAGGAGGCTGCCATTTGCAAGGAAGGAGGACTGACGTACAAGGTAAGTGCCCCTCATCCTTAAAATATCCTATACCCACTCACAATCCTTTTCCCTTATCCTCTCTAGGCAACCCAGAACTCGCCATCCTTTGTATACAGTCCATTCCTTCTCCAAGTCACCTAGAAACTACGGTTTCGGAGTAACGCCGAACCAACACGAACAGTATAACTGTCAAACACACAACATGTGATGTGACGCTATATTATATTATCGTTAGTAATGGATGTCAATACCAATTTGTCAATAAATAATGGAAAACATTATTCGACACGAATTCCGAATATCGTTTTCAGTGTTGGGACGTTAAATAGGTCGCAAATAATGGACGACAATTAAATGCGACGCAAATGAAAATTGTATGTGCTCCTCGCACCGCCCGGACACAATGCACCATATTGAAATTTACAGTTCCAGCATTTACGTGTGTCCCGTCTGACACCGGCACGACACCCGACAGGAGCTCTGTGACCGCACACCGCACTATGTCCCGCGCTGGCGGACATTCATTAATGCCACATGGGAGCGGCTGCTCTCCATTTATTGGGACTAATCGACGACATCTGTTTGCTCACGATGTGTAAAGTGGCGTAAACACTGCCCGCCGCCCAACACAACGTCCGAATTGTACCAATAAATTTTATCTGCTTTATTTAACACTCGACGTGTAGAGCAACCCCTCACAATCAGAGCTCGGACATTTCTCAGGAGGAGGGGTGACGAGAGGGAAATGCCTCATTTATCTTACGAGTGAGCAAGTGGCCGCGTCGGAAACACATTCGGAGAAGGCCGACGGAACTATATTTACGTAATCCATGGGCCGACAGAGCGAGTGCGTGAGGATGCAGGGTGAGGGGGGGGCGGGTTTAGACATCGGTGCAATAAATCATGCAGCCATCAGGTAGCGCCCCGCGCCGATCATAAAATCCGACAAAGGCTTGAAATAAAGTGGTTCATTGTGGCACTGCTTAATATTCGTCAGTCATTACCCCTGACCTTGGCTCTCGAAATATTTCTACTGAATACGTACAAGTTAAACTCGTAAAAACATGTCGTCGCAAACACTCGTCTCGCCTCATACTATTCAGAGCGACCGTACTTACGTTCGTAAATCACTCCGCGTCACTCGGATTCAATAAACTAAAAAATGCCAACGTTTAGAGAATTCTTATTACATTTTCTATTAACTTACTAACTTGTTTTATAACTACGAGTCAAAACCACAAAAACCTAGTACTTTTTTCAAACGAACCTCACTCAATTAAAGCGCAAATTTCATGCAAAATTAAATTGGTTTTGTAAATTAAATCCGTGTACATAAATTAAGTAAGTACCACACTCTATTTTGTAAATGCTGATTTCGCTTTGATCCTTTGTTATACAAAGTGACGCTTATAAATGTACTTGGTGATAATTATATAACTCTAATTAATTGCAGTTGCTTTAATTTTAATTAGTGTTTTCTAAGTACGTGCTTGAGTTTTATTGACTTCGCTTACATGCACATCTATGTGTTGTTATGCACACATTAGTGTTTAAAGCGCTCAAACAAGTCTAATAACACCACGTGCGTACGCTAAGTTTACTCAGCGCAATGATCCGCGCGCTTATATCTGCATCACGTCGCCGGCGAATATGACAAAGTGTATTATCTACGTAGTGACATTAAAAGGCGCCGGACGGCGGCTGTATTGTGAGTCCCACCCGAACATCAATCATAATGACAGAGTCAGAAACACTTGTTTGCCGCGATCCTCGCCTCCATCTATTACACAAACCGTTCTGCAACTCAGCGCGCCGACTCAGCGCTGCAATCAACAATCATCTCTATTTTACGATTTGACAGCTCAGCGATACCAAGTTAGCACGATATTTTGCCAAGATTCTTTCTTTTTATAAAATGAGGGCGAATAACGAGTATGGTCCGTAATAACCATACAGGCTAGTGACACTTGTGCGCACTGTGTGCACACACCTAAATAGACAAAAAGAGGACGAAACTGTCCTACTTTTCTTCTCCTTGCTCTCTTTACTTTTGTTTAACATTGGAAGAGCTGATGGCAAAGTAAATGACATTCATCTATAGAAAGTACAGCAAAGCAGTAGGAATACTGTTACTTTACGTCGACTTTCTATGAGAGGATAGTACCTATTAAAGCTGGGGTTCTTAAACTTGGGTCCACAGCCCCCTTAGGGATCCGTGGACGAGTTGCTGAGAGTCCAAAGAAAATTTGAAAGGTCTGCGAGGTCAGTAAAAGCACTCAACAATTTTGTTTGGAACTTTAGAAATCTTAGTCTTGTGTTAAGTACCAACTACAACTAAAAGAAATTGAACCCTTACTTTGTAAGTTAGGGCTCCACATGGTGGTTAAAATTTTGCTAGAGTTTCATTATAGTAAAAATATTAAGAAACCCCAACAGACTAACTCAATCGCGCCGCCGCGTCGATTTATTCATGCTCTGATTAGCGTAACTTTATTACCGAATTATTTAACAACATTCTAGGCAGATATCGACGTTTGTGGCTAAAAGTGTAATGAGGATTAATAATCATGTTGTATATTGAGCCGTGCCAGTCACGGGACAATAGTTTGTTTATGATTTTGTTTATGTTCTAACTTGTTATGGACAAAGTTTTGGACAAACGCGCACTCGAGCGCCTCATCACACTGACATTGTTTTACTTTTAAATCAATGATAAAAATAAAACAGATATCACCGTAATGCTAAGAGTAGCTTACAAATGCACGAGACAAATGTACGTTGTCACGCGCCATAACGTCGTACATTCACTTGTGCCGCGCCGCGTCACTGTCTACTCCGTATAGTTAATTCATTTTACTTATATATTCTACTTCATATAAACAGGGAATATTATTAGTTGAGAAACTGCTCATAAAACCGACAGAAAGCGGGAGCATTAAATGCAAAACATCCTTAATACTTCTAGATATTTGTAGGGTAAGATCCATTTATGCGCATATAGATGGACGATTCTTTAGTATATAATCAAACATTGCCGTGTTTTGAGTAGTACATCATGCGCTTTTTGAAGGTTATATTTCGCACGCAGTTATTGCACGACGTGTTTCAATAAGTGGTGAGCCGTGACTATATCATCACAAAATTGAACTAATTGCGGTAAAGCGAGTGTCTCGCAGCGACCCACTGGCCACACTATTATAACGCAAATAATTCGTGCAGTGAGGCGCACCTAAGCCCGCGATTATATTCAGTCGAGAGAGCAGCAGCAGTCAGGAGCACGATACAGTCGGGAGCGGAACGCTTGTATCTTCGAGTGGTGTTAGCATGCTAATGTGAGGCATTGCTTGGAGCTCTGCGCTCGCCGAAACAATGAGGCTCGTGTATGTGTGTATACTGATGACAAGGCGTATACGACAAAATATTATATTAAGTTAAAAACTCGATGAAGTGATCGTCCATGGTGTGGTACGTGCCTCGCGCCTCACGTCCGCCTCACCTCGCGCCGCAAGCAGATAATCACGCGATTGTGATGGAATTAATTTAGTAAAGATATTGGAGCACATCCAATTACAAGTTGAGCCAATTAACCGTGGACCTGTGCTGTATAAAACAATGTGCGACTGTGTTATTATATGTTAAGCCGCCGTATTTGCGTACTTGTTCGAACATTGCACACACATCTCTGCATGTATTACAGTTCAAAACATTATGCCCGCTTCAGCTACTTGAATGACACTTTGTACTTTGCTTTCATAACTTGTAGTACCTACGTTAGACATAGTTCTAGTAACTTCTTAATCTTGCTGAGATAATTTTAAGCAATCAGGAAAGGAAACGACCTACATTACAATTCAGGTCTTTCACCATTTTCCAAATAACATTATCTAATGTGCACACGAGAACGTAAGTGTCTGACCTGACCACAGGAGGCGTCGCCACGCATCACGCAATCACATGTGACGCGGCCTATTACGAGGTTACAGCTTACTCACAGATGGAGCCTGCATTCTAATCCTACCTTTTATCTAACTAGGTTCCCTTTTCATCGTTCTCTAATAATTTCTCAAGCTAAATTATATCTAACCAAATCTTAACAAATCATCTAAACTTAAGTCAGAACTATTTTAATTCAAAAGTAAAAAAGGCAATGGATCCCAAGCTTTACACCGAGAAGTCCGGCTCGTTTCACAAAAGGGACCCAAATGGCAATAGATTAGCTCTGTCGGCAAGCCGCCGCTATTAAGTTTCATTTTGTGAATTTTGTTCGTAAATTCTGATAGTTAGCGCAGCCAAACTAAAATATAAAAATACAGCGGTGTAGATATCCGTAGGAGCATTACCTTAGATATAAACAAACAGGAATGGACCATACATTGTGACACGTTGCTGGCAACTCGCATGCTACTCGTCGTGAACACGTCACGTCCCCATATCGGTGTCATCCTGCCCTGTGTGTCGGAGACATCACGCGTGTTTAGATAAATCACTTCCTTAGAAGGTTTCCAACTACACACTCGCCACAGCTACGAGCTACGAATCGCCCGTAGCCGCGGCCGTGTTACGACGTAGCACTATGTGAAGAGACCGTGCATAATAACACCGAGGTCGCCGGACACAAACTTCATAAAAATTAACAGCCAGAACAACTGTGATTGATTATCTGTTTACTACACGTGGGATCCGCCTAGTTTATTCAGCTCGTAAGCCCGGCCAGTATCTCGCCATAAAGTAAAATTAGCTCTATTTGTTATTGATCAAGAGAAATTTCCAATAAACGGATAATATAAATACAAACTTCATCAGAAAAGATAAATCCTTCATTAGAGCAGCGGCAGCAGGTAGACGGCCTCATTTATCGACATTAGCTCGCCACTCGCTTAAGATGCGGCACTTTTTAATTAATCAGTAAATAATGTGGGCGGTATCTTATTTTCAGGGACTCATTACGGGATACTCGATCGACCGCCATTATAACGATGTAGGACCTCCGACTCATTTAAAAATCAATCGTCGGTTCGTCCGCGCCACAGATACAAGTACCCGTACTACCGGCGCGGCGGCGGTACCCGCATGTACAGATTCTAAGCGAAGGAGGTCCTGCCCTCGAGCGATGCGGCCTCTTCTAAAATTATTACGTTTCATATTTATCGACTTTGTAACAAAGTGAATGCCGTCAATTGACTGAAACTAGTGTCTTTTCAATAAACGAAGGTCGAATTAATTTTATTGCGAATATTGTGCGTCGCGACAGCTGCCCGAGAGTGGTGCCACAGTTGCTCGGCATCGAGCTTATCGCCAAAATTTTACGTCACTTTTATTTTACTGCAAACTGTACTGTTTAAATAATTTTGCATAAAATGAGTTAATGAAGTTTCGGCCGAACATTATTTAGGGAAAAATATTTATGAAAGAAAATTTTAAACCACTGTTTACTGACACATTTCCAGTACTTGGAAAATGTATCAGAAACAAAACACGAGGATTAGCTACATTGCTTTACATAAAATATGTCGTGAATGTATGCCTTTTTACGTACATTAAGTCCCGCTAGGCCAAAATAATAATATCATTATCTTGAATATATCCACTATTATCTATGTATCCACTATTACGTACACAAATACCAAAAATGAAAACAACTGATATCAGATTGTAAGTGATATGTTTGTTACGTACTAAGTAGTGGCGTGTGTCGCACGGCATGCCCCGCGGCGTCGCTCGTGGCGTCACGCAGACACACTCTGCTGCCTCACGACACACTCGCCACTAGTAACACTGTCTACAAACGTGCTCGATAAACCACACATCATAATATATATTATTATAATTCATGAAATGAACAAGTGTCGTGAGGAAAAAGCTCACGTATTCCCTGCTATGTTTCCAATAAACTAAGGATTACCATAAAAAATGAAGGTCAGAGAAGAATAAACGGCGTTGTATATCGGAAAGACATCGATATCTGCGGTCTAAAATACGAAACTAATCAAAGAAAAAGTTCCGTCCCCTGAGGCCCCAACACTGCGGTCACAGCGGCAGAATTTACTTATAATTATTTCCTGGATTCTGCTTAACACGTGTCGCGTTGATAAATAATGCACTATAGCTATTAAGTCGTCTTCGATTAATGAGTGGAAGCAGTGTGTGATGTGAGGGAGAGAGTAATAGCTCGGTGAAACATTACGCAGGTTGTAGACATGACGCACATTACAGCCGCGCGGCTCATATCGCACCATTTGCATGAGCGGCAACGTCACGCGTCGCCGTCGCAGCTGTGCGTCGACGCGCACACACCTCGGTGGTTAATCTCCTCATTTGCTAAGCTTTATGCGCCGCCTACACCATTGATATTAAACAAAAAGAGTAAATCTGCCACTGATCCTGGTAACCTTTCACTTACCCCGAGCGCCTCTCCCACCCTCCAAATTAAACCACTTAAACAGTCTTTCATGTTGGGAATTCGTTTTTTACCGCCATTATTAAATAGGCGTGTATGTCAGAACGCTTGTCGTTCTATTGTGCGTCCGTATTAATATATCAGAAGGTTCATTGATGCCGTCGTCGACGGCGCGCGCTAGCATGTGTGCGTGTCTACTCGCATGTGTGTGCGTGTGTGTGTAATCGCTCGTGACACGTGTTTCGACAATTTGTTTACCACAAATCTCGTTACGTTAAATTTGGCACTCATCTATGTCTAATAAACAAATTATTGCCTTTGCAGAAATTGCATACCCGTAGAAAAAAAGGGGCTGATCAAGCGTGAGTCAAGCTACGCACAATCTTCCGAAGGTTCACAAGGTTCCGAAGTTGTTTCATCCTTGTATCAATAATTTTCGATACATTTACTTCATTTTTTTCGATTTAGGAGACTCATTATCATCAGCCATGTGTATAAACTGTCCCACTGCTGGGCGCGGGACTCTCCTCACTGTGAGAAGGGTAAGGTCTACATTTCAATAGAAACAATATTTAAACCGATCCCAAGTGTTTATTAACAGACTTTTAAATCGTAATTTTACTCCAAACGAGTAGTAGGCAAATAAAACATTGTTTTGTTGAAAATTTTTTTTCAGCGGTCTAGTATTTACAGTCACCGATATAAAATATTGTCAGAAAACGAACGGACATACCGTACCTTTAAAAAGTTTCTTTATTGTCTACTACGAAACCCTAAAAACCATATTAAAATTTCCAATAATATTATCATAATGAGCGCTGTGATTTGTTCGCTCGGTTTGTTCTTCGTCTCCATATTGTAATGAGTTCGACGCTAATTGTAGTCGCACTCGGTCGTCTCGAACTCTATCGGGCACCTGGCCTACTCATAGATTTACGTCTTTATTTATTCTGCGCGAAAATGCCGTTCTATTGCCGGCTCTACGTGCCATGACAATAAAAAGAATTTATGTCCAGTAATATTGAAGTAGACATTGAGGACCAACGGAACAAACTACCTGACTCGATTCATTTTGGCTTAACTAGTAGATAAAACAAGTATCCCGATAATATATTTTGCCTAGAGACATAAAACCATGCGGCCCAAAGCAATTTGTCGATACGTTTTTAACACATAGTACAAGATTGGGGACATTATTATTCACTGGTTCAGTGATCCACGGAGAGGTCGCAATCATGATTGGCTCCCGAGAGAATATTAGTCGCAGTTTTATTACTGAGTATTGAGGGCTGAGGCTTTTATGACCACTAACTAACACATCTAAACTTTGTTCATTGATGTTGTGTAAACAATTACTTTTACGGTAACAATACGTTCAATTTAATTTCAATGATAGTGCCTAATACATGTTTATTGACACTAAGTTGCCCAATTTATTAATTTTTTTGCAAATTGATGTAAATGTTTACGAACGTTTAGTGTTGTGAGCGCATCGCGCGAGGCGCGGGAGGGCCGCGACCACCTCGCGCCTCATTACACGCGACACACGACGGCCGTTCGTTACAGACGCACCATTTGTTTATCACACACTACCCATCCACGGAACAATACGTACTTATGTCTCTTATGTAAACAATAAAACCGCCAGCCTACAAAAACCACAAATATAAACGATGTATTTATAGCTGTGCTCTTTGACGAAAAGAGCGTTGCTCGATTCATCCCGATCCTTCGCCGAATATAATGGAGATAAAAGGCGAATAAGCGGCGTTTTATTTATTTAGTTTTCATTTCACGATGAGCACGAGGCGAGCGGTGTCTCTTGCCCATCACCGACACAAACATGTTGCGAGCAAACGTCCATCTATCACGGAACATCGACATGCTCGCCACACTTACTTGAATTTACTAATAAAACAATATGACTACATGAATACCGCCTTTCAAGGCTGTAGTCAATTTAAAAATCGTAATAAGAAAAGCCTTCTAAATTGCATTATACAATACCGACTTCAATGATAATGGTACTGAGATGAGACTATATGTATTAAAGTAAAACGTGAATTTAAAACGTGAATGTGTAAAAGAATAGTCCGCATTCTCAACAAAAACCATTACAAGAACTGTAACCTGAGACGAGGCTAAAGCTAACACTCGTTTAATGCTCATGTCAGTCACCGGCGCACTGACTGCGTCCCGAACACCAGTCGTCGTGAGAGAGTAGTGCACGCGGCTCCAAACTCTCACCTAAAACGTACAATGGAGAATAAAACTCGTTATAGCGCATTAAATAATTATCTAATTGCCTGAGGAACCTATTTCACCGTGAATTTTTATGACGCGGCCTTCCACATTACACACGGCGCTGCGACTTAAATCTTCGTATAATTCTCGAATCAGATCAGATTATAGTGTTCACTGCTTTATTATCAAGTCTTATCAGGAGCTGGCATTAGGTACTAGCGTCTCGTCGAGAACGTCTTGACGAGACGCTAGTACCTCATCAAACGCCCCGGCGACTCTCTACGGCACGTCCTGTCGACTTTTAATTCGACTCGTTATGAAAAATTCCCGGTCTTCCCGGTTTTCTTTTGAGCTGTTTGTCATGCATGTGTATATCGCGGGACAGTGCAGTATTCTGATGTCATGGAGCTGTTCTGATGATGGAGTTAAAAGGTCGCCGTAGGATCTCCGCAATATAACGACACTTCATACCTTTGATTCCTATTGACGAGTACTTTAATCTTATATGTTTGTTGAGCATATATGCAAGCTAGTTTTTTGAATTTTGATTTATTCTTGTTTTAAGATTACTTTGTCACGCCTGCATCATAGATTAGAAATAACGTGGATTAACTTAGGACTCTTACATGGAGTCGCTTTTTAGGCTATACAAAATTTAACAAAGAATATTATGAGAAATGGTTCTCCGCTCGTTCATAACTATGACAGAACACATTAGGTGTGCAGGACGTCGTATTTTTATTTTGTGTCTGTTGTCTGTGACATTGGATGTATTTTTATATTAATTTTTCTTTAGAAATCGTATCGCCTAGTAATATGATGTGTTGAGCAGGAAGATAATTAATAATGAAAGCACTTCTGGGCACGTTACCTGATGACATTGATGCAGAGGCATTCTACGACGCCTAAACTGTGTAAATATTTTCACTTTTTAATCGCTTTTTTGGTTTTTGTACATACTCTAGTATTAGTAGATTAAGTGTATTTTCTGAAGTAAACTGATGAATTAAATTTAAGCAAATCCATAATGAAAACAAATTCAGTCAACAAAAGATAGAACTTTCTTAATAAATGAAAAGACAAGACGATTATTTCCCTCTCTCTCTGCCTGATAATCTAACTTCCAAGCTAACGTCCGTCGTGAGAGCGAGTGACGTCGCCGGCCATAGATAGCGACGAGGTGTGCCTCATCTTTATCGCCTACCGAGATATACCTTGATATTCTCAAATTAAATTTTGCAAGGCTTTTGCTGAAATAGGATTAAAATTATTTTTCTATTGTATTGAACCGAGCTTCTGGTTTTGAATTTGTAATAATTATGAATGATATGATTCTTAGTATAGCGGATGTCGTAATGGTTTATCGATTATTTTATACTTTTATACTAGTGTTGTTTAAAAACTGGCGACTCACGCTAAAAATAAACTCAGCTCTTGTTTAATTCTGCGAAGTCCTGAAGTCCCGGCACTTTAACATTATGGAGACTACTTCAGACTACTGTGTTAGGTGAGAGTGAAGTGGTGAATAATCGGTTTGTCTATACTTTGCTTTAGCCTTTCATTATATAAAAACAGGTAACTCATTTTATAGAAACTGATGACAAACAAACGTTACCCTAACAAATCGCACAAAACCTGTGCTACTATATGTAAGTAGGTATACATATCAAATTGTACACAATAATTAAAATACACAAGAATATAAAGCAAGTTCAAAACCATTCATTGACGAAGTGCGTTGCGAACAGGGTTATCAGATGTTTTTACCCAATTTAGAACAATGAAAATAGAATATTCATGTCGATTCGTATCGTAAAACTAAATATTTTACGAGCTCATTTGAATATAGATGTTGCATGCCCTAATCGTGACAAGATGTATTTATGTTCTACAATGAATACTTAATTAATCAGTACAGCCCCACGTTGGGCGCCACTGAGACGGAGGATCTCAGGTAGGATGTCGGGGTTGAAGAGAAACACTGCTAGGCTGAACAGGTTCTTTATTATGTCTCACTACCGCTTACATACAGTATGACTGAACTAGGTAAGCACTGGCCTAAGGGGTTGGAGCGTAGACTCCTGATGCTCTCCGACGCTCGCAGGGTAGCTGCTCGTAGGGTCGCCGATGAGCTGGCCAAGGTGCACTGCGCAGGCAGCTCTGTGGTCGAGGTTCAGGCTGAGCGGGGTCTCAGGCGGTGCAGCTGATGTGGGCCGAGCGGTCAGGCTCAGGCGTCCGTGGCCTGGCTGTAGGAGCTCGTAGGCAGGAACGGAGGCTTGGGTGGCAGCTGGCTAGTAGCGGCACGGCGCCAGCAGCTCGTGGCTTGTAGCCCGTAGGAAGAACGTCAGCCCGTAGGAAGAACGTAGCCCGTAGGAAGAACTGGAAACAGCATAGAGAATACACAACAACCGGTCAGGAACAGGCGGTCCCTAGATCGGCTGTTATGCTTAGGAGACACAGACAGAACGTATAGGCACACAGACAACTAGAATATGCTTACCCCCAGCGGGACAGTAGACAGAGAAGTAGGATTTTAATAATAGTAGTAATAGTCACTACAACCATCAGCGAGACGGTGTGTAGGGCAAGTGATCGACTTAGATCGCGCACCCATCTTATATAGATATAGGCCTATGACTCACAACTGCCTTTGGCTAGTGAACATGACCATATTTGGTAATATTGCGAACGGCTAAGCTGGCGTTAAGCGCCTGCGAGATATTATAACGCAACACGTGTATTATTACGTTACAGCATCATCATTATATCAGCCGATAGACGTCTGAAAGCCCTCCCCAAAGCATTCCACGTAGACCGAATAAATACTTACTTCCAGTTATTGCAAAAAACAATACCCACCTGTATAAACCTCGAGATTCAACAAACGCATGGATACTGCGCTCAAAAACTAAATATAAATTTAAATGTAAACACGCGTGTGTCAGAAAAACTACATATGTATATGTAAATATATATATTCTTGAATGTTTCATACTACGGATTACTTTTTGAAACTTAAGATGTTTATGTAAAAGCGAGGTAGTTCTAAATAATAGATAGTTTGTAGGGTATAAACACTTTAATTAATCAATTATCAATTAGACTGAAATGAAACATATCTTGTCGAGTTATACATTATATAGATTTATTCATAGAAAATAATAATTACTGCACATAATATTACACTATAATATATACTAAAATTGGAATTGTACTATATTATATACCGTACGTGAATTGAGGTTTCAATTACAAGTATTATTACTGTATACAATAAATATACTTATTTCCAGTATTACAGCTGGACCGTGCGGAGTGTACAGTCCTGTGGTCGCCCAACGAAATGTGTCAGTTGTAGTGCGGCACTGGTTTATATAGAAAAATATTAATATAAACTGTTCGGCGATCACAGGATGTCAATTGATTTCCTCATTTTATTATTTCAAAATAACGTTACAGAATTGGAGTAGTCTTTAAAATATATTAAAATTATATAAAATGCTTATGACTAATTACCAATTATAGTATCTATTACATTGTGTAAATAAAATCATATTTAAACCATATTTGAAATGATAACTGTAGAATTTGTTACATAATTTAATTGTTAATTTGGCAACTCTTTTACAACGATGTAAAATACTTATTTTAATATCTATAATTATGGAATTGATTACATTATATAACTATAAGTATGACACCCTATATATGTATATTATTCTAACACGTGCGAGCGATGTCCCGAGGAGATAATTGTCACGTTGTCCTTCCGTATTGTTTTCTCTTCTTCCCTTTGGACTTAACGAGATATGGTCCTCTCATTCGGGAGCTAATCTCTTAAATCGCTTTAATGCGAGCTGGTTGGCTGTCATAATGTGCTCCATTTTTATTCCTCGTCTGACACAACACTTTAGGTGAATAACCTCACGAATATCTGCATGTATTTGCATAATAAGTCTTTGCAAATCCCTGAAAGTGATTGTAGGAGGAGAGACGAGCATATTATACACTTAAGCAAGTGCACGTCTATTGCTTTACAACAATGACATTTTCTGAAATGTAAATGAATATTTTGTTAGACATTTACAACTTCGCAGAGGAATTGAATTCGAGATCGTCACGATCGCACACCTGCTTTTTGAAGTGTGTTTAAGCAGCGTCAATAACAACATAAACACAATCTGCACAAAACTCACTCCAACGCCGTGAGCAAATAAGCATTCACAGCGCTAATCATAAGTGAACGATGCGGTATAAACACACCTTTGAAATGCTTAATAAACGACAAATAAATTAGTTGTAGCAGGCGGCGCGCGGCGGTACCGCGCCGCATCGAACCGCACGCAATCGCGCTGAGTCGCACCGCTACAACACGTGGATAAACGCGCGCCAGTGACAGTGGCGCCTAATTTACTTATTTACGTTCCTTTGAGTGTCGTCATCCGCGGAGGTCGAGTCCCAGCTGAGACTCATTCGATTGTAGGCTAAACGCACGGCCAACTCGCCACACGCAATCATGTCTCACAAAAGGATCTTTCAACTGATTTCACCGAACTGACCAAATTCGGCTTTAGATCGAACATAATTCTCGCACACAGCGCAGTCACTCGACCGTCCCGGCAGTTTATCGTAAAATGATTTAAGAAGCTGTGCCGCCATTACCCGTTGATCCGAGAGATATCCGAGCGCGCCACACTAACACATCACCTTAATTGCTTCATTTGCTTCAAATTAAAACAGTTAAAAGACATTGTACCCCATTGGATGGACATTTCCAATTAAGATAAATTTAATTTTAAGATTGAAATTTATCTATTGTCATTACATATTATTACAGCATATACCCAGTCCAAAACTATATGACCATGACGCCGCGCTATAATATGGAACTGTGTTGTACTATGACGGTACTCTTCTGTCGAACAGAGGCCTCTGCTTGATAGGATAGTACAAAACAAAGCTTTAATTGGTACAGCGTATTCCTGTCCTGTGCCGCTGTCCCGGCTCATGAATACATTTTATACGTTTTGCTTGGCGTCGCGTTGCAGGCCACGGCGGCGCGTAGCTCGGCCTCGCCTTTGTACCTGACCGACGTAACGTTTTCATTAACCTAAAATATGCTCGTTATTTTTCAGGAATGTGAGCACCAGCCGCCTCCCCGCGACGTTGACGAGCCTACATCGTCCGTACGGCAACTAGTCTATTTTACGTCAACCTGCTAATAAACTGGTCCCACAGAAAACACGAAAATAATTTTATTGAAGAAAACATTGCAACTTTCTACACAATCGTCATATCAGCCTAACGACGTCCACTGCTAGCAAAGGCATTTGACACGGTCTCGGTCCCTATACTTGTAGATAAGTTGGAGCAAATCGGCATAAGAGGTAGACAGCTTTTCCTGTTTAAGAGCTATCTTACTGGCAGACGTCAGTGCCTAAAAATTGGTGATTGGACAAGTGATGAATTGCCTGTAACATATGGTGTTCCGCAAGGCAGCATAATCGGTCCAACTTTGTTCATAATTTATTTAAACGACCAATGTCGCCTGCAGCTATCTCATGGCTCCATTTTTCATACGCCGATGATACGGCTTTGTTATTTCACGGTTCCTCCTGGGAAGCCGTTTTTAATTCCGTTCAGATGGGTTTTAACGCGGTCAATACTTGGTTGTCCCAAAACATACTAACCCTAAATGTTGAGAAAACAAGCTACATGACTTTCTCATTATCAGAGATAAGCGAACGTCGGTTGATACCTTATAAATTAACTGCTCATTCTTGCTTTCCACTATCCAACACTACTTGTAACTGTCCGTCACTCTCCAGTACAAACTGTGTCAAATATCCTGGTGTTCAAATCGATGGCACACTCTCATATCACACACATGTTGCCACACTCACTTCAAGGCTCAGAAAGATGATGTACATCTTCTCTTATCTTCGACACGTTGCAGATGAGAGAGTGTTTAGACTTGTATTCCTTGCCATCTGCCAATCTTTAACTGAATATTGTATAGTCGTCTGGGGAGGATGCACCAAGACCCATCTTCTAAAATTAGAACGAGCGCAGAGAGCTTTACTGAAGGTATATTGGAAGTTACCGTACCGGTTCCCTACAGCCGATCTTTATAAAAGATGTGGCATTCTCTTCATCATCTCTGTTACCCACGCACAAACATTCTACAACCCCAATAGAAATGTCAGTGTTAGGCGAAGCATGCAATTTATGCTCCCACCTCAGTCGTCACAAGCCTTGCGCAACGTAGTTTTTACTTTTTGGGAAGCTTTCTTTATAATAAGATTAACAAGGTATTTTATATATATCCGCTAAATAATCAAGAATGTTATAAAACTGTAACAAATTGGCTCTTTAATTTGAGTTATGATGAGCTGGAAAATCTTATTAAAATAATAGAATGACATAAAAAGAAAAACAAAAAAATAAGTAAAAAATAAGTAAAATAAACTCAGTATGGACTCAATGCGCAAACGCTTTCTCTAGCAACTTACACCATACACCCAAACACACACACGCTCGCACTCACTCAGTAGCGCCGTTGCGCAGCCCACGTCTCTTACACTTACACACCAACCCACACATACATACACTTCATTCATACACACACACAATCTTAATACAACATTTTATACAGGTACCGACAAATATAATTAACTAAAATATTATTTTTCAAAGTTGTGTTTTACCAAAAGTGTTATAAATGTAAAGTAGGGAGTGCCTGGAGATTCGTAATACAGGTCTTGAACCTAGTACGCACTCCAGCTCTCACTAAGGAACAGCTAAGTTATTTGGTAATTTATTGTAATCAATTTGCGTTTGTAATCTTTGTACCTTGTGAGAGAAATAAAATATATTATTATGAAATATATTATTATTATTCACTTTATTTATTAAATTTCTCGTGGTTAATTTGATATTAATAAACTAAATTTAAAAATAAAGTTTAAAAATATAAAAGGGACCACGGAGACCCACCGGTGTCGGGTACAGGGACCAAGCCACCGGTGGTTAGGGCCTCAGAGACAGGAACTTCCTCACGATGCGTGCCGTGTCGAGAAGAACTGCCTTCTGCATCAAGGACTTGATCCAGCTGCCTAGTGCGAGCCTCTTTAGATGTTGATCGAGGCTCTTGGCGATTACCCATTCACCGACACGACTAACGGCACAATGATCGCCGAATCCACATCCCACATGTCAACAATTTCGTGAGCTAGGTCCAAATATTTAATCTCCTTCTCTTTTTCCGCCTTCACGAGATTGCCGTCATGCGGTATGGTGATATCGATTATCATTGCAAGTCGCTCTGCTCGGTCTATCACTACAAAATCAGGCTTATTGGCTACAATAGTCCTGTCTGTAATGATAGACCGATCCCAGTACAACAATGCACGACCATTCTCGAGAACTGGGTCGGGCACATATCTGTAGTACGGTACCTCTGAACCAACGAGATTATATTTAAGGGCTAGTTGCTGATGGATTATCCTGGCCACTTGGTTGTGTCTGTGCAAATACTGACCGTTGGCAAGACTCGAACAACCGGACAATATATGCCTGAGAGATTCTCCGGGTTGGTGACACGCCCGACATATGTCAACCGTCCCATCCCTCAGAATATACTTCCGGTAGTTGTTTGTCATGACAACTTCGTCCATAATTGCAAAGACAAAATCTTCGGTTTCTCCAAAGAGATCACCGAATCGCAGCCAGGAGATAGACGCTTTAAAATTTACATCGGGCCCATGTAAGGCCCGGTAGAATCGTCCATGCAGCTCCTTGCCCCTCCATACTTCTCGTCGGTCCTCAGTACTAAGTACTGCAGGTTTGTGCCAGTTCTCTTTAGCCAGAGCGAGCGGGGTAAGCCCGGTATCAATTCTGACTAAATCGCGATGCACATCCACACTCATCTGCAGAAAATAATCTCTGAGGTTGCACACCTCGCGGTTGTGGAGGGTCTTAACATATAAAAAGCCTCGACCTCCACATTTCCGCGGGATGTACAGCCTCATTACCGATGAGCGTGGATGATGCATACGAGATGCAGTCAGCATTGAACGGACTTTTCTATCCAGGGCATCTAGTTCAGTCTGGGTCCACCTGAGTATGCCGAAGGAATACATTAGGACTGGCATGGCCCACCCGTTGCAGGCCCGTACCTTGTTGCCGCCTGATAAAAGACTGTTATGTACTTTTCTCAGGCGGCCAAAGAACCGAGCCTGCAACGTCTGTTTCATGTCAGTCTCAGAAATATTCAATGACTGCGACATACCCAGGTATTTGTAGGTCTCAGTTGGGGAGAGGGATCTAAGTTGTATGGAATCTGAGAGTTGTATCCCTGCAGATTCCATAATCCTGCCTCTCTTCACATGCATGACCGCACATTTATCCACACCAAATTCCATCCTGATTGAATTACTGAAGGTTTCGGTTACCTTAAGTAATGCAGTTAGTTGGAATTTGTTGGGGGCAAATAATGGTCATCCATGAAAAGGAGGTGAGATGTAACATGACCTCCTCTCCTCAACTGATAGCCTAGCCCTGAAGCCTCTAATAAGGTACTTAGGGGTTCAGGGCTAGGCAAAACCACAGAGGACTCAGGCTGTCGCCCTGGCTTATAAGCCAGGGCGACAGCCTGAGTCCTAGCGAGGTATACCTCGCTCGATCATTATGGGAGCGTCGCAACCCAAAGTCGATCGACACCCTGGATAGCGCAATACGGTCCTCCATTGCCTCATACACGCCCTTAAGAAGGTGCATAGAGTTGTATCTACTTTGTACAACTCCAGCACCCTCAAAAGCTACGCATGAGGCACGGAGTCGTATTATTATTATTACTGCTGGACATAGGCCTCCCCCAAGGTTCTCCACACAGACCGGTCTTGAACAGATCAGAAGAATTTGTGACAAAGGTATCCGCGGCGCGGCGACACCTAGCGGCATCAAACAAGAGAGATGATCCCGCGACACAACGCGCAACTAATATAATTGACAATATTGTAGCGAGCGCGCCACGCGTGCGACACACGACACGCTCTCATGTTGTGACACACCACATAGGAATGTCACGATACGATTTAACACACTTTACTACTACGCTACGGGACTCACGACTCTCTATCTCCAGACTCTTAGATAGGTGTGTATTGTACACACTTATCTGAGAATATTGAAATAAGCCTCATACGAAGCACTAGATTGCGGCCGACGACGCCAATAGGAAAGATAATAAAAGTACAAACCAAACTTGAACCAGCGATCTCGCGTTTATAAGCAGATCCTAAACACTCGTGAACTTTATGAAAAATGTGCCCACGCTATAACAGGCGTACGTACTCTCAATGTTATTAAACATGAACAAACTGAAGCTGAATGAATCCACAAAAAGCCGATCATACTCTACTCAGTTTAACGTCGAAGCTTTTTTAATTAAATCACCCGGGGCGGAGTCTATCCAAATAGAGTCAACATCAAATTCGGGAGCAAATTTCCCGGAACTAGTTGAGTATTTAAACGTGAACTAAAGTTGGAGAGAGTCGGGTGATAGTTCGCCGCGGAGCGACGGGAGCGCGCTCATCGTCATGTGTCGGGGCCGCGCCGCGAGGTGAATGTACAGGAGGCGGGACCGAGTAGTGAGCGGGAGGCTCGAGGGATTTACTCGGTGCCTTAGTGACGCGTCCCACGCGAGTGAGCCGCACATTGTTATGAGCGCGTGAATTGAATCCGCCATCGTCGCCGCCACGTCCCCGCACCGCGCTCGTCACGTCACGCTCCAAAACAATTGTACTTACATTTGATTACGGCGAGCCCGAGCGCCCCACGACGGACGACGCAAGCGGGCAGCTCCCGACGGCGACCCTTTGTCACGAGAATTAATTCACTCACTTCATAATTCCAGTTATTTTTGTGTCTCGCGGTCACCTATGCGCCTCTGAACACTTCTGGGCGGCTGAGAGCTCATTAATGCTGAATTTAAATAAGGGTTTGTGAACGAGCTCCAGCAGCATCGATCACGGCAAACAATGAACTTGATTGATTGGCATCCGATCGAGCGGACGGCTATTAAACTAATAATGTACACTAAATACGAGATGAGCCGGTAAATAACGTCGGGCATGTGCCAATATATCATAACCTTAATCTCGGACAAAATTGTACGCAACATGGTTGCAACGACGACACTCTCATAAAAATGTAGGAGTTAAATTATGAAATATGTAAGAAAAGCTGCGTCATTTGTCACCGCGCGACCGGCGGCGGCGGGCACCCTTGGCCGTCGTGTTCATCCTGCGTGCTGCCTGCTCCTGCTCTTACCTCTGTTTTAAAATACTTACACTCCATGTAGCGTACGAGTTGCTTCTATTGTTTTGGACCCATTGACGGGTGTAAGGGAGATCTTGTTCCGTTAACAAGTGACTATTATATTGATATTCATTGACATTTCAAATTTTCACATTAAATAAAGAATAAAAAACATACAAAACTCGGCCGTGTTGTAAGAAATGCGCGATTGTCGAGAGTAGAGGGACAGTTTCTCAGACAGTTGCTCGGGGTGGCATAGAATGCGTTCGTGGGGAAATGATTTCTACCCTTATTTCAGAGAATATGCCGCAATGTTTTAATTTCACACGACCCACCCAAGGCATCACCTTAACTTCTTGTTTTTAAATGAATATGAATGTTCATTAATTGTAATAAAGTTAAATCTTATAAATTACACTAAAATTGCTGCTACAACTTCACAGTTGCAGCAGCAATTTATTATCTGCCGGCACCCGGCATTTACTAGTTAGTAACTTTTAGTTATTGAAATGAACGAATGAACTGTATAAACTTCTGTTCAGATTTAACAATTAATAATACACGTATTCTGAACCAAATACGAATTTAAATGTAAATACACGCGCGAATGATGCCCCGAGGAGAAAATTGCCACATTGTCTTGCGAGGCTGCGGGATTGTTTTCACTTCTTCCCTTTGCACTAAACGAGATAATTATGATCCCCTCATTCGGGAGCTAAACTCCTAAATCGCTTTAATGCGAGTTGTTCATCTGTTGTAACGTGTTCCATTTTTATTCCACGTCTGACACAATATTTTAGGTGAATAACCTCACGAATCTCCGCATGTATTTGCATAATAAATCGCCGCGTGTCCCTGAAAGTGATTGTAGGAGGAGACACGAGTGTATTATACACTTGAGCAAGTGCACGTTTATTGCTATACAACATTAACATGTTCTGAGATGTAAGTGAATTCTTCGTAAGTCATTAACAACTTCTTCGATACAGGATTTGAACTGAAGATCCTTACGATCGCACACCTGTTAAATAATTTTCTTATTTTGTCAAGTTTAGATCTTAACATAATTATAATGTGTGTATTGCTATAAAATGTTTGTGAAGCTGTTTATTATCTACCCGCATTAATAAGAGTATTATGTCTACGTACCTACCAACTTACTTGAAACGGGTAATATTTGTATGTACCTAATTACCTATGTATCTATCATGACGATTGTACGTTGTTATGGTGAGACAATAAAGGAATTACTTTACTTTCTTACTTAAAATTGAAATACAGTACCTAATTAAAACGGTAATTAGCTCTGTTTCGACTACAAGGGTTTTTTTACACGTGCTGTACTTTACCGAGGAGTACGAGTTTGTAGAGCCCTGCTTGTGTCACCAATATTAACAATAAGTAGGTAACTAACGAGTAACAATGATAATAATGAGTAATATGAGTCTCATACATCGTTAGAAAAGCAAATACATACTTTCTCATTTAAGTATACCTATCTTAAATTCTCAACAGCAGCAAATCATAGGAACTGTAATTATAATCTAATTATGTGAGTAGATGTATTTACTTCTGTATCCTGAAAAGTCATCGTGAGGTAAGTTAATAACTGCAGTATAAGAAGGCTCTATATAAAAGTAGGTATGTACAAGTTAAAAGAAACACTTGTGTTTATTTTCGCATACGTACTTACGCAATAAACGGTTTTACGTCCTATTATGTAAGCCACATATTTGAAGGTAATGTTCAGATGTTATGAAAACGGTCACCACCCAGGTTTATTGTTAATTTCAGGCGGATTCTTCAAACTAGCCCTAATTTTAGTTGGTAGCCTCAAGTGACGATCACATACATGAGTTCTACTAATGACATTGACTTTTTAAATTATGTTGTTACTGTTGTCCTGCGTGCGGTGAAGCAGTGGGTCGCCAGGGCTCCGGCCGTTCACCTGTATACCACTTTTCACTCGATTACGTTTTGTTACCTCAAACAAGCCTTTAACGTGATGTCTGTTCATGCGTAATAATGTAACTTCGTAATTCACTGAATTACTCATGAGTGTGATTGACATCTGAGTATCCGATAATGAGGTTGATATAGTTTCACTGCGACCCGTCCCTTACAATTATGACTGAGCGGCTGTCTCAGATCTGTTCGCCGGAAGTAAAGCAATTATCAAAATGGGTTCCCCGTAAATTGCTTTTATTAATATTGTTCTAGAGTGTGTCAATTTTTAATAGCGGACGAGAGAAATGGGGAATGGTAATGAAGGAATGGGTTCTCTCTTATCAGATATCTGAGAATGGATTTTGGTTCGATGACTCTGCTGTTTCGTGTCGGTAAAGATGTTAGTTGAGATGTATTCAACATTTTGTACCCCAGAAGCCCAAGAGTAAGACTTATTAAAACCCCTCGTGGCCCTTGTCCACCAGCCCGGCGGCTCCAGTAAGTTCCGCAGTGAAATAACGCAATGTATCGGTCGAATACATTCGTAGAAGTTATAAATTTACTAGTCTAGCTTACTTAGTCAATTATTACCAACTGTCAAGTTTCAGTTACCCTTGCAAGAGGCCGGTGTCTACAAAATTTACTGTGAATGTGGGCTCTCATACATTGGACAAACGAAGAGAAGCATAGGTATTCGACTTAAAGAACATATAGCTGACATAAGACATAAACGCTCAACTAAGTCTGCTGTGTGTGAACATGTGGAACAAGGACGCAAGTACTAAACCACCAAAGCACACGGTTTTCTTCCAAGGATGATACGTGAGGCTATTGAAATTAAAAAACAACCTAATTTCAATAGATAAGACGGTTGAAATGTTGCTCCAGCTTGAAACCCTATCATAAGGCTAATGAAAACCAAGAAGGACAAAGTCACCAAAAGACCTAAGGACACTGTGAGCTCATTCTGCGTAAATAGTAACATCAATAGTTGAAAAATGTTCGGATACTTCGAGATAACTTATACATTCAAGAAAAAGACAAATATCACCTCACCGTGAACATTAATCCTGTAAAAAATTCGAAACGGCGGCTACTAAGAAATTAAAAATGTAGTTTCTAGATCATTCGGTATAAATGTAATAACTTAGTGAAACCAATATATCGCGATAAAATCCGTAACCTGTAGTTTAATTTCAATGTGTAACATTCGCGCAAACCCAAGAAGATACTATGAGGACCCTTAATGAAAAATTATAATCTTAAATGCAGCTTTGAAATTGACAGGTGTGTTTCTTTACACCATTACATTTCATAGGTAAGTATGCGTATACAAAATATTATTTAATGCAGAAAATATTGTTCCGCACCGGCAAATATTAAAATTCCTCATAAAAATTTAAGTTAAGTGTTAATTTAAGTTAGTTAGTTATTGATCGCTGTCACTGTGGGGAGGCTGTCGACGGCCTTGGTCTCATATCACGACACGGCAATCTCAATGACATACTTCGCCGGGCTCTTGTGACCGCTGGCGTTCCAGCCCAACTTGAACCGCAGGGGCTGGCACGTGACGATGGCAAAAGACCAGATGGTATGTCTTTACTGCCATGGAAGTTGGGTAGGCCTTTGGTGTGGGACGCAACGTGTGTCGATACCCTCGCGCCATCTCATCTTCCTGGCACAGCTGGTTGTGCGGGAGCTGCTGCTGCTATAGCGGAGACCTTCAAACGGCGGAAATACGCAAACCTAGTAGGGGATTACGTATTTGAGCCGTTTGGGGTCGAAACGTTGGGGCCATGGGGTCCAAGTGCAAGATCTCTTTTTAAAGATCTCGCAAAGAGACTGGTCGACGCCTCGTGTGACCAGAAGGCTGGGTTGTACTTGGCCCAAAAATTCAGCATTGCCATACAACGTGGCAATGCTGCCAGCGTTCTGGGCACGCTCCCGGTCGACGGCGATGTGGAGGACTTTTATGACACCCTCTAAATTATTTTCTGTTTTCGTTTTATTTGTTTTGTATATACATATTTGGTAGGATAATATTTTAACATTTATGTTTAATTAAATAGGTATATAGTGGTATCTAAATAATATTATGTACTTAAATTGTTATGAAAATGAATAAATCACCAGATATCCAACCTATTGTATAAACCGAATCCTTCCTGATATTAAAAATAACAAGAAGGTATACGTACATTTATTTTTGCATTTGTATAAATAGCTTGCGGACAATGATGCTCCTTGATTGTACGTGCAGAGATAAAGGGCTGGAGCGCGCAGACCCGGCGCCTGGACGAGTATCTGTGTCCCCGGGGAGCCGCGGCTACGTGCCCACCGAACGATGGTACTTCTCGACTTTAGCGAGTAAAACCGCAGGTACTTGTTAGTTAGAAACAAATTAGTTTACAACTCAAGCACCGGTCATGTATGTTTATAAAAGTTTCCAAAGTTTAAGTGAAGTATATAAACTCCTTTGCAAAAAAGCAAAGTTTAAGTGTAATATATAGATCAAAACTGCATTAAGAAGACGAAAAATATCTTTTACAGACGTATCTTTATAAAAATTTTTGTTCAATGGTCTAGATTATGTAAGTATAGACGTGACGATTAATTAATTGATGACCTAAAATAGTTCTACTAATTTATATTATACTAGAGGACGCCAGCAGCTACGCCTGCAATTTTTTTAAATTTACCCGTTTTGGCCGATCCCGTGGGCTTTTCGGGAAATCCCTTCTTAGTTAATCCCTACGGTCCCCAAGGAACGTACATGCAAAATTTCAGCTTCCTGCGCCCAATACTTTCGGCTGTAGCGTGTCTGTCAGTCAGTCAGTAACGCTAGGGTTTTATATATTAGGATTAGTTAGTGAGCTTGAATTAAATGGTTTTCAGACCAAGATTTTATTATTTTCTACTGTGCCTACCTTGTATCGATAATTTACCTATATAAATAATGTACCTAATAAATGTAGTTACTATCAATTGGTGCACTACAATAAGCGCACGTACTTTGGACATCTGCAGTTTCATTGATACTCACCCAATTTAGCTACACGACCATACGTGTGGTGACCCCGATCTCAAATTACGCGAATACGACGTTTGAGAATCAAAGTGTGTTCACTGCCCAGACAAAGGATTTGAACTACAATGACTTCTCAGCAGGATAGCCAAATGAAACCAACTGCAAGCGGGTCAGCAGAAGTAGCTGTTGTGAGTGTTTCCTCGCGTATACCCGAATTTTGGGTCGATCAGCCGAGACTTTGGTTCATACAGTGCGAGGCTGTACTAGCACCGCAGAAAATGAGTGATAAAGCAAGATACAACATGGTAGTTACTAAATTGGGTAAACATGTTATCCAGCAGGTCAGTGACATTCTTATCAAACCACCTGAGGCGAAGAAATTTGAGGCCTTAAAAGAGCGCTTACTCAAAGTATATGAAGAGTCTGAGATTCGACAGTTCCAGAAGCTTTTAAGTGAGATGGAGTTGGGAGACCAAAAAGTTTCTCAACTCCTCAGACAGATGAGGGAACTGGCTCGAGAAAAGATACCCGACGAGACGCTTAGAATAATGTGGCAAGGACATCTGCCGACATCTGTTCGAAGTGTATTAGCTGTGAGTGAAGTAAAGGACTTGGAGCATTTAGCGGCAATAGCGGACAAGGTTGTTGAGACTGCGCGACCATTACAGGTTACGGAAGTGCAAGGTTTGCAGAGTACGAGCACGAACAGCGACAGTGCATTAATTCTGGCTGAGATAGCCAAATTAAGCATGAAAATCAGAGATTTGGAGAAAGATAGAAACTGTTCCTGTAATAGAAATCATTATCAATACCGCTTCCGATCGCGATTCAACTCACGCGGGCGCAATACGACACGCCGTTCACCTGATAGTGCGGACTGGCTATGTGTTTACCATTTCAAATATCACTATAGAGCTAGGAAATGCGTAGAACCATGCGCCTGGCCAAAAACAGACAAGAAGGAAAACTAGATCTGGTGCAATCGCAGGTGGAGATTTATTTATTTATTTAGGTTTGCTAACAAATGTAACAGTAATACAAGCACATATTATAATCATCTTAGGTTCTAGAGTAACAGTTACATCCAATTATAAGCAAACACCACTTGCACTTAATTAGCACACTAACAAACATATTAATGCTATTAACAAAATTTAAACAAATTACGGATTACACAGTTAAGATTTTTTTTTTTACATAGCATACCTTTCTCTGATACATAAATCACCTAGGTATACAAAAATAAAAATACATTTATAAAAAGGTATTGCATTTTATACTTTTGCGGTATTTAGTTAGAGAATCAGCAAATATATCGACATCGTGACTGCAAAGGTTAAGTAACTTGCACATGCGAGGGACAGGAGAGGTAGAGCCTAAAACAGTTCTTCTGGGCGGTGGATACAGGAGACTGATGTATATTCTAGGATACTTGTATGGCACCCTAAAATTGATTCTATGTAGGAGTTGTGTACAGTCAATTCTGTTACGGACAAGTTTATATAAGAAAACTAGGTCTAAATATTTTCTTCTCTTATCAAGTGTTTCCATTCTGTATTTTTTAAGTTTATCCTTATAAGAAACCATTCGTGGGAAAGGCGAGGGCGACAAGTGCCACAGAAATCTTTTTTGTATTCTTTCTAGTCTTAAAATGTGAACGGCATAATGCGGTCGCCAAACAACACTACAATATTCTAAGTGACTTCTCACAAAACTAGACGAGATTTGCACCATAGCTCCTGTTCCCCGATTGTGTATAACGGATGATAACAGCGGACTTCGATTTTTAGTAGACACCGGTGCGAACATTTCAGTGCTGCCGATAAATAAAAATCGTGATGCTAGTGCTAAATGTGAGGACTATAAACTTTACGCTGCGAACGGTAGTGAAATTAAGACTTTTGGTGTTAAGACATTGGACTTAGATTTTAGGTTACGGCGACCATTTCGTTGGTCATTTGTGTTGACAGAGGTCAAGCAACTCATACTCGGTGCTGATTTCTTAGTCCATTACAAACTTTTAGTAGATATGAACAATAAAAAACTTATCGACTCAGTGACTAATCTAAAAACTATTGCGTCTGTGGCAGTGCAAAGTGAGCCGTCAGTGAGAACAATTAACTGTAAAAACGAGTTTAGTGACATTTTAGACGAATTTCCCAACGTAACGAAACCTATATGTTTCAAAGACGCTCCTTGTCATTCGGTGGTACATCGCATCGAGACTTCGGGCGCAGCAGTATTCGCGCGCCCATGACCTTTACCGCCTGATAAGTACTACAAAGTCAAGGCCGAATTTCAACGCATGCAGGAGATGGGGATATGCAAGCCCTCTAAGAGCAACTGGGCGAGCCCTCTTCATGTCGTTACGAAAAAGAACGGCGAACTAAGACCGTGCGGCGATTACCGTGCACTGAACGCGATTACTAAACCGGACCGATACCCGATACCGCGCCTTCAAGATTGTAGTTATTTATTGCACGGGAAGACTATATTTACGAAAATTGACATCCAACGGGCTTACCATAATATTCCCATACATGAGGAGGACATTCCAAAAACGGCTATAACAACGCCATTCGGTTTGTTCGAATTTTTACGGCTGGGTTTCGGTTTCCGTACAGCGGTGCAAACATTTCAGCGCTTCATGCAAGATGAAGTGCTACGGAACCTTGACTTCGTATTCACATACATTGATGACGTCATCATTGCGTCATCAACGGAAAATAAGCATCGACGTCACATACGAGAAGTAGATTAAACAAATATGGAATCACAATAAATTTACCCAAGTGTGAATTTGGCAAGTCTGAAATAGATTTCTTGGGTTATCGTATGTCAAAGGAAGGTATGAAGCCGTTGGACAGTCAAGTAAAGGTCATAACTGAGTTTCCAAGGCCGAAGACAGTTGAGGAACTTCGTCGTTTTCTCGGAATGATAAATTTCTACAGACGACATTTACCTAAAGCTGCAGGAATACAAGCGAAGTTGAACGTGTTTCTTCATGATTCCAAAAAGAAAGATAAGAGTTCGATTCCGTGGACGGAAGAAAGTATCGAGGCATTTGAACAGTGTAAACAAAGCCTAAAAAGCGCAGTTACACTGTCATTTCCGTCGCCAGATGCGCCGATTGCTCTCATGACTGACTGTTCCAACACCTGTGCAGGAGCTGTATTGCAGCAAAGTAAAGGCGATGCGTGGACATTAGGATTTTTTTCTACGAAATTAAGCGAAACGCAGCAGCGGTACTCGACATATGATAGAGAGTTGTTGGCCATTTACCTTGCTATTAAACACTTTCGAGCATTTATTGAAGGGAGACCTGTTACAGTATATACCGATCACAAGCCCATAGTTTACTCGTTACAGAAAAATACAATTAGTAACAATGACACACCACGGAGAATAAGGAAATTGGAATTCATAATGCAATTTTCTACAGAAATAAGGCATATTTCCGGTATGGAAAATACGGCTGCTGACTGTTTGTCAAGAATATCAGCAATTGACATTTCATCACCGTTAGATTACGACAAGTTAGCCGAAGCACAGGGTCATGATGTCGAGCTACAAAACATTATGAAGTCGAAATCATTAACATTTAAGAAAATAGTGATACCTAATTGTAGCAAACCAATACAATGCGAAGTATCATTGAATCGAGCGCGCCCATATTTGCCCAAAGAATTTCGTGTATCAGCTTTCAACGCGGTACACGGAATTAGTCACCGGGGCACACGTATGACTAGAAGGATGATGCAAGATAGATATATATTAGACTTAGAAAAGTACAACACAGAGTTGATAAATAGTAAAATGCTGTATGATCAACATACTAGGGATCTCAAAGGTCAAATTACCTCTTTACAGTCTCAAATAGATAGGATGAACACCCAATATCAAAATGAGGTTCAGGATTATATTAGGAAATATGATGAGATAGCTCAGGTAGGTAGGCAAAATCTTGAGTATGTGAAAGCTTTGACAAACACCAATACTTGCCTAAATAGCATAAAATCAACCATACCCACTTGTGAGTCTCAGAATATTTTTGATATTGACAAAAGTTATTATTTAGCAAATAATACAACAGATAGGTCTTCCTTAGGTAGGAATGGCACAAATAAAGTTTATATGTTCTCTGATAGGTTAGGTTTAGGCTGAGGTAGTTTAATAAATTGTGAATTGAAACAACACAATATTATTAATTATTGCTATCCAGAGTCTTCTTTTTCACATCTAATTGATAAATTAAATACAATAATATTTGATAGGGAGTCCACAATAATTATCTCATACGGTGATAGTCAAATGGTGACTAAAAAAGATATAATTAATTTAACAGAAGTTATGTTATCGCTTCACAGAACATATGATTGCAAATTTATTAGTATGACTTTGCCTTATGCTTATAGTTTAAATACTATGATGAATAGACATATTCATGAACATAACTTGATGTTATACAATTTGACATGGCAATATAAGGATTTTATTTTATTTTTTGACATCAATAATTTTATTAATAATTTTACATTGACTAAAGATACTATGTATCTGTCACTATTTTATAAAAGACAAGTTGCTAAATTATTAGCATATAATATACAAAATGACACAGGTACATGTAGGGTATCCAAGAATTTAGTTTCTGTAAATAGTTCCTATCCTTATTATTCTTCTATTGAGAATACTGACACAAGTTCTTTAAACTTAAGAACAGGACAAAGGGTAGACATATTGAACTGACTGTAGCACATCAAAACATACAAGGTCTATCTGGCAAGGATTTAGAATTAGGTTTATATTTAGAAAATCATAGTATTAAAGTTATGTGCATTACGGAACACTGGCTTAAAGAATACCAGATTAAATTCATAAATAACACACAATACACAGTACACAGTGCCTTCTCTAGGAAACAAGCTATTCATGGTGGATCATTGATTATTGTTTCAAACAGTTTAACATGTAAAGAACGGAAAGACATAGCTAGCTTGTCTATAGAACGCACGGTGGAACTGTCATGCATTGAGCTTGAGCAGCATATTATTATATGTGTATATCGTCCTCCATTAAGTGACTTTAATTTGTTTGAATCTGTTATGGAAGATGCAATTAGTAAAATTAGGAGCAATAAGAAAGGGATTATAGTTTGTGGTGATTTTAATGTTAACATTCTTGAAAATTCAATAATGACTTGTAGATTTTTAAACCTTTTTAGATCATTTAATTTGAAAAATTTAGTTCTTGAACCAACTAGAATCACAGCAACATCTTTCACCTGTCTTGATAACATATTTAGTAATTGTATTGTTTCAGATAGAGTAGTTACTTCTGAATTAACTTCGGATCACTGTGGTCAATTAGCTAGGTTTCCATATTACAATAATAGCATCGTACAGAGAGTGTTGGTTAGGCCATTACCTAGGCATAAGTTTAATGAATTCCGGAATAAAGTATTGATTGGAATGAATACTATGAATCCTGACTTAATAGAAATAGATTCGCTAAATAAGAATTTTAACAATTTATTTAATATAGTTAATAACACGTTTCAGAATACTTTTAAGACTAAGAAGAAAGTAATTAAGGAATCTCGAGCTTTTAATGAGTGGGCTACTGCGGGTATTTACAAAAGCAGAGCAAAAATGTATGAGTTGTATGGTATGAAAAATACAATTCTGATTTAAACTTCACTGAGTATGTTAGGGATTATTCTAAAATATTTAAAAGAGTGTGCAATACAGCTAAAGCTATATTCGTTAGGAATAAAATTAAACAATCTTCGAATAAAGTTAAGGCAACCTGGCGAGCTATTAATGAAACAACAGGTAAGACAACATTAAGAAGTAATAGTTTTAGTCTTCTTGATAATGATAAATTAATTCATAATGACGAAGAAGTCGCACACACATTTAATAACTTTTTTGCTAGCATACCACTTACTACTACTAGAGAATTAAAATCATCAGCTATAGTCGCAGGAAACCTATTAGAGTCTAGTGTAGGAAAATGTGAAGTAATATTTAAATTTCATAGTATTAGTTCTACCGATATTATAAATACTTTTAAGTCTTTAGCGTCTAAAAATGCAGGTGATCTCTGGGGCATTTCTGTTAAGGTTTTGACAAGTATAATTGATGTAGTGGCTCCTTATTTAAGCAACTTATTCAATAAGTGTATTAAATCTGGCAGTTTTCCAGATCTTATGAAACATAGTAGAATAATACCTCTGTTCAAATCCGGCAATAAGACTGATCCTAGTAATTATAGGCCAATATCGATACTACCTGCTTTTAGTAAGATTTTTGAAAAGATCATACTCAAGCAACTACTAAGACATTTTAATCAAAACAGCCTCCTTCATGGTGAGCAATATGGTTTTACCAAGGGTCTTTCGACAACAGATGCAGGAGTAGCGTTACTCAAACATATCTACAGTGCTTGGGAGAATTCCCAAAATGCTGTTGGTGTGTTCTGCGACCTTTCGAAAGCATTCGATTGTGTCTGCCATGAAACGCTCTTGTGCAAGCTTAGACATTACGGCGTCCAGACTAAAGCATTGGATGTCATTAAGTCGTACTTAAGTGACAGGATCCAATGTGTTGAAATAAATGGCTCAAAATCCAGTGGCTTACCTGTTGATTTAGGAGTGCCACAGGGCAGCATCCTAGGGCCTTTCTTGTTTCTTGTTTACATAAACGATTTACCTTTTTACTTGAGAAACATTTGTGACGTTGTACTGTTTGCTGACGATACTTCTTTGATATTTAAAGAAGATAGAAATAAGGAACACTTTAACGAAATAAACAGTGCACTCATTCAAGTGACTAAATGGTTTAATGTAAACAATCTAGTACTGAACGCCAAAAAAACAAAATGTGTTAAGTTTGCTCTGCCTAATGTCAGAAACCTTGGTCCTAACATAGTTTTAAATGACGATGTACTCGAAACAACTGAATCCACATTATTTCTAGGATTAACACTTGATTCGAAGTTACAATGGGGTGCGCATGTTACATATCTCTCAGGGAAACTTAGCTCAGCTGCTTATGCCGTTAAGAAGGTTCGTAGGTTGACCGATGTCAATACGGCTAGATTGGTTTATTTTAGTTATTTTCATAGTGTTATGTCATATGGCATATTGTTATGGGGTAGAGCTGCTGATATCCAAAATATTTTTATATTGCAGAAACGGGCAGTTAGGGCCATTTACCAGTTAAAGACAAGAGTCTCACTCAAAGAAAAATTTAAAACTATTGGTATTCTTACTGTAGCGTCACAATATATTTATGCCAGTGTTATGCATGTAAGACTAAACATAAATTCTTATAAAATGAATAGTGACAGACACAATATCAATACTAGAAATAGACATAAATTATGTGTTCCGTATTTTCGTTTGCACAAAACGCATAGCTCTTTTATTGGGCTCAGTATTCGCATATACAATAAATTACCAACTTATATTTTAGACTTGCCATTAAGTTCGTTACAGGCAGAAGTTAAAAAGAATCTTATAAATAAGGCATATTACAGTTTGAAGGATTATTTTGATGACAGGAGCGCTTGGAAGTAGTTCTTCGCTTTTGACTAGGTCAATAATTAGTAGTTTTATTTTATAGTGTAGTTAATTACGATATTCTCATTTCATACGATATTTTGCATTCATGTTCCACACTTTCATTATAACTTTGCGGATTTGTAAAATGTGGGTAACTCGTGGTCATGGGCTAACTAATAGGTTGTCGATTGCTTTGGTTTCATAATACCGTTACTTTCTGCTTCATTCACTTCTACCATAGTTCTGACCATGTTCACGAGTTGCCTACATTAAAAAGACGTAAGTGGATGCTCCTGTTTCACCATATTTACTTTGGGAGGCTTACCATATGAACATCATTTACTGCTTGAGTATGATATCAATAGCTACTAAAAATTTTACTAGTAGATGTCTACAATGTGAAACAGTTGCAGCTCCTTACAAAAATAAAATGTACCACCATTATATTTGTTTGAAAAGAGTGGCCATGAGTTTTATTGCCCGTGCTTTCTCGTGGTTCTACCTATTGCATTGCGAACGTGGCAGTAAATGTAAATGTAGAATCATTAAGTAATTAACTTAAATTTTGACGTTCATAAGCGTCACTTAGTGGCCTAGATGAATAAATGATTTTGATTTTGATTTTGATTTTGATTTTGATTTTGATATATATGGCAAGGCATGAATAAAGAAGTGACGGAATGGGTCAAAGGTTGCGTAGATTGATAAAAATCAAAAATACAGAGGCACACGGTATCACCTCACGCGCATTTTGTTTACAGCGACCGATTTGACCATCTGCATGTGGATATCGTTGGACCACTTACCTACTGCAACGGCTATCGTTATTTAGTGACTATGTTGCATAGGAAAACGGGATGGCCGGAAGCTTACCCGGCTAAGGATATAACAGCCAAAACAGTAGCGGATATTTTGTACTCCGGATGGATATCGCGATTCGGATGTCCTTTAAACTTAACCACTGATCAAGGCTCTACTTTCTTATCGCAATTGTTCATGCATTTAGCCAAGAGGATGGGCATAAATAAATTTAGGACAACAGCGTATCACCCGCAGTCGAATGGCATAGTGGAAAGATGGCACCGATCCCTCAAGGCTGCACTCATGTGCAGAGGCAAAACTGAACAATGGGTCTAAGAGTTACCAACAGTTTTATTGGGATTAAGAGCGTGTCTGAGAGACGATACGCAAACGAGTGCTGCAGAGATGGTGTTAGGTGAAGCACTGCGATTGCCTGGAGATTTTTTCCAGCCGCTAAGGCAAGAAACCTCCGACAATGTTTAGTTTGTACAAGAACTACGCAGAAAAATATCAGATTTAGGTTCCGTTCCAAGAAAGGAGTTGCACCAAGGAAAAATTTTTATTCACCCTGAACTAAAAGATTGCACCCATGTATTTGTGCGCGTGGACAAAGTGTCTAAACCACTAACTCAACCGTATATGGGTCCTTTTAAGGTCATTGAAAAAGCAGAAAAATATTTTAAAATCATTCAAGCAGATACGCCGAAAGTAGTTAGTATTGATCGATTAAAACCAGCCTATTCGATAGTGGCACAAGAATGCACAGATGCTCCTAAAAAGGCAACGGCGAATGTAAACAATGACACTAAGGTATCGAGATTTGGACGAATTATTAAACCTGTGGTGCGCTTTACATTGTGAATACAATGCTAATTATAATACCATGTATCCTGGTGGCTATATTATATGTTATGTGGCGTTATTGTAAGACCGGGTACGCGCGATACCTGCGTCGGGAACTGCTGGAGTTGCCGAGAATCGAACCGCGGGCTGGTGAGCCGGGCTCTGACAGCCACCCACCACAGCGCGTCATAGTGTAGTGATAGTGTAAAAACAAACAAAGTGTGATAAAGTGATAACGGTTGCTATACGGTATCGAATAGTTTATCGGAATATGAATAGCGTTTATAGTGTTAGTAGCTGTATGTTTACAATACAGACCGTGTATTATTATGTAACCGAACACCCTATAATAACAATGTAGGTAACTTGTGTAACCGAGCTAGGTTTAGATATTGATGATTTTTTTATGTAACTGTTTTTATTTTATGTATTGTGTAGACGAATAATTACTTTTATTTTATATAACCTTTTTTTATAAAGGGGGGTGTACTGTGCCTACCTTATATCGATAATTTACCTATATAAATAATGTACCTAATAAATGTAGTTAGTATCAATTGGTGCACTACAATAAACGCACGTACTTTGGACATCTGCAGTTTCATTGATACTCACCCAATTTAGCTACACGACCATACGTGTAGACTACACAGTTATACATATAGACATCAATTCTTTTGACGGCAAAGTAAAAAACGACGCATATGGTAAAGACTGAACTCAGCTCCTCAATTCACGTTTATGTTTGTGATGGGATAACACATAACAAGATTAATACAGCAGGCGAGACAATAATGGCATAGCCGACGATTGCCTGCAAGGACTAAGTATATAAACTTTATATATACTTACTACAAAGTTAAGTCTATTAAATTATGACAAGACACATATTCATTTTATATTCCTTTATCACAGATAATATAGTACTATACTAGTACCTTTATAAATAGAATATTAGCATTTTCTTTTAAGTTTCTCAGATATTTGTGGCAATTAATTATTGAGCGTTAAATTAGCGTAAACACCGGACATGTGGGTCACTCGTCCAAGTACTTAATGAATCTCATTTAAACTAGTATCAAAATAAATAATATACAAACTGTGTGAGATGTTTAAATTAATTTGGTTCGTCGGGTCGTCGTCGGTCCAACGAAGACATTTATGACACTGTTGGGTCCCGGTCCAGTTATTATGTTACGATAATTAGTTTTAGATAGGTGCTAATTAAGCGCTAACCTGGTCTGTAAGGACTAGGTTCATCTACCACATACTTTATTATTTATCCTTGGTTCACTGCCCAACTACGGAGGGTTATCATATCGATGCTACGTAGTGTGTATGTTGATATATTATCACATAGCCTCTGAGCTATCGATCATGGATTGAAAAATTAGGTATCGTTACAAGGGTCTTGATTGTAAGCTAGGCGATTGTGACGTCACCCACCTAGACAAATGTGCTATCTAACACTGAAATATTTTTTTTAGCGTGTTCAAGCAAAGAAACAAATAAACTCTACAGCTTCATGTTATAATAAGAAGTATAGTATATATGTATATTAATTGAGTGTTGGTTTTCGTGAATTAATACAATGGCAGCAATAGTACGGTTTTGGCTAATGAGTCTATTTAAGTTCATTTTGGCGAGAACAACGCGTGAAGCGACATTCACTACTGGGGTGCGGTGAGTCAATGAGTCACAAACTCGTAAACATTAATTTACTATTAATCGATATCGAAACGTTTAACCTTTTTTATTTTTCGATTACAATTACACGTATAAAGCATATCGTAACTGCTTCATGGTTAAATATCCCATATACATCCACCCGATTTAAAACGCGTTTTAATTCATTTTGCCGAAACAAAGGCTAATTCTTCTCACGAACGTTATAAAGAGGGTAGTGTACAGTTGGGAGCCGCTCCAAGTGATCGAAATGTTTGCGTTAGAATTGGATAGACATGATGAAGGCGTGCAAACGAACCCGTAACTAATTCGCTCTCAACAAGTCTTCACTCGGGTTCTAAAAGGCCTGTCATCTACGACCAACAGCTTTGGATTTAACGCCGATGGCCGCCCGAAATCGATTTTCGGGTTTCTGAAGCATTGGTCAAAGCATAATCCTCTTAACTAAATTGATATTGACAAATGGAACAAAGAAGAACCATTTTCAATATCTCTTCAATCCAACTTTCGAACAATCGTATTAAGAAAAGCAGAGATTATAATTATTATTATTAAATCAAGGAGTATTACTTTTTAATGACATTTTGTAACAAATTTAATCTATAATTCGAAATAATAATCCTACATCACAGGGTTATTACGTATTAATGTCTTCAGTTCTGCGGTGTCGCAAAAAAATTGACAAACCTAACATAATTTTTCAAGTAATATAAAAGTGAAAGCGTTTTAGAAAGCATGTAAGTCCTGGGCGTTCATGTAGTGCCTGATTAATGACTAGGTCTCGTCCAGGAACTGACGGTCAGATCGATGCTGTATGAAATTTGTTGACGGGCGTCAGTCTTGCGAAAGTTGGAAACTGTTAATTTTTTTGGTTTGGTCGCCTCGACGTGACGCTGGGATGGCTTACAAAAACTAAAAATATTAAATTCATTATTTTTCGTCCTATGAAGTTTACTGGTCATTTAAAATTGAAGATCGATCCAAACACATTTAACGTATATACTTACGTCGTCATACGTCTAAAAACTGTTAGTAAATGATTATACACTTGTTTTTTTAAGTGTCTATTTAAAAAAGAAATTAGTATTTAAAATATCCTTCAGTCTTTAATTATTTAAGCAGGACATACAGAAATTCCAATCGGAAGTATATTAAGATACAAACAAGAACTGAATGAAAAGCTGAAATAAAAATATATTATAAGGCAGCCGGTGGTGCAACCTACGGTACTCTAGCCGAACACTACTAATAGACCCTCAGATCATTGAAGTAAGGAGATATGCCCCGGCCTAGAGAACCAGTGTCGCCAATTCTTTTACACCCACACACCTGCGCTCTATAAACGCTTCGCTTCTTATACGCACATAACTATAACGGCGCTTCCATTCGCCACTCACACAAGTAAATTCACGCTTAACAAGAAACATCGCCTATGTCTCGTACGTGCGTATGAAGAAGATAGCATTTTACTCACACATTGATAAATGCAAAAACATTTACACGATTACAGGGGGTAGGGGTTGACTCTATCGATATAAAATATCGATAATAAAGCTCATTGATATTTTTTTGTATAAATGTATTGTCTGGCTAGTTAGGCTATTAGTTAGTGACGCTGTCTGCTGAGCCTGAGGTCGTGGATTCAATGCCCGTCTAGGACAATTTAAAATATTATGATGAGCTCAATGACTTGTTCTGTGTTTGAGTATAATTTATGTATAATGTGTTTTTATTTTAAAATATTATCCTACTTATATTATAAATGTACGAGATACTTATATTATAAGAGTACGGATGTTTAGAATAAGAATAGAATTAAATAGAATAAGATTTTATTTTAGATGTTTGGATTTAAATCACGCAAAAACGGCTGAACGGATTTGGATGAAATTTGGTACACAGATAGATTATTACTTGGATTGACTATTTTTATTAACATTCCACGCCAGCGGAGCTGCGGGCGGTAGCTAGTAATATATATATAATCTTACGCCTGTTTCCCTGAAGGGGTAGGCAGAGGAATTTTATACGCCCACTTTTCGCCAATGTTTTGATACCACGTAATAGGTGGTGACACTATTGCCGCTTATCGGGATGTTTTATTTGCCAGAGCATCGTCCGTTAATCGGCCGGTGCACCACTTGCAGGTGAGGTTGGCTCGTGATTCTTGGTGGGAACCCTATGCATCCAAAATATTATAATATACTCGTAAGAATTAATAAAGCACCGCTGAGTTTGAAATCAGATGGCCGTGTGTCAGCTGTCTATAGTATTATTTCATTTCATTTAAGTACTGAGCACGTCTAATAATAATTATATAAAAATGAGTGTGTGTTTGTTTGTCATAATTAATTAACCATTATGTTCCTTTAATGTATATAAATAAAAGTAACTAACTTAATCATTTTTTATATGTAATGTACATGTCATTTGTAATTATTATATTAAATAAAAGCACAGAAGTAAAGAAATAGAACAACACAATAATATGAAACGAAATAAAGTGATCCTACTTATTTAGGTGGCTATATTTTGAAATGTTGTAATATACCTACTATGAGTAAATACAGTGTAAGGTAACAGGGAGAACTAAATAAAATTCACGCAACACTGTTATCAAATATTTATTAATTCCGTAAAATAGAATATATGTACATATTCTACGCTATCATATCACTGGCCGGTAAAATGTAGGTATTTATTTAGTTTTAGTTATAACATTATATTAAAATCATCTTTACTGTTTCAAACGCCAGTGTAATCATTATCTGCTTACGAAACAATAGCGCTTCAAAAGCAAATAAAATAATTGTTTATAACTTACATTATTATTTTGCAATGTTTATATCGATATTATACAAATTGCAGTTACTCGTGGTACACCACTAATTCGCTCCTTTGGCGAGCGATGCAACCCAACGCTCACAGCGGCAGATTCTACAAACGCCTACAATAGTCAGCGGTATCGATGTGTGTTAATTCCATTGCGCTCTAAATAAGTGTAACCTGACAGTTTCACAGTACAAAACCATCAATGGAAATAATTATAATGCAGTTTTGTGACGAAGGATAGTGTTAGTACGTTATCGTTGTAGAGGCAGATATTTTATTTGAAATATCTTGTTTTATGCAAATTAATAGTAAAATTGTCGTTGTTACATGTGGTATTTGATTCCATTCCTCGCATAGGTTTGAATTTTGCTCGTATTTTGACACGTAACCACTGCACAGCTAGGCGTTTTGAAAAAAATTGAGTAAGTTTCGGGTGCGCATTCAAATTGCAACTGATCGCGACATACGGGCGCGCCACGGCGAGTATGCGACGTAGAGCATACTGCGTTCGCACGCGCCGAGCGTTCATTACATATCTATTACTTCTATGATCTGAGAATAGACCGAAGCCCTTTTTAGATATCTCTAGCATTACGGATAATCCGTGTGACGTTGAGTGGTTTTTGAAGCGCGCCACTACACGCGCCCAGTGTCAGCCTCACATTTACGGGTACTCCGGGATCGAATCTGGTGTACTCATCGCATTAGGGCTCGTGTGGAGCTGTACTCGTTCTGCGATACTCGATGACACAATAGATGAGTTGATGAGGTAATATTCGGGTATGTTTACGTTTATACAATGTCACAAAACTGTAGGTCAAGCTCGTAATATTTTTACGATCGTTAAATATGTCTCGCGAATGATCCGATAAATCTTATGTATATTTTTAACGTAACGTTTTAGTGAATATAACTTTACTGCTATATTTCGTGTTTGTCAATATTGAGTTATGTTCTAGTTGAATTTCAGGTAGTGAATGATCGTTTATTTAGTACCGTAATTTTCATTTATATTTAATGTATTTTATATTTTGCGTCAATTTCAAATTCAATCGGTTATGTCTAAATATCGTTTGCGTGTATTCTACGATCATTATGTTTATTTTGTGTGGAGTTGACAAATTGGTAAATAGTGTCAAAGAGTACCTAAATAGTAAATCAATGAACCAGCGGCCATTTTAGGGATACCACTTATTTAAATCCTTTACCTGGAGAGTCGCCGTGCCTCGTGGCACGCGGACTGAGTGTGCACATTGCAACTGTGCATAGTGTGCACTCTGAACGATGCGACTTGTTTGAGAGCTGAAGCTGAGTCTGATATCCTACAGTGAGGGAGCGCTCGCTCGGAGGCTGTTATTGTTACATTATACGTCTTGTGTGTACGCTACCATGGACAGGAATTATGAAAATACCTATAGAGCTAAAATATGAACAATATTATGCACTGTTTTATTAAGAAATGTATATTTACTTCCTGGGTATGTGGTGTTAACTTCTTTTTATGATATAATTTTTTTACTGACGAAATATTGAAAATTGTTAATGTAAAAAACTTGAAGAAGAAGAAGAAGGTTTCAAAGAATCACTTCACAATTTAACTACACTTCATAATTTGTGACATAGAACATCATTGTTAGCAATAAGAATGATGTTCTGTCCTCAACAAAAGAATTTTTAATGACATTGTCTCGTCAGAGAGTATGATATCGATTTATGATAGAAATCACTAAAATCTGATCAGACTGCAAACTTGTCGTCATATTGGTAATGAACAACCGCACTGAGTACTCCTACACCGACCATCTAAATTGACCGATCCTTAGTAGTTAAATCATTTTAATAAACATATTTAACTTTTAAGTACCAAGTATACGGTCTATAGACTCTATCCTCTTTGCAGTTCACAGAGTACCTACTTGGCATTTATAGTATTTAAGACCCTTATAGTATTTAGGACTAGCCGACAACTACAGAAATACAAAAGAACGTTAATTTTCCGGCTTTTTAACTTGACTAATTTACCCGAACAGTTATCTTCGGCAAAACCAGGTTTAAACGAGCAATAGTAGGTACCTACTTATGTATTTCATTGTATTGTACATTTTATACAAAATGAAGGGTGTGTATATTTATCTTCTTTCGGTGTGTAATAAACCTGCTCGGTGCTCGAGTGTGTGCATAAATCAGTGCGTGTGCTTGTGTGTTGCGGCTGCGATTATTATCAATACGAACTGTTTGCTGGACAAACATTCTGTCACGAGTGTCACTAATCACTTTGTGGATTAAATATTATCCTAAAAGGTTTAATCAAATAATTAGCCGGTTGTGGAGCGAGACTTGGGTCGATGTCCTTTCATATTGTTGTCTCGCTAAACTCACGCACTTAAAAAGGGATGTTTGTTTGGAAAAAATATCCTCTTTTGTAACCAAATCCTTAGCTAATTAAATATTCAAATGAGATTAAACCAAAAACCTGTTGAATGAAGCGGCTTCAGTCAAGAATACTCAATGCTTTGTTTTACCGATGACTTTACTTGATATGCACTTGTCAGAGGCTTGAAGTCTGTAATGATAAATATTTTACACAACATGTGTTAAGGCTACCGCATGATTAGGTACACGTATAAGAATCAGCTTCGTTAAGCAATCGATTTTAAACTTTCGCGATTTGTATACATCATACAAAATTAATTAGCGGGTCTTAATCGCGTTAACTTAACTTATTTAAGGTATAAATACCTATTTGTTTCCGACGTTTCACAGTCTCTCCGCGACCACGCTCGGTGCAAGACGAGCGAAACGTCGGAAACAAATATGTATTTATATAATATTTTCTTGGGTTTACGCGAATGTTACACATTGAAATTAAACTACAGTTTACGGATTTTATCGCGTTAAATTGGTTTCACTTGTTATTACATTTAAACAGAATGATCGCATGCATGACGCAGAATGTGCCCACTGTGTCTTGATGTCTGCGTAGATAGTAACACCATTATAGTTGAAAAATGTTCGGGTACTTTGAGATAACTTTTAAATTCAAGACAAAGGCAAATACCACCTCAGTCTGCCGTGAACATGAATTCTGTAAAGAATTCGAAACGTCGGCTACTAATAAAAATGTAGTTTCTAGATCATTCGGTTTAAAGGTATTTATACCTTAAATAAGTTAAGTTAACGCGATTAAGACCCGGCTAAATTATTTCGTTAAGCAAGTCATTAAAACTGCTGTGTAATTTAACAAAGTTAGGCACTAAGAATATAATACTATGGATCTAGTAATATCACGCTTCAATTGTTAAACGTTCCTAACGTTTAACAATTGAAGCGCAAGCGAAGTGAAGCCGTCTCATTCTATAGGGTCTGTCTTGTAATCTGTGTACACTAAACAATATTAAGAAGCTCGCCGCAAACAGTCTGTTATTACCCGTTTATTATATTACACAGCTGGAGACGCAGTATCAAGGAGTAGCGGTTTTGTGCAATTTATAACAGACGCCGCCGGGGGTGCCGCGTCCGAAGTTTCGGCGCCAGGACGTGCAGGCGTGGGGCGTTTCGTGCAACTTCCAGAAACCTCGTTAGACTCGATTTGTTTCTATCGTAAAAGGCGGGACTACTCCCTCGGCATATTATTTTCATGAGAGAGTGTTTACTCTCTGGCGAGTCTCTTCATAAAGCTGCTCGTTTGATGCAATAAAATGTAAATGACATACGCTATTAGGTCGCTGATTTGGTTTTTATTCTTTGTTATTTGCAAGTGTCAACACTGTCTAGAACACAGTGCAGACAGAATGAAGATATGTAAAAAGGATGTTACGCATAATGTTGTTTGCTTCATAACATAGCGTGAGTTGGCAAATGCCAAAATCGTCGGCAGTGTGTTGATATAAGCTTTTTTTTTTGATGTCGGGGTTGGAAAATCCTCATGGAGTCCTTCCGTACTGGGGGTGAAGGACGAAGGGGACTGTCAGACTCGTACTGACAAAACACCAACTCGTGCTCCTCATGTACCCATGTGTCGGAGGGTAGGGTTTCACCGAAGCATTCCTCGCTACCCTCTGACGGGTATTGGCCCGCCAGATGTTCAGGCGGGCCCCGAACGAAACCCTTTGGCGGCAGATGAAAGTGTTGGGCTCCACCGCCAAAACACCCAGCGGCCGCAGAGGATAGGGAGGACGGCCACGCAACACTGCATCTCCTCTTCCTCTGCGGCCCCACCGCGACGCAATGATGGTGCGCCTCCATTTGGTCTCGGGAGATAGGGCGCACGGCAATGCAACACCGACACGCCTCTTCTCCCGCGTACCCGACTGCGAGGGACAGATAGAACTGCCCCCAGCACCCGCACTTTGGGACGCATCCTACGCAGGCCTCACCCAAGCCCACGTGGAGCGTCCCCTCCCGGGATCCCGCTTAGCTTCACCGTGGGTGTACCTCAAACCCACGTTTACTGAGCCCCCCCACCACGACAAGGTGGAGATCCCACGGGGGGGTGTAGATATAAGCTAGGTACATGAAGGCATCGTCTCCGGTGCGGTGATCCACTCTCGCCCGTCACACAGCGACACCGACACCTGACAAAATTTTTTTCTTTATTTTTTCGCGTGTGGAAAATTAGTTATATTTTCCACAATGAAAAGACAAGCTACATATAATCTGCATAAACTAGTCCACGAATATACACAACGCGTTAGTTGAGAGATGTTTATGATTGAATCAACTACAACTTTAGCTGAATGTCGAGCGAGGCGCTAACTAATGCATTATTTAATGTATCTCTTAGAAACGACTTGTGATTGTTGTCCTTTGTGGTTGAATTCTACAAACTCTAACTGAATTTGCATGAAATTCAATTATACTGGACGTGGCTGACATCAAAATACTATTTGTTGGTACTGAGTTCCGCGTAGGCCTGCGGTCGGGTCCCGCGCCTTTAAATCGCATTTAAGTTAAGCTAGTGCTACGTGCTCGCGGTAAACAATGACATTGTAATAATTAATAAGCATAACGTGCTCAACACGTAAATAATAATGATAGTATCCAATGTAGGTACGCACACATTAGGTATTAAATACACACTTGTGTCTACTTTAGCGCTCCTTTTACATTCAGGTTCGTTTTTATATACAAAAAGATAAACTATCTATATGAGATTGACATATTTACCCCGAAACTGTTGTTTAGTACTTTCGTTCGAGCGGATCTGAGTTTATTTTTAAATACTTGCGGTAAAGTTGTGTGTTATATTATATCTTAGAGGTTTGGTCCTGAGAGCGCGCCGTATATTTCTATCATAACTGCGTTAGTTTTGAACATGTGCTGTTCTCGTGTAAAATAGAGGAGGTTGTGAAGTAAGTGGAGTGCGTACAGAGCACTGACACACACATATGTATGAATTAGTCACGGTCGGCTTTTAAACAAGTTGTTTAAACTTGTCCAAGGTCACGTGCCGGTGCCGCCGATACAAAGTGATATGAAGTGGCGTCCAGTACATTAATCATGGCTCCTCCGTCGCGTCGCTCCCGGGGTATGCTCCCGATACAAATGAGTTGATGTCGTGTGTGTGTGTGTCGTGTGTGGCCGGAGTGTGGGCCGGTGCCGCGGCCGCAACGTGTTGTTTCTACGTCACGCGTCGTCAGCTCACACAAAAACCAACAACCGGAGCTTTGCTGCATTATCTGCGCGATATATATTTACTACATAAGTACCCGACTACCAGTGTATCAAGGACCTTCTTCTTTCTCTTAGCGTTATCTCAGTTTCAATCTGGGGTCCGCTTACGAGTCTAACCGGATTTGGCTGAATATTAGCTTTTCCACAGAGCGACTGCCTGTCTGACCTCCGCATCCCGAAGGGATAGCGATATTCCATGGTTTAGACTACTGCTAGACGAAACGTTACGAGACCTCGCGGCAGCTAGCCCGAGACCCTTATGCTTCTATTTTGAGTCAATTATACTGTGCAATTATACTATCATTGAACTGTATCTGTGTAAAGTAAACGTATCTCTCAATAAATAGATTTACTACGGAATTCAATATTCGAACTTTAAATAGATCTGTAGATTTTAGATTAGTTTTTGACATAAGCTCCGTACAAAATATGTCAAACACGAATCTCGAATCTCAAAATCCATGTATGGATCGAATATTGAAAATGGCCGTTAGTCAATTCAGAGCAAACAGTTACCATACAGTGAGCTATTTAGCGACGACGCCCCGCGCTACTTGATGAAATGTAAATGTTGTTCTAGGACAAACACGAGTCTACGCCACGCACCCACAACTAAATATATTTCATAGAATTGATTCGACTACGAACACACTGACCTCACTAGTGATAGAGTATTTCTCAGTAAATCGCTGTATGGTAGTGTCGCGGGCAGTGGCGGCTCGTTCAAAGGAGCGCTGGAGCAGTGAACTCCCAAAATTATAAAATATATGTATACATACAACTCATATAAACTTTTTCTATATACATACTCAATATTTTAATACACACCTATTCTCTTTTCTAAGCTAAGCTACTAAGCTGTTTACCATAATTTTGTCAACACTCTTGAAACATACATAGGTATTTTTGTTGAGTGAAGCGCTCATAACAGCGCTCTTGGTTGACGAAAGAGAGAGCGTTCTATGCGCTGGGCGCGTGAGACAAAAGATTTGTATGAGAAATAAGCCAAATACGGAGCGGCGCTCCTGGCCTGGCTAGCTTGGCGAGATGCGCATGCGCGAATATATTACCCGACTACATTATATGACCATTCGTCACGAAGAAAACTTAAAACGTGTGCGCCGTTTTTTTTAATAGTGTTTTGCCGGTATCATTTGAATTAATTGAATGTAAACAAAAGCAAAACATTTCTCTGCAAGTGCGTTGGTAATTAGAAAAGGATTGGTGTTTAAAATATAGTTAATTGTATGTGTGATTGTGTGTATATGTTTAAGAAAGACAGTTAAATTGTGTAACTAATATAGAATATAACAGCGTGAACTTTATAAAAAACTGTGAAAAACTTAAAAAAAACGACCATTATGATAAAACACTTTGGTTATATGGTTGCGAAAATGCGAAGGAAGTAATGGCCTTGCCACACGATACAATTTTACCACTGATCAAATTTTCAATCGAATTGGCTTTGAACGTCTACACGACACAATCAAATCACTGATTTTCATTCCGTCCACCCGATTGGTTAAAATATGGTGGTACCGCCCACCCGATGAACTTGAGTTGGACGACTGGCGTCTACACGTCACGATTTCATCAAGTGATTTAGTCAAGTTGGACGTAAAATCGTGTCGTGTGGATAGGCCTTAAGAAGCTGTTTTATTTTCCGTGTATTTTGTTTAGTAGCGCCGGAGTTGATACTGCGTGGACGGTTCAGGTAGGTATCGATGATTTAGCAAATGTTACTATTCATTGTAAAAGCATTCACATAATAAATGGTATGCAGTTTCATCTTTTTTTGTAGTGAACACCCAATATAATTTTTCACGAGCCGCCTCTGGTCGCGGGTGCGGGCCGGTATCTCCTACGTGGCGCTGAGCTCTGATATGGCGATACATCTGCACCCCTGGTACAGCGCTCATCGCAGTCACGGTGCAACTTGCTATTTATTTAAGTTGAAAGCACTGAGTTAACAAAATGGTCAACAAGAACGCCACAATCAACTTTTTAATTGTAAACTTGTAAGACGAAATTAAGACGATATTCAGAGGTGGTGCGCTCGGTGCGGGCGGTGCAGGTGGCGAGACGACGACGCAATACTCTAGAGAGCGATCGAGCGATCGTCCTCCAGCAACAATAAGTTAATGCTCTGTTTGAATATCTGACTCCTGGTTACACAGAGCGAGTGTTTGGGCGCGAGCAAACAAGCGGCGTCGCTCGTAAATATCAATGAGCACAAGTGAGGCGCGTGCGAGGTGACCGCGCCGTCGATACACAGCCTCTATTGTTATATTAAACGTATTTGTTGTAAATCAGCGTCGGGGCTGTCGTCCTAAGTCAACACGCGCGGTCGCCAACATGAATATAAAGTGTTGTGCGAGCTGACCGCGATATGAGGCGCGAGGTGTGCTGTTGATCATATGTATCATGTGAGCTCATAAATGTTTATTGGGCAGCGCTTCCTGCAGATATCACGCTCGGAGTGCGTTATCGCTATAATGATGACCCGCGGCGCCGCCTGTCTCTCCGCCCCGCGCCCAAAGCATCTGCTGTAAATGTTTTTACTGTTAGTACTACTGTAACTCACCTTTATAATCACAATGTACTTATTCTGTTTTGTGAGTAGAGTACATAGGTTACTTAGGTACGGCACAAAGAAATATTTAATTATCTTCCGGAGATTTTATTGAATCCTGAGTCGTAGGCAGTTTACAAAACTAAATAATGGATAGATCTTGACATATCTCTCTTGCTTCATTCACTCCCATCAGATTCCTCATGCATGCTCTTCTGTTCAGGGTGCTTCTAACCTGTCCTGTTTTTATATTGTCTCCAATCTGGTCAGAGAACGTCCGCCTAGGTCTTCCCCTTCGTCCTATCCCTTCCACACTTGCCTTATATATCTGCTTGGTCAGTCGTTCGTCATCCATCCTCTCCACGTGTCCAAATCATCTTAGCATACCTTTCTCGATGCTTGTCACTACATCTTTTTTTACCCCACACTCTCTTATCACACAATTCTTTACTCTGTCAGTCAAAGAAACACCACACATACTTCACAGTGCTCTCATTTCTACAGCATTTATTCTACTTTCATGGCTCTTCTGCCATACCCAACTATCACTACCATACATAAGAGTAGGTACTAACACCCCTCTATGGACAGCCAAACGTGCCTTTTTGGACACGTTTTGGCTATTCATAAACGCCTTCAGAGCTCCATTCACTCTATTACCTGCATTAACTCTTCTTTCAATATCTTCTACATTCTTACCATCTCTTGTAAACAGCGTACCTAAATATACAAACTCATTCACTTGCTCCACTCGCTGTCCATCGATCACAACATTACAAGCCGTAACGCATTCCTCCTTTTCAAAAACCATAACTTTCGTTTTACTTACATTTACTTTCATTCCTTTCCTCTCTAACGCACCATGCATGATTGTTACCATCTCCTGCAACTCCTCCGCTGAAGACGCAAGTATAACCTAATCATCAGCATAAAGGAGGCATTTGACAAGTAAGTCATTCATCCTTAATCTACAGTCACTATTTTTCAAATCTTGCAAACAACTGTCCATGAAGAGGTTGAACAGCCACGGCGACGCTACACATCCCTGTCTAACACCTGTTTCGATGGTAAACCAATCCGTTTACGACCCATTTATCCTCACACAAGCTCTAGAATCTTCATAAAGGGATTTCAGAGCTCGTATGAGGCTGCTGTTTACCCCATACATCGACAGTACCGACCACATTTCATTCCTCACCACTTTATCGTAGTTATTGTCGCGAGCTGAGTTATACTGTCGCCTCGTTGTTATTGCATACACTCGTGTTTTCTTCTTTTAATTGTATTTTAGTGCCGTTTTGTACTACGATTATTAAAATTAATTGTGCTAATGTGTGCTTGACTTTATTTTAGAACTGTGTTCATAATAATAATAGCTAGAATCGTGGCTTCGCTCACATGTACTTCATGCGAAATAAGCGCAGAGTCCAGCAAATGTAGAATGTACATATCCAACGTGACCTTATACGAAACGCTTACAAACTCAAGTAAGTAAAACTAAAATGTTTTGTTATTACATTAATGCTGTACCAAGTGCGTCTTCACAAGCTACAAGCTAGAGTTTTGTGTTTTATTATTAGCAGTATTTACAAACAAGGGCCCCGCGGAGTCCATGGACCCCAGGTTGAATATCTGATTCTATGAACTTTCTTTTGTACTTGACATGAATTTATACAGGAGATATTTTGCAGTATGTCACCAAGATAATAATATTTTCTACTACGTAGCACGCGCTACGGCGTAGCAATTTCACCAGTAATTTGTCTATATGTGCTACATTCTTGTAATACATACTAGCATAATTATGCTTAAGAACTAAACAATCACTGCGTTTCTGTTGGTTTAGCAGATCGTCACACATATTGTGTCGTGCGGTGCGCACTTTACTTTGATAAAACCATCGGCTGCGCGCTAGAGTCAGTGTGAAGCTCCGCGTCATATGATTCTACACCGTGGATATTACTCTGCGCAAGTGCATGCGACCCGTGATCCGCTTTTATTGAATTAGACAGTTGGCATAACGCCACTTTATAATAAGCGTTCCATCTCTGCCACATAGTTCCGGGTACCTTGTTTAAGCGCAAAAATACATATCCGAGCGTATTACATTGATTAATTTTTAGAGTGGTATACCGCGTTGGGCTAAAGCCAGCGTCCATCGCGCTTTTCGGCTTGGCCACGGGGACCGGCGACGCGACCTGCGACACGACCGGCGACGCGACAATTCGCGCGACGCGAAAAACATGCCATGGGCACACGCGCTGGCCGCCGCGACCAGTGTAGACCAGGAGCGAGACGAGATTGCCTGAGATCTTTTTATGAAATTTAGCTCGACATTGTATGGACTTTGGTGCCAATATCACTTTTGTTTCAACCCGGCAATCGAACCCGAGACCTCATGATCCGCTTACACTACCGCAAGATCACAGAGGCAGACTTGATATTGTGTACCTAACCACGGTATTGAAATCTATAGGTACTGTATTTTATCTTTATACAAACACATAAATACATAAAGATCAGGTGCCCATTCGTCCAGTCATCTCATATGTCAACGCTCCAGCTTATAAATTAGCGAAATATTTAAACGGATTTATTAAAGAGAAGACACCGCAAAATACAGCCTGAAAAATAGTTATGATTTGATTAGCAAAATAAAACACATCTGTCTACCTAGAAACACAAAACTCGTGTCTTTGGATGTAAAAAGCTTATTTACAAATATTCCGTATAAAGAATGTTTAGTTATAATTAAAAATCTGCTGGGAAGAAATAGAATACACCCAGAACAGATTCAGAATATTTTGAAATTAACCGAGTTATGCAGTAAACAAAATTATTTTCAATTCAACAACGAGTACTACTTACAGAAGGAGGGTTTGGCCATGGGTTCACCGCTTAGTCCGTTGTTAGCAGATATCTTTATGAATAACTACGAATACGAGCATTTGGTTAAAGAACCGAACATCTTATATTATTATAGATTCGTGGACGATAATTTGCTGGCCATCAGCGCTGGTCATCAGCGCTGACCACCGTGCGCGCTGATAGCTACGCGTCATTCAAAAACGCTTCCTAGAAGTTCATATATCTCGGCCATCAGCGCTGACGGTGCGCGTGCCGTCAGCGTAAGACTAAAACCAGCCTAAGTGTTTTCATTTCACACTTGCTTTGTTACTCCTGTCATGTATGTACATAGCATATCAGATTTACATACACAAATGAATATTTTAGACTAGAAGGTATTATATTACTGTATTACCATACGCGTCAGGTCCCTTGAGAAGACTCGAATAAAGAAAGAAAGTAAGTAAGTAAATCATTTATTGACACACCAAATACAACGCGTAATAACGATTATGTTAAAAGTTCAACCACAAACTCCAAAACAAATAAGCAAAGATGTAAACTTATTGAATGATGTAAACAAAGGCAAAGGCAGCGATAGCCGAGTGGATATACCAACAGACTGCCATGCAGAGGGTATCAGGTTCGAATCCACGGCGCGCACCAATGACTTTTCGGAGTTATGTGCGTATTGAATTGTTAATTATCGCTTGTCCCGTGCCTCGGAGAGCACGTTAAGCCGTCGGTCCCGGTTGTCATGAAGATCTTTGACAGTCGTTACAGGGCGTCAGTACCTTCTAAACAAACTGACACTAGTCTAAACCATGGAATATCGCTATCCCTTCGGGTTGTGGAGGTCAGACAGGCAGTCGCTCCGTGGAAAAGCTAATATTCAGCCAAATCCGGTTAGACTAGAAAAGCGGACCCCAGACTGAAACTGGGATAACGCTAAGAGAAAGAAGAAGAATGATGTAAACAAACAAGTCGCAAGTAAACGTTCATAGCTCACGCGGGAATTCTTTGTAGTTCTTGTGGAAAAAGTAAACCACAGCTCACATGTATAAATAATATTTACTCTGGATATTGTATCAACATAATTATATCTACATGCCAGATTCTATTAAATAAACACACGATGGAAAACGAAGCACATGTAGATCATTCATTCACTATCGTCGGCACAACAACGTAACTAATTAATAAACTAAAGCTTGTAATGTTTCTTGTCTGGAACTACTAAATAAATTGTTTGAATAGAAACATTTGTGAACGACAAGTGAGTAATACCATTTAAAAGATAAGAGTTTTCAAACTAAAATCGAAGTTATTCTTGTGTTTAAAGTGAAGCTCTAAGAATAGAAAAATATTCGAGCGAGGAATTCTTAAACCTTTCGATTTTCATTGACCTCGGTGAAAGGAGTTTGAAAATAGTAGCGACGTGGTTTGTAAACTAAACTTTTAATGCCAAAGAGAGCTGCCATCTTGTTAGCGGTGGACGATACCTTTGATAGCTCATTGGCATCGTGGGCTATGTATCCCTTTTATATATACTTAGAGATTCTACTCGTAGTGTGTATGACTACGTCACATCTATAGTCAATGACGTCAGCGAGAGTGTCGTGTTATCGTGTTACGTGTGATCGCGTGGGAGTCGGGCGCAGTCGAGCCGTCGTCTAACTGAGATTAACGACGCGACCAGTGAGGACCCTCTCGGCCGCCGACTCCAGGAATTTCTTAATTAAACCGCCTGTACATTTGTTTATCGGCGACAAATGAGAATTGTTGTCAACTTGTCACTGGCGACGACGCTGACGCAGACACTACGCGTATATTTTTCGAAATTCGTCGCCTAAGTTTAATTACAGATAAATCTTGTTTATCATCTTACCGATGTAGATCCGATAGCACAGAGCGAGGTCTCGCCAACGTTAAAGCCTCAGTCAACAGTCCGCGACGAACAATGACATACACAAGCGGAACACAATGTGTGCGCTCGAGTGTAGCGAGCAAAGTCAAACGTTTAACCACCAACCAAACACAATCTCGAATAATTCTATCAAAATCTAAACACAAACATTTTTATATACTTTAACTCTCGTATAAGAACCTCTACGTTTTATCTATTGTAAGAGGCGCAACAGGTTTAGAGGGTAAGTGTTGCGGAAGCGAGGGTCAAGTGCAATGACCGACAAGGCCACCGAACACGCGCCACTCCCGGGTAACTTAACTACTGGAAGATACTAATGAATTACGTCACTCGGAAATTAGATAACTTGGAACTTAATCAATAAACTTCATCTCTCTTAGTAAACGGAAAGACCAACAATCCTCGAAAAATGCGACGGCAAAAGGTCGGAGTTATAAAAAATAATTGCAATAAATATAGCTGGTAGCGCCATCTACCTTTCTATCCATAACTAACCGCATCAACATCAATCGTTCCACGTTCTAGTGCGAGCGATATCATATTTCCGTCCCGCTCTATCCCACTCCCTGGAAGAGGCACTGCCTTCCGCCTGATTCGTCGCCGCGATCGTCGATGCGAGTGAACAGTCGAGAACATTCCGCTCGCTGAGAACGTGTCCGCGATACCGTACCGCGCCGCACCGTTGTATGTGATTTATTACCGCTTCCACCAAGGAAAACCCGCTCGCGAATGGTGAATTGAAGTGAAAACAAGCAGCTGCATCACGAAACCACCAGGAGACTGCCCTACGGAAACGAAGAAGGTTGTATAAGGTAGGTGCCCTCCATCCTTGAAATATCCTATACCCACTCAATCACCCCTTAGCGTATCCATCTCCTAGGCGGCGAAGAACCGCTATCCTCTCTATACAGTCCATTTCCTTCTCCAAGTCGCCTAGAACCCCACGGTTTCGGTGTAAAGCCGAACCATTTTTTTGATCCATACGAGTCGGATTCATTTACGTTTTATACGTTATACCGCTATACCTAGGCAGTTATAGCACCTAGCTATACTCCTAATATATTCACATAACCGTCACATGGTTATTTCCGCCCGCATCAGTAGGTAAACTTTTATGTAGCTACCTACTTATTAAATTATTAATTTTGGAACTATCATAGTTGTCTTATAAATCTCATATTTCAAGCAACTTTTAGTTCCTCAGCTCTAAAGTGTTGCCTACTTAGCCTACTTAGGTAAAATAATACATACAATAGATATTCTTATTTTGTTTCGGTCTCATTAGCTTATACTTACGTAAGCATGTCACAACAAAAGAAGTCACGCGTGTCGGAAGACAAAGAGATGACAATCTTAGAAGCAAAACGCAATATTTTATTTGAGCGCATTCAAAATATCTATGAACGATCAAAAACCGCATCTATGTCTGACAGTAATAGCGAAGCATTTCTCAGTTATTGTATAACAGTAGATAGTATTCGAACAGATTTTCATAAGTTGTTAGACGATTATAACGCAAGATTACTTTCTATCAATCCTGATGAAAAACCGAACTATCAGGCGTATACCTCATTCGAAGATCTTTATTGTATTATTAAGCGTGTACAATCGCAATTGGAGGGTAAATGTTCGGCAGAGCCCGTTGCCCGCAAACCGAGATTACCGCCAATCGAGATTATGTCGTTTGACGGAGATATACGAAATTGGCCGTTATTCTATGCGAGTTTTAAGTCTACAGTGCACGATAATGGCTCTCTGACAGATGCTGACAGGTTGTACTATTTAATAGGTAAACTGTCACCGAAGGCCCAGTCCGTATTTGCAGGTGTCACACCCAGTGCTGAGAATTATCAGGTCATATTTCAGTCACTACTTGACAGATATCAGGACACGCGCGTCCTAGCGTCTACGTACTTTGACCAAGCTTTAAATCTCAAACTGTCCGGCAACGCGTCTGTCTCGAATTTCCAGCTGTTTATTGATAACTTCGTAACCGCGGTTAATTCTCTTAGGAATTTAAAATTAGAAGATCTTTCCGACTTTATGTTGCTTCAACTCGCTTTAAAAAAGTTTGACACTGATACAATTCGCGCATTCAAGATGACGGAACGCAATAATAAAATACCTACACTAGATAGTTTTATTTCGTTTATCAAAGATCAGTGTCGAATATTTCATAATACGCAGTCGGGTTCACCTGGCCCGTCTAACACTAACAACAACAAACAAAGGTTGAATAAATCGCGAAATAGTAGTAATAACTCGGTCCCTAATCCACAATCTTACGTTACATGTTCGGAATCTAATAGTAATAATTTACAGAAGTGTCTGTGCAGTAATATAGTGCACGACCATTACTATAAGTGTCCCACCTTTAATGATTTAAATCAAATTGCTCGTTTTAAAAGCGTAAAAGATAACAAAGCTTGCATTAATTGCTTAAGCATAAAACATAAAACGAGTAATTGTTCCAGTAGAACGAGATGTCGCTCGTGTAAACAAAAACATCATACACTGTTACATTTCGATAAAAATAACCGGTTGTCAAGTCAAGCCGCTAACTTTGACACACTCACGCCGCAAGTGCAGAACACGGTAGCTGCGCCTTCCACGCCTCGCAATAATGAGATATCGTTGTGTACGACTTCCATAGCGCGGGCGGCACGCACGCGCGGACGGCCTTCGCGCGCTTGTAGTGATCAGAGCAGTGCTGGGCCGCCATGTATGGCGTCTAAGACTGTTCTGTTAGCGACAGCGCAAGTTATCATATATGATGTCAATGGGTCGCCGCACATGGTACGTTGTCTGCTAGATAGCGCATCTCAGACCAATTTAATAACGTTAGAATTGTTCAAACGCCTCGGATTATGGAATAACTTTAAAAATACGAACTCAATAATCCGAGGGATAGGCGGATCAGAAAAACATTGCAAAGGTTCCGTAGATATTAAAATACATTCGCGTTTTAATAGGGACATTAATTTTAACATTTCTTCGCTTATCGTGGAACGTATTACGGACACCTTGCCAAACGCTAATGTGGACGTGTCGCTCCTCACACATCTCGAGTCATTACCACTAGCGGATTCGGAGTTTGCGAATCCGGCAGACATTGATGTTTTGATCGGAGCCGCAATATTCCCGCACTTGCTACTTACTAAAGTGGTACGTAGTGAGCAAAATAACTTACCGCCCGCTATTGAGACGGTATTCGGGTATGTGATTATGGGTACCGTACCTACATTACATACTTCTCAATACGTTACGTCTTGCTGTTGTTCTGTTCTTCAAGAAAACAATATTGACTCTCTTCTCAAGCGATTTTGGGAGCTTGAAGAGGTTACCGCACCGCCCTCGATGAGCCGTAAAGATCTCGAGTGTGAAGAACATTTCCGCGCTACCACTGTTCGTGACGACAGTGGCAGATACGTTGTGGCGTTGCCATTCTGTGGTGACCCTTATTCAATAGGCGACTCGTACGCTGCTGCGCTCAGACGTTTCCATTGTTTGGAACGTAAACTTGATGCATCACCTAAGTTACGCAGCGCCTATAATGACGTCATTCGTGACTACATAGATAAAGGTTTTTTGAGTGTAGTTGTAAACAACGAGGGCAACTCTCTGCCCTCATATTATATCCCGCATCACGGCGTAGTTCGCGAAGATAAAACCTCTACTAAACTTCGTGTGGTTTTAGACGCTAGTTGTAAGACTACATCGGGTCAGTCGATTAATGACATTTTGCATGCCGGCCCCAATCTACAGGGTGATTTATTTAACATCATAATAAAGTTTCGTCTTTTCCAAATCGCTCTGTCAGCTGATTGCCGCCAAATGTTCCTCAATATCGGCGTTCGCGAATCTGACCGTAGATTTCAACGGGTCTTTTATCGTTTTGACAAGAAAGAACCTTTATCTGTGTATCAGTTCAATCGTGTTTGCTTTGGACTCAAGTCTAGCCCATATCACGCGTTACGAGTTGTTCGCCAGTTGATCGCTGATGAAGGCGATCACTTTCCCGCCGCAGCGGCTGTTGCCACTTCCGCTTTGTACATGGATGACATTGCCTGTAGTGTCATATCCGCTCCGCTAGCAATTTTGCTTTGTGAAGAGCTTATTCAGCTTTTCAAGCGAGGCCAGTTTGATCTTGTCAAATGGACAAGCAACTCTAAGGAGGTTCTCGCACGCATACCAGATTCTCATAAGGCTTCTCCAGACATTGAGTTTGAGAAGTCTGTACCGCATAAGGTTCTCGGTTTACGCTGGGACAAATCCTGCGATAGTTTTCGGTTTGACGTCTCACCACCAGATGATAAGTGCACCAAACGCACTATGCTGTCCACAGTGGCTCGACTATGGGACATAATGGGTTTTGTGGCTCCCACAATTTTGTACGCCAAGCTCTTGATCAAAGAGCTTTGGCTATCAAAGTGTGAGTGGGATGAAACACCCCCTGACCATATTGTCGCCGCTTGGGGCCAGTTTTGTATTGAGCTTACCGCGCTCAATCAAGTTACTATTCCGCGTCATCTTGGGTTGGTAGATGGATGTACCATCAACTTGATAGGTTTCGCTGACGCCAGCGAGCGTGCTTACGGCGGAGTCGTATATCTGCAAGTCCGCATTGGTTCTAACTACTCGGTGCAGTTAGTTTGTGCCAAGTCTAAGGTCTCGCCTGTTAAAACCGTTTCAGTTGCGAGACTGGAGTTGTGCGCGGCCCTTCTGCTGTCTCAGTTGCTCCGCAAGGTTCAAGACACAGTTTTGCCCCACTACCCCATTAATTGGATTCATCACTCGCTTGGATTCATTCTTCTCCTCATCGCTGGCAGACTTTTGTCGCCAACCGCGTTAGCAAATTGATTGAACTGGTTCCTGCTACTTGTTTCAATCACGTCGCGGGTATTGAGAACCCCGCAGATTGCTTGTCTCGTGGTGTCACTCCACTTAATCTTCTGCATCATGCATTGTGGCGTCGTGGACCTTCTTGGATCTCCCATGATCCGTCAGAATGGCACATGCAACCTTTTGACCACAGTGCAGAAGACGAAGATGTACCCGAACGGAAGTCTGTTTCTTATCCCGTGATTGCTGAGGTTGCGGAGTCTCCCATCTATGCACTCGCACTACGCATGTCATCGTGGTCTAAGTTACTCCGCGCCATCGTTTATGTCTATAGGTTTCTTAGGCACCTACCTAATGAGACTTTTGTATCAAGTACTGATCTCAAATTCGCAGAATGTAAGTTACTACGAGCTGTACAAGCTGTTCATTTTAGTAACGACATTCAAAATTTAAAAGACAATGTATCTTGTTCTCCCGCTATCCTTAGACTCAAGCCGTTTCTCGATGAACCGGCGTCATACGCGTTGGGGGTCGTCTGTCAAATTCGGATGAACCTCATAACTACAAACATCCTTGTATTCTGCCGCGACATGATCATGTTGTCGACCTTCTTGTTGATTTTTATCACAAGAAGCACCTCCATGCCGCTCCGGAGTTGCTTATGTCCTTACTTAGGCATAAGTATTGGATTTTAGCCGCTCGACGAATAATTCGTCACAGAATACATAAATGTAAAGTCTGTTTCAAATTTCGTCCGCGTCCGACTTTCCCTCCCATGGCCGATCTCCCTCAACCAGGTTGCTAACGCGTTTACACACACCGGTTGTGATTATGCAGGACCACTGCAGTATACGCCAGTGCGTGGTCGAGGTGTTAAAAGCCGTAAAGCCTGGCTATGTATTTTTACATGCTTAACGACGCTCGCTACGCATATTGAAGTTGCGACAGATTTAAGCACGGTGTCATTCCTGGCAGCCCTTAAACGATTTCTCTCACGGCGCGGCCCTATACAGTGTTTGTACACGGATAACGGCACTTGTTTTGTGGGCGCAAGCTCTTATTTACGCGACTTTTATAAGTTTCTCAGGGAAGAATATCGTACTCGTCTTCAGGAGGAACTTTCCATAAATCATATTGACTGGAAGTTTATTCCACCAGCATCACCGCATTTCGGTGGATGTTGGGAAAGCTTTGACCATCAAAGTAATTAAAACGCATCTCTTCAAGGTTATAGGTCAACAGATCCTCTCTTACGAAGAGCTTTTAACTGTCCTTGCACAAGTCGAGGCACTGACCAACTCGCGTCCGCTCACGGCATTGAGTAGTGACCCTGCAGAACCATCCGCGTTAAGCCCTGCACATTTTCTGAACACAGTGCCATTATCGTCATTTCCGGCTCCTGAAGCAGACTCTTCAAGCTTGCTCCAGAGACATACTCTGCTGGATAAACTCGTGCAGTCGTTCTGGCGGCGCTGGCGTGCGGAATATCTACACCAGCTTCAGGCTAGATCCAAGTGGAATAGTCCTGCATCCCCTATACAGGAGGGTACGTTGGTCGTCATAATACATGATAATGCTCCGCCGCTTTCATGGCCGTTAGCCATTGTAGAGAAATTGCATACTTCCAAGGACGGTACAACTCGCGTTGTTACCGTAAAAACCGCCAAAGGGAGTTACGTGCGCCCTGTTGTACGTCTCTGTCCGCTTCCAACTCAGTGAGATCTAGCCTGAAGTTGGACTTACCTCTTAGTTTAAGTATTTAGTTAGTAGTTTTCGCTATTATTGCGTTTGTAGTTTTCGCTAAAGTTAGTTTAGATTAATTTTATTGTCATATCGCTGTCTTAGCCTATTGAGGGGTTATGCGGTAGTACACCCAACATAGCTAAGTTCAATTCTATTTTTTTTAAAGGCAACCCTTTAGGGCCGGGGGGATATGGTAGCGCCATCTACCTTCCTATCCATAACTAATCGCATCAACATCAATCGTTCCACGTTCTAGTGCGAGCGATATCATATTTCCGTCCCGCTCTATCCCACTCCCTGGAAGAGGCACTGCCTTCCGCCTGATTCGTCGCCGCGATCGTCGATGCGAGTGAACAGTCGAGAACATTCCGCTCGCTGAGAACGTGTCCGCGATATCGTACCGCGCCGCACCGTTGTATGTGATTTATTACCGCTTCCACCAAGGAAAACCCGCTCGCGAATGGTGAATTGAAGTGAAAACAAGCAGTTGCATCACGAAACCACCAGGAGACTGCCCTACGGAAACGAAGAAGGTTGTATAAGGTAGGTGCCCTCCATCCTTGAAATATCCTATACCCACTCAATCACCCCTTAGCGTATCCATCTCCTAGGCGGCGAAGAACCGCTATCCTCTCTATACAGTCCATTTCCTTCTCCAAGTCGCCTAGAACCCCACGGTTTCGGTGTAAAGCCGAACCAATAGCCATAATAATACGTTATGCTGGTTATTTTTATGAGTTACGTTATCGTCGATCTGTCCGCATCTGTTACCAACTTAGTAACAAATTGAGGGAAGTATATTGAATTATTTTAACATTACATTCAATCTAATAATGGTAAATAGACAATATCAATAAATAATGCATTTTTCATATACGAGTACATGACACAGTTTTTGTTAAGTGCAGTTATGGAAGAGGTGTGGCGAGATAACACGATAGGTGGCAGCTCCCAAGTGTTGAATCTAACAGGAATAAAAACGAATTATGCCACTGGGCACAAAACATAAGAAGGTCTAAGTCTCTTTAAAATATATATGTTTGAAATAGAATTAGTTTTTATTATAAGTCAAATCGATTAGATCGATTGAGTAACATTTTTTTTTGGTCTATTGAAAATTTCTGACAATGGTCACACTGAACTGTCACTTCCGTCCTTCCGCTTGAAAAATTAACACGCCGTTTGCAAGCTCGCGTGCCTTGTACCTAAATTAAATTGATCGCCCTTTTAATTAACGCGAATTGAATCAACTTGTAATTAACTTAATACGTAATTGCCGCTTTTGACTTCCGGCAAGGTTTGTTGTAAATTGATGACATATTGAACTTTTGTGAAAAGTTTTGTGAACCGCTAACGTGCATCGTGGTCTGGAGAAGGACTTCGCCGAATTGTAAACTGGTATCTATTGATTCTCTTGTTATTTTGGCCAAAATTATAGGTTAATCTATAGGTCCACTTCAAGAACATCACCAGGATATATAAGGTAAAATTTTCATGAACCTACTCAATACTTTACTCACTGTGCAACGCAGTGCATTGTGTCTGGATATATTGTCTATCGTGGTCAGGTAGATGTATAACACCTTCTACTGCGCACTTCTGATACACCTTCCTGCCTGGCTACGGTAATTCTAGACAATATATATATATATATACTTTCTCGAAAATAATCCAAAATAATTGTAATCCAAAATACCTACCGTTGTGGTTTAAGCGGACGCCTCACATTTAACCACAACTTGTCTTTTTGAGTCTGGGTTTTCAGTAAACAACTTTTGTCCGCTGCTTTAATCTCTGTACTTCAATGGATTTATTCCTGGCACGGGAGTTTTCTTTTTAAGAGACTTTAAGAGACGCATTAATTATAACAACTGGCCCTACAATTTTAAAACTCATAGCTACAAGGATAATGTAAACAATGTAATAAAACTCATTTCTTCATCATTTTTTGAAGTGGATTCAAGAACATCACCAGGATATATAAGGTAAAATTTTCATGTACCTACTCAATACTTTACTCACTGTGCAACGCAGTGCATTGTGTCTGGATATATTGTCTATCGTGGTCAGGTAGATGTATTACACCTTCCACTGCGCACTTCTGATACACCTTCCTGCCTGGCTACGGTAATTCTAGACATAATTTTGGTGCAGAGCTGTAGTTGAAATTTAGCCGCTGTTGCATTACTGAGTATAAACTCAGATTGGTATGAGCTTGTATCTTATCACCTTGTAGACAGTATTGTAGTGTTTGTCAGGTCAGTTATTGTCTAAAATACATAATATTTAATTGTATAAGTTGACCTAGATAATTTGAAACACATTGTCACATAACCTCAATCAGTAATTGTTGATTTGTATTGTTGAAAAATCTAACTTAAATTTGTTGTTGCATTAATAAGTCAGTTTGTTTGGATACATAACAGCTGTATGTATCAATAAATTTAGTAAATTTAGTTCATTGCATATATTCATAAACATTGTAATAATCAAACTTGACCTTGCCACTTGGGCGGGTCACATTAATAAACTTTGTTTTGTTATAATATAGATAATATTGCTAGGTAACACATATTCTGTGCTTACTTACTATTGTATATCTCAAATAACACAGCCAGTCTGTCTGTTGCAAATAATTAATTAATTAATTTAAAGTTTCAACTTTTAATTTGTTATAAGTTATAACTTTGATAACTTTGACTTTGTTTTGTGTCAATATATATTGAAACTATTAATTTTGTTGGACAGTAGATACCTGTCACTTGCCTGCACTTGCAGTAAACAGGCTAATACTTTGTTGGTTTCAAAGAATTGAGAAAAATTAAGTTTTGATTGTTAATATTGTTTAACGCTTGTCCGGGCTCTTTTGAAATTTTGATTATGTCAGCTATCAAGGACTTGCGTGCGGCTGCTGGTGCTATTGCATCAGATTTGCGCTGGTTTGCCTCAGCCAGTGCTTTAGTGAACCGGCCTGATCGCCAGCAGGCCCTAATTCAAAGGTACGAGCGGATTGACGATCGCCTGGCAAGTGTGGAACAGCAATTCCGCACTTTCAGCACTTGCTGTCTTGAAGTGTCAATCAATGATTTCACTGCTGACCAGCGAAATAAGGTCAGTGAAGACTATGCCCAGGTCTTAGACCTGTATGATGCTGTCTCCAATAGTGCGAGACAACTAGTTGCAGATAGGGAAGGGCAACCCGGCCTGAAGCAGGAGCTTCCTAGGTCAGCACCGGGGCTGGTGAGTAGGCTCCCTACCTTGGACCTCCCCCATTTTGATGGCTGCCTAGGAAGCTACCTGGGCTTCGTTAATTTGTTCGACAGCCTAGTCAATGATAGGGCTGACCTTCGGCCGGCACAAAAGTTGGCCTATCTAATGTCGGTTCTGGATGGGGAGGCTAAGGGCCTCATCCAGCATCTGCCCGTGTCTGACGAGGCGTACCAGACGGCTCGGGACCTAATTGCCCGTAGGTACCATAATAAGCGTGGCCTCGCCGATACGCACATCGAGCAGATTTTAGGTTTGCCGACGCTCACCCGGGTCTCTGGGTTGCGCACCCAACTGTTGAACCCGCTCTTGGTGGCCATCAACGCACTTAAGTGCCTTGACCTGCCCGTGGACCAATGGTCCTATCTATTGGTGCACATTGTGCTGAAGAAGCTGCCTGCCGACCTGAGGTCGCGTTTTGAACAGCGCTTTGGTGGGGATAGCGCGACCCATCTGCCCCCCTTTGCTGACTTGGAGAAGTTCCTGGAGGACGAGTGCCGGGTCTTTGACAACTCCGGTGGTGACACGCCAGCTAAGTCGCAGCCGCCCAAGGTCAAGGAGCAGGCTCGCGTTCACACCCGAGCCAATGTTGACCGGCGCCCTCCTCGCTTTGCGGTCACGCAGAGCCCAGCGGAGTGCTCCTACTGCAAGGTCACGGGGCACAGAACGGCCAGTTGCAGGGCATTTTTGGACCTTCATGTCGCCTCTCGTAGGCGCATCGCGAATGCCCGCCGCCTTTGCTTCTCTTGCTTGGGGTCCCACTACCAGCGAGACTGCCCAAACTCTCGCCCCTGTCCTCACTGTGGAGGACAGCATTTGGACATTCTCTGCATGAATGCCAGAGAGGTAGGCCGCTTGTCCAACCAGCCGACGCCGCGCACGGGCGGGTGTTTTGAAGGTGGCAGCCGAGGCTCACCGGCACGCAGCCGAGAGTCGCCTCGCTTAATTGATCGCCGCTCACCCCGCTTGGAGAACCGTAGCGTGCGCATGCCTCCTCTCTCTCGCGCACCTGAATGTGTTGTTCAGCGTCACCAGCACCATGACTGCTGCCCCAGGTATTCCCCTCCTTTGGCGGAGCGTCCCCGCCTTGCGGGGCGCTCCACTCGCGCCCACCTCGTTTTGGGTGGGTGCGTCATTATGACCCCCCACAGATGGCGCGCGACTTCAAGCCGCACCCTCGTTTTGACTTGCCTGGTCCTGGCCAACGGTCGCCACCCAGGCAACAATAGGTCATTGATCCCTGCCCTATAACTCCAACCTCCCCCATTGAGACCGTTATCCTACCAACGGTTGCTGTTAGGGTCTGGGGACCCACGGGGACCTCTGTTGTTGTCCGTGCTATATTGGACACAGGTTCACAAGGTTGCATTGTTTCCACTTATTTGGTAGGGCAGGTTAAATTAAATATGGGCTCTTTTCCAAATTGTATACGGGGCATAGGGGACGTAGCCTCTAATGTTGAAGGGCAAGTTAAGGTTTTGTTTGGCCCTGTTGAATCTTCACACCTGAGGATTAAAACCTCGGCTATTGTGCTGAAGAATATTTTGGGTATGCACCCACAGAAACAGCTACCCGCTGCTGTGGTGAATTTGACATCGGGATTGGAACTGGCAGACCCCAAATTTGACACACCGGGACAAATCGACTTGTTGATTGGCTCTAATGTCCTCGGTGGAATTTTGATTGGTGGGAAACGGGTCTTGGTGCCAAATGGTTTGACTGCCATCCCGACCATATTTGGATTTGCTTTGATGGGACCTGTACCTAGGGACCCCCCTCCACCTGACCTTGATAATTTGTTGGCTGTAGGCTCTGCTCTTTCTGATGCGGTTCAGAGGTTTTGGGAAGTAGAGGAGCCCCCTCAAGCTGCCCGTTTGAATCCAGAACATGAGGAGTGCGAGCTGTTCTTCCAGAACAACACGGGTCGACTCCGTTCTGGTCGGATCATTACGAGGCTACCCTTTCTGTCTGTTCGGCCTCCGCTTGGTGAGTCACGACCTTTAGCCGAAAAGAGATAGTTGGCTATGGAGCGTCGCATGGGCCGTGATCCGGAGCTCAGACAGAAGAACATTGAGTTCATGAGGGAATATGAACAGTTGGGACACATGTCTGTGTCAAATTTGGATTGGCGTTCGGTGGAGCACTACTTTCTCCCGCATCATGCGGTATTGAAGCCATTGACTGGGAAGCTGCGCACAGTATTTGATGGTTCTGCGCAGACTTCAACAGGCGTATCCTTGAACCAGTGCTTGCATTCTGGTCCCAAGTTGGTCAAGGACCTTTGTGACGTCATCACCAGCTTCCGACGACATCAGGTTGTCTTTGTGGCCGACATAAAAATGATGTTCAGGCAGACTATTATCCACCCTGATGACCGTCGCTTCCAGCTGATCCTTTGGAGAGAGTCTCCTCGCGATCCCATGGTCGTCTACGACCTCAATACTAATACGTACGGGTTAAGGTCAAGCCCCTACTTGGCGATACGTTCTCTTTGGGAGCTCGCAGACCGCGAAGGCTTACGTTTCCCAAGAGCCTCCGCCATCTTGAAAGACGATATTTACGTCGATGACATTTGCTCGGGCGCCTCCACAGTGGACGAGGCGATCCTCCTGCGGGACGAATTGATAGGTATTTTGGCCTCCGCTGGTTATGAGTTGCGTAAATGGATTTCCAACTCACCAGCGCTTTTGGAAGGCTTGCCAGAGGATCATCAGCAAGATCCACATCTATTTGAGATTGATGACAACCCCGCCATGATGGCTGTTCTCGGCGTTCAGTACAGACCAGTCCAAGACATCTTTACATATAACGTAGACTTGAAATTGCCGTGTTCTTGGACTAAACGTCTCGTATTGTCTACTGTCGCCAGAACCTTTGATCCGAACGGTTGGATCTGTCCAATTATATTTTGGGCAAAATGCTTCTTGCAGAAGCTTTGGACAGCAGGATTGACCTGGGACGAACCTCTGCACGGCACTCTTGTTGAGGAATGGACCTCTTTTGTATCCTCACTTCCTGCCGTCAACGAGATCTCCTTGCCTCGTCCCATCCTTCCTCCCGGGAAGTACAAGGCCACCCTTCACGGGTTTTGTGACGCCTCGGAACGTGGTCACGCCGCCGTGGTGTACTTGCGCACAGTCAGTGCCTCAGGTCAGGTGAGGGTTTCCCTGATCATGGCAAAGAGCAAGGTTGCACCCCTTCGGACATCTCTGACCATTCCGAAATTGGAGCTCTCGGGAGCAGCCCTACTTGTACGCTTATTGAACCACGTGTCCAGTACTTTGGGTAAAAGCATTTGTATTAATGGGACTTACGCCTGGACAGACAGCCAAATTGTTCTTTGTTGGTTGAAGGCTTCTGTTCACACCTTGGAGGTATTTGTCGCTAATCGCGTCTCCCAAATCCAAAAATCCGAAGTCAAACTTGTTTGGAGACACGTGCCAGGTGAGCTCAACCCCGCTGATTGTGCCTCGCGCGGATGCTTGACGCCTAGTTTGATAGGTCATTCACTGTGGTGGGGTCCGGAATGGTTGAGTCGACCAGAAACTGATTGGCCTCGAACGCCAGTTTTGAATACTTCTAATTTGCCGGGTCTACGAACACTCGCTCTTGAGAAGGTGGAATGCGCCTTCGACCCCGATTTATTGTTGAATCGTTACAGCTCCCTCGACAAGTTGTTAGGTGTCACTGCTTGGATAAAGCGTTTTGTTTTTAATTTTAGGCACCCACAACAAAAACGTCTGACACCGTTTCTCTCACCACAGGAACGACAGGAGTCCCTCACCTTTTGGGTTCGTTCTGTGCAATTGGCGCATTTTGAGAAGGAGATTGCTATCCTTAAGTCAGGGAAATCGAAATTGTCGGGAGCAATATCTAAATTGAACCCCTTTTTGGACGATACGGGTCTCTTGCGCGTTGGAGGGCGTCTCAAGAACGCCAACCTCCCTTACGGAGCACGTCACCCCCTTTTGTTACCTAAGGACGGTCATTTGGTTCGCTTGTTGGTAACTGACCGTCACCTTAAAAATTCGCATGCTGGTTGTAATGCGCTCTTGGCCATTTTGCAACGCGAATTTTGGATCTTGTCTGCCCGAAGAATTATTCGGAGTGTAGTCTTTCGCTGCATCCCTTGCTATAAGCTCAAGGCTACTACCATGCAGCCCTTGATGGGGGACTTACCGGCAGATCGCGTAACTGAAAGCAGGACGTTTGACGGTGTTGGCACGGACTGACGCTGGTCCCTTTTTGGTAAAAACGTCGACACTTCGAAACAGCAAGACTGTCAAGGCCTACTTGTGCGTTTTTGTTTGTCTCTCCACAAAGGCCGTACACTTAGAACTGGTCTCCTCGCTTACGACCGAGGCGTTTGTAGCCACATTTGACAGATTTGCATCCCGCAGAGGGCTGCCTTCCTTGATCCGTTCTGACTGCGGCACTAACTTCAAGGGCACGTATAATTATTTGATTGATGTTGTTAATTTACTTGAAACCAACAAGGCTGATATAGGTGATAGGCTTGCCCGACGTGGGATAAATTGGTTGTTTTCCCCACCAAATTGTCCACACTGGGGTGGTATTTTTGAAGCCGCTGTAAAATCGGCCAAAACACACTTGCGCAGGACAATCGGTGAGTCTGTCCTTACATTTGAGGAACTCGCAACTGTGTTTTGTAAGATTGAGGCCGTTTTGAACTCTCGGCCATTGTGCCCGATCTCCTCAGATCCGAATGATTTGGAGGCCCTTACGCCGGGCCATTTTTTGATTGGTCGCCCACTTGTCGCCTTGCCTGAGTACCCCTACATTGATACGAGACCTGGTCGTCTCTCGCGCTTTGAATTGGTACGCCAGATTACTCAGAGCTTTTGGAAACGCTGGAATTTGGAATATTTGCACATACTCCAGCAACGCGTTAAGTGGACCGACAAGACCGATCCACCCAAGATTGGTGACCTCGTTTTGATCAAGGAGGCTAACCTTCCGCCACTCAGATGGCGCAGGGGGCGCATCCTTCGTTTGGTAACTGGGGCTGATGGAGTTCCCCGATTTGCTGAGGTCTTGGTGGACGGTTCGATTCTGAGGAGAGCGGTTGCAACATTGTCACGTCTACCAACCGATTAGCGGACCGGTAGGCCGGTCCGGGGCGGGTGGATGTTTGAAATAGAATTAGTTTTTATTATAAGTCAAATCGATTAGATAGATTGAGTAACATTTTTTTTTTGGTCTATTGAAAATTTCTGACAATGGTCACACTGAACTGTCACTTCCGTCCTTCCGCTTGAAAAATTAACACGCCGTTTGCAAGCTCGCGTGCCTTGTACCTAAATTAAATTGATCGCCCTTTGAATTAACGCGAATTGAATCAACTTGTAATTAACTTAATACGTAATTGCCGCTTTTGACTTCCGGCAAGGTTTGTTGTAAATTGATGACATATTGAACTTTTGTGAAAAGTTTTGTGAACCGCTAACGTGCATCGTGGTCTGGAGAAGGACTTCGCCGAATTGTAAACTGGTATCTATTGATTCTCTTGTTATTTTGGCCAAAATTATAGGTTAATCTATAGGTCCACTTCAAGAACATCACCAAGATATATAAGGTAAAATTTTCATGTACCTACTCAATACTTTACTCACTGTGCAACGCAGTGCATTGTGTCTGGATATATTGTCTATCGTGGTCAGGTATATGTATTACACCTTCTACTGCGCACTTCTGATACACCTTCCTGCCTGGCTACGGTAATTCTAGACAATATATATATATATATACTTTCTCGAAAATAATCCAAAATAATTGTTATCCAAAATACCTACCGTTGTGGTTTAAGCGGACGCCTCACATTTAACCACAACTTGTCTTTTTGAGTCTGGGTTTTCAGTAAACAACTTTTGTCCGTTGCTTTAATCTCTGTACTTCAATGGATTTATTCCTGGCACGGGAGTTTTCTTTTTAAGAGACTTTAAGAGACGCATTAATTATAACAACTGGCCCTACAATTTTAAAACTCATAGCTACAAGGATAATGTAAACAATGTAATAAAACTCATTTCTTCATCATTTTATATGCGACTTTTATTTACAACTTACGCAATATAACCGTACTGAATAGCAAATACTTAATACATGTGTGTATGTAAACACACGCGGCGTATCATATTGCTTGAAACTTCCACTGTGTGTTCGGTACACTGGCTGTACAAGCGCAGCTGTCACTCGCCAACTGATTACCATAACATTGTCATCATTGTCCCTCACAGCTCACTCCGCGCGGTGTAGCGGGGCGCGCGCTCGTGTTCCAGGTTCAATCCCGGGCCGCGCACAAAGCTCGCCGGACAAGTTGCTTCGTTTGCTGTTTTCATTTATAAAAGCCATCCCTCGCAGGGGATTATCCCGTCCGTCCCGCGTAACGTTATGGAGATTGAAATCATGAATATTGTGTACACACAGACTCGGCTCGACTCGACTCACAATATTTATGTCTCATATTTTTTATTAACAAGGGGAAATAGAATACGGTGCCTAATAATGACGCCGGATTTAAACATATTCGTTGCAGAGTGGAGCTACTTGGAACGACAAGGTAAAACAAATAACAAGTTTAATCTTAGCAAATGATTCTTTAGGATGTTATGTATTGTTGAGGACTATAAAAAATCCAAGCCATTCACTCAACGATAACGCGGACATGAAATAATTGTCCAATACTTTGCTGTACGAGATGCAAACCTACAGCACACGACAAAGTGCCAAACGGTCAGGAGAGAACTTCGCTATTATTGCAGTCAAATTAATTGTATATAAGCAATATGATGATGATGAACCAATATGAATTTAAGAATGATCTAATCGGTTTTAAACTTTCGGGTTTTGTATACATCATACAAAATAAACTAGCGGGTCTTAATCGCGTAGGTACAATTAAATTTTTTAAGGTATTAATACCCTTTTGTTTCCGACGTTTCGCTCGTCTTGCACCTAGCGTGATTGCGGAGATACAAATATGTATTTATACCTTAAATAAATCAATTGCACGCGCTTAAGACCAGCAAATTTATTTTGTATGAAGTATGGTCTAGAAGCGATGGTACAGAAGAATCACAGTTAATCGAAAGCTGCATTCAGTGCCAACTCTACCGAGATACACTACTAACTACATCACAAGAACTAAAATCAAGTCTATAAAATGTTGAGCGAAAGTTTAAAGAGATAGTTCTCTTGCAACTTTTCTAACTGAATTATAAAAATGAAATAGGAATCGGCCAAAAAATACAATAATACCAAAGGATGCCCACGGCTACGCCCGTAAATTTTTTTAATTTACCCGTTTTACCCGATCCCGTGAGTATTTCGGCAAATCCCTTCTTAGTGCTCCCCTACGGTCCCCAAGGAACATACATGCCAAATTTCAGCTTTTCGTGCCCAATAGTTTTTGCTGTAGCTTGTCTGTCAGTCAGTCAGTAACGCAAGAATTTTATATATAAAGATTCGCAGCCGTAGAACGCAGCGTTAGCGTGCAGCGGAGGCAACTCCTCAAATGAGCTTGTTAATTAGTGAAAGTTAGTGACCGGGCACGGAACCCCGCACCTCGCACTCGACCGCGGATAAGTTCTTCGTTTCGTGTTTTTTATTTTACACTCCATAGTTCCTTAAGCAATCTTCACTTCATCCATTTAATATGCTCTGGTACCACACTTGGTCATATTATAGAGTTAGATATTGCTCCACCTTTTTTTTTTTTTTGATTTCGGGTTGGAAAATCCTCATGGAGTCCCTCCGCCCTGGGGGATGGGCGAAGGGGACTGTCAGACTCTTACTGACTAAAAACCAACCCGTGTGCCTCATGTACCCGAGTGTCGGAGGGTCGGGTTTCGCCCAAGCATACGTCGCAACCTCCCGACGGGTATCGGCCCGCCAGATGGTCAGGCGGGCCCCGAACAAAACCCCCTTGGCGGCGGATTAAGGTGTTGGGCTCCGCCGCCAAAACACCCAGCGGCCGCAGAGGATAGGGAGGACGGCAACGCAACACCGCATCTCCTCTTCCTCTGCGGTCCCACCGCGACGCATCGAATGGTGCGCCCCCATTTGGTCGCGAGAGATAGGGCGCGCGGCAACGCAACACCGACACGCCTCTCCTCCCGCGACCGCACCCGACTGCGAGGGACAGACAGAACTGTCCCCCGCACCCGCACCGTTGGACGCATCCTGCGCAGGCCCCGTCAAGCCCACGCGGAGCGTCCCCTCCTGGATCCCTCTTAGCTTCACCGCGGGTCACCAATCCACGGTTACTGAGCCCCCCCACCACGACAAGGTGGAGATCCCACGGGGGGAGATATTGCTCCACCTAAGATGGGCAATATAATTCTATTTTCTAGTAGAACAAAGCATACAAGCTGTAATTATTATAATATCGGTAATGAAAATAATTTATTGAAACATCTTTTTTGTCTGGAATTTAAAAGATCAAGAAAAGACGAAAGAAATTGAAGTGACAAAAAAAACAATGGCTCTGAGTTTGTTCCGGCCTTTTTTCTCAAGAAGTCATTTAGCTAGGAAATCATCTAGAATAGGGTTTTGACTTGTATATGTGTTGTAAACAACCAAAATGCAGAAATAAATATGTCTTTGTGTCTTTATCAACTCTGGCACACATATACGTATGTGTGCCAGAGTTGATCAAACAACAGTTACAGCGACTCATCATCCTCTTAGCGTTATCCCAGGTTCAATCTGGGGTCCGCTTACTATTCTTACCAGATTTGGCTGAATATTAGCTTTTCCACAGAGCAACTGCCTGTTTGACCTCCGCAGCCCGAAGGGATAGCGATATTCCATGGTTTAGACTAGTGTCAGTTTATTTTAGAAGGTACTGACACCCTGTAACGACTGTCAAAGATCTTCATGACAACCGAGACCGACGTCTTAACGTGCTCTCCGAGGCACGGAACAAGCGATAATTAACAATTCAAAACGCACATAACTCCGAAAAGTCATTGGTGCACGCCGTGGATTTGAACCAGATACCCTCTGCATGGCAGTCTGTTGGTATCTCCACTAGGCTATTGCTGCCTTAAACAACAGTTACAGCGACTATTCCTATTATATTCATCGTCAATTACCTCACCACCGCGAGAGGACAATTGTTCATACAAGCCCTCATACAATAGTCACCTCCGGCCTCACTCCCCTCCCTGCGACGGCCGCGGTATGAGCCGCGAATAATCGACTAAATGTGTGGGTAATAACAATAGTGACGGGTAAAAACCAAAGTGCCTCAAATGTCTTTATTGGAAAGCGCAATTGAACTTCCATATACAGACGTGCGGTGAATCATGGTCGACAAATCGAGTTAGTGAACACAAACTGCTTTTGTTTCAGAGTAACTTTCGTCAATGAAATATCGTGTCAGTACATAGTTCACCGCTCCGCCATTCTTTGAATACTGACATTAATCGTTACAGCGATCCGTCAACTAGCAATTTATCGCAACCAGGAACCTTCAAGCGACCGTGCTTCACCAAATTGTATTTTGAAATTGAATAACGCTCTGTTTACTGTAATTTATACCCGTTATAAACATTTAATTTTGCTAAATACTGTTACGTTAAAATACAATCACTAAGCCCAGAAACGTGGCACATGAGCACTTTGTGTAATGGCACGAGGAGACACGCACAATACACGGGGTACGTTCAGTATTCAATATAATATTGTGTGTAGTAATAATTAAGCGGCGCTTGTCACACCGCGAGTATTGTCATACACAACAATATTGTACAAAGCTGTGATTAATATGTAAATTAAGTCGTGCTTAATTCAACAGAACAGTATAACAGTAGAAGATTCAAAAAACCTAGTCACCTTCAGCAGAGCGGAAACAGTACTATGTCCAGGCCGGAATCCGGATTGGAATGGACTAAGGATATTATTGGGTAGGATGAATCGGGATAACTGCTTGTGTACACAAGCCTCTAGGACTTTGGATAGGAATGGGAGAATGGAAATGGGTCTAAAGTGGTTCGGCATAGTAGGATTTGATATTTTAGGGAGAGGCCGAACGTAGGCTTTTCGCCAGACGGCAGGATATTGACCCGAGGAGAGGGAAAAGTTGATTATGTGAGTGATAACAGGAAGGAGTTGGTCAAGGACAGTGGTAATCATGCGACGACTGATATTATCGTACCCGACTGCCCTTGACTTAATGGAGAGGATGGACTTTTTAACTTCATCTAAGGTGACGGGAGAAAAATTAAAAGGATCTAAATTAAGTGTAGGCAGTCCCGCAATGAAGTCAATGGTTTGACGCATGGTTAGACGATCCAGAGTATTCGAGGTAATGAAATGAGTATTGATATCGTCTAACCCAATAGTCTCCGGTAGACTGCACTGCCTCGATCTGCCTATCCCCAACGTCCCTAGAAATCGCCAGATATCAACTGGAGATCCACAGTCGATATTGCTTATGATGTGTCGGCGTTTGGCATTGCGTATCATCTGGTTGCAGCGATTTCTTGCAGCCTTATAATAGGCCCAGCTATCATCCGAGCGATTCCGTTTGAATGCCCTGAATGCACGGTCACGTCTCCTCATCGCCATCAGAACTAACCTAGACATCCATGGTGCTGGTGGACGTTTCAACCTAACCTTCTTAATAGGGGCATGATCGTCGTAAAGCTCATTTTTCTATTTTTTATTATTCAAATTCAAATTCAAATGTCTTTATTGCGAAAATGGGTACATTATTGTGGTATTATATAGGTACATAATTATGTATTGGTTCCTCCATCATCCGCCGCAAGGCATGCAATACAATTATTAATTAATGGCTAATGTCAAAATTATTTGTTTAAGTATGTCATAAATCAAAAACATGTAAGTATTTACTATAAGAATTAGTCAATTTTCAATTAGTCAATTAAGCATTAGTCGCTACATTTTACATATTTCACAAATCAATTTGGTATTTAAACATAAATAAATCATTGGAAGGAGTAATTATCATTTAAATAGTCATTAATATTATAGTAAGCTTTGTCTAAAAGAAATAGTCTGAGTTTGCTTTTAAATTTGTGGATGCAATCTATTGACAACAGACATTTTGGTAGGTGATTATACACTCATGGCGCCATACAGAAAACACTCCTGTCCATCAACGCACTTTTATGTTGAGGACAACGTACTTTGAAATTGTGACGCTTATTTGTAAAATTACTGAACATGTTTGAATTAGTTTTAACAAATAATATTAATTCGAAGATATACAGACACGGCACGGTTAATATCTTAAGTTGTTTAAATAACGGTTTACAGCTATCAGTTTGCTTAACATTACACATTGCCCTGACACATTTTTTCTGAGCCTTAAATACTTGTTCTATTTCTGTACAATTGCCCCAGAATATGATCCCGTACCGTAGTAGGGATCCTACATATCCATGATATGCCGTAAGTACTGCAGTACGGTTTAATTTTTTTGTGAGCATGTATAGAGCGTATGACTGACAATTTAATTTTGAGCAGATTTTTTCTATATGCCCTTTCCAATTCAAACTGCTATCTATGTTCAATCCCAAAAATGTTGTTGAGTCTATTGTATGAAGTTTATCGCCTTTGTAGGTTACGTCAATATCAGTTAATAAGGGAATACGATTTTTAAATGTCATTAAATGCGTCTTACTTAGATTAATTTTTAAATTATTAGATGTCAACCATTGAATTACATTAGATAAGGTGCTGTGAATGTCAGATTCAAGAAGCGACTTGTTTTTACCCTTAAATATAATTGTACTGTCATCTGCAAATAAAACTGTGGGATGTTTTGTTATCTTCGGGAGATCGTTAATATATATATTGAATAAAAGCGGTCCCTTACACTGCCTTGTGGGACTCCTATGCTAACCTGTCTATAATCTGAGCGGCAATATGTCTGTTGTCTGGTTTTTGGGCACAAACGTGTAACCTGAGTACATTGACTTCTGTTAGAAAGATAAGACCCAACTAGATTTAAAATGTTTCCTCTGATCCCATATGAGTCTAATTTACTCAGCAATATGTCATGATCCACGCAGTCAAATGCCTTTGTCAGATCCATGTAAAGCGCACATACGGGCATTTTATTATCGACACAATCGGTGATTTCTTTCAAAAAATTATAAATAGCCATATTTATATTTTTATTCTTCCTAAAACCTGTCTGTTCAATGGCAAATAAATCATGTCTTTCAATAAATTTGTATATTCTGTCATGCATAATTTTCTCAATAATTTTAGAAATTGTCGGTATTAGAGCAATGGGTCGATATGAGCCCAGGCAGTGCGGGTCGTTCTTTTTAAACAGTGGTTTAATAATAGTTCTCTTTAATCTATCTGGGAAAACTCCTTGGTATATACACTGATTAATTATATGACTTAGCACACAACAGATTTTAGTTGATACTTGCTTCAGAATTGTTGTGCATATATCGTCGTATCCGGTACTGCGAGTATTTTTAAGGGTCGATATTATTGTTAATATTTCGGCTGGTGAAGTGGGATCCATAAACAGAGACTGTGAAATTTTTGCCGTCTGATGTGGTCTGCTACCAATATCGAGACTTTGTATTTGGTCAATAAAAAAATTATTAAATGCTTTCGCTATCTCCAAAGGATCGTCAATAACCGTTCCGTCATTACTATTAATATAATTAATATCGCTCTTCGGCATATTAAATTTCACTTTGTTAATTAATGTCCACATAGCTTTACATTTATTCCGAGCCGTATTTATATATTGTTCATTTTGAATAGTTTTCGTACATTTAATTATGCGATTAAGCCTATATGATAAAGTAGTAAACTCATTTTTATTCTTTTCAGTACGTGTTTTGCGATATTGCCACAATAATTGTCGTTTGCGCTTGCAGCATAGCTTAATACTCGTACCCTTTGTGATCCACTTCGGCCGTTTTTGTACACTAACTTTTGTTCGAATAATAGGAAAACACAATTGATAGAACAAAACAAATGTATCATAAAAGTAATTAAAAGATTCAACTGGGTCACAGTTATTATAACAATCGCTAAAAGTCAATGAGTCTAAGCATTCACAAAATTTTCTTATATTCTCATCACAGAGATCTCGTTTTTCAACGTACCAATATTTAAAAGCGACACTAGTTTGTACGGGGCACGTAAAAAGCTGTGCGGTGTGATCGGATAGTGCAAATTCTATTATTCTCACTTTATATTTAGGAATATTGCACATAAAGTTATCTATACATGTACCACTAATTATGCGAGTCGGTTCCTTAAGAGCCCATTTTAAATTGTAGCTTAATAATATATTTAGGAAATCTGTTGATAATTTTGTTTTAACAATAATATTTATATTAAAGTCACCACACAGAATAACTTTATATTTACTACGACAAAATTCCGTCAGTAAAGATATAAGTTTCTGGAAGAAAATATTTATATCTTCTTGACTAGTTTTAGGTGGTCTATAAATACAGAAAACTAACAACTTATAATCCAGTAGCTCTATTCCGGCGACTTCAATTATTCCTTCCTCACTAAATCTGGTCAGGCCGTTTATTGTTTTGTACCTGTGATGAGTTCGTATAAGGATACATGCGCCACCGCGACGGTTTTTTCGACAGAAGCTTGATCCAAGCATAAAGTTGTCAATATCAATAAATTTAATATCTGTTTTAATTAAATTATGCTCCGTTATACACAGAATATCTATGGTCTTGTTCTCATTTTGTAATTGCTCTAAAGATAACATCAGCAAATCCGATTTACTACGAAGTCCATTAATGTTTTGGTGTAAAATATTTATTTCTTTAAATACGAAAAAAGTCATTATTTTTAACCCCGATTTGCAATGTGTATTACCAGTAATATTTTGAATGTCAGTTTGAGTACATTTATCAAAACATACATAAGGCTCAGATAAATTGTAAGTAGATTGCCGATTATTTTTTATTGATTTCTGGTTGTTTTTTTTGTAACCTATACGTAATATCTCTTTAAGCATCAACCGGGCTATGTGCAATGAACGATATCTGTTATTTGGAAAGTAAGAAGAATAGTTCATATCAACATACGTAGCGTGTCTGTATTGTGAGCAAATGAATTTCAATTCATAATTTATTTTTTTCTCATTTAATTGATGATTATACGGTACCTCAGAGACTATGACGTTTGTGAATGTCATAGCATTTAAAAAACTATGCAATGAGAATTGAAGTTCACTTGGGTTAACATCATTTATACCTCCCAACACAATAATAAAGTCTTCCTTATTTAATTTTCTAATGTCTAATCTCTCTGAGAGTAACACTTCCTTCAATGCTGCTCCAGCCTTCCAGAAACATTGGACCACGTACTCATCACCAACCAGTTTCTTTAGGGTATGCCGTAAGTTTCGTCCCTGCTGGTCTGCTATAATAACTATCCTCTTTTTTGATTGCCTTATTTGTCCATTGCTGTGCGAAGTTATATGAGGCATCTCGCACGTTACCTCGGGTCCTTTTGATTGTGGGGCTTTTTGGGTCACACATTCACGTGAAGAGAAGGTTTGGGAGTTATCCACAATTGAAGCCAAATCAACTTGTTTACATTGTTTTACAATGTCAAACTGCATGGAATGACTATAGGGACGATTAGAAACGGTAGGCAATATTCGATTGTTTTTAGGTGTATGCACGTTAATGGCGTTTGAAGTCAAATCGCAAGAAGATGTCCTGGGTAGATCTATTTTGGCCTCCGTGTATTTCAAACGCCCTCTATATTGCGGTGAATAAAACCTTAGTGGTGTCAAATTGTTCGAATTACATGTTGTAGATATGCCCACTGATTTATAGAGATTAATTTTATGTTTATAATTGTGTATTTCTTTCCTTAAATTTGTATTCTCAATATTTAGGTTTTCTATTTCTGTATTAGCTATTTGTAATTCGATTGTCAGTTTGTTTAATCTATCTAACGCGTTATTTAAATCTTCCTCCTTATGGCACCTGTTACTACTCGGTAAGCTTTGATATGACACATCCATATCAAATTCGCTGATATCAAAATCCAAACTTCGGACATGTTTTCGCTGAGTTACGTTTTCAAACTCGTCAGACATTATCAATGTTCAGGGAGCTAATCGTGCTATTTTCAAACGTTCATACGTTGACAACGTAACGTATTTGGTGAACGTTTGGTTTTAGTTTGGCTGATGTCAAACATGGTATCGTGCTAATTGTATTGAGCGTTCGAACCGTAGACGCAACCCTTACGTTGGGCTTACGTCAAACGTTTAGTGCTTGACACCGGCTTTTGAAAATAGTACGTACTATTCTTATACTAAAGAGGCTGTAGCGACACCGCGCCATGTGCAAGCACTATTTAAAAAGACAAATGTCATTATGTGAATGTCATTAAATGTCAACAAATATTATTTATATGAAATCATGAAATAATTTTATTCAAATTATACGGTAAGTACCGAAATATTGTTTACTGTAATAAGTGATTTATGCAAAAAACAATTCATGATCACACTTGGTCATGTAGAAGAGGTTTTTATTTCACTAGAGTAACGATGGTGAATTCAAATGATGATGCACCACAACATTACTGCAATTGCAGCTTCTGCTGCTATTTGTCGAGCCCAATACGAATTTTATATGATCTTAACAATAAAAAACACCTATTTTTCAGATTTGGAATAATATTAAGACCAGAGAAAGATGTTAAACAAAGCCCGAATTGTCAGCGTTCGGCATAATAGTCATGCTTTCTACATAAGAAGAGATAGACGAAAAGCTGGAGAATTTGAATTTGGCTGACTTTCTAACTTTTCAGGTACGCATTTCAATTATCATCACGTAAGATCCTACAGTATTTACTCTCATTCTGAACCTGTTTTATAATATGCATAAATCCCCAACAAAATATTATAAGTATATACTCAAACACAAGATATAGCGCACGTATAAGAACAATATTAATCTTAAGTTAAATGTCAGTGGGTTTAGTTATTTTGGTAGGACTTATATTTGAGTAAATATTTACTAAATAATTTATGTTTTAGTTTTGTTCACAGTAGCCAAGGAGTAAGCAGAATAATAAACCAAATGGACAGTACAAAATTGCAAGTTAACAAAAATGAGAAATTTGCTACGAGCCAAATCGAGACCATCGTCACTTCTTGGACATTAAACAACAATATACTATTAATTAGTTCTCTTACCGTCGGTGTCGTAAGAGGCGACTAAAGGATAACACGATGCAAATACCATCTTTGCGTAGAGACGGAAAACTCGACATCAAACCCTATACGACTGCCTCGCTGGTCTTGCGGCATAAGTGTGCGCGTGGGATTGGGAGGTCCCGGGTTCGACTCCTGGGTCGGGCAGTATTATTGGGTTTTTCTGTCACGAAATTCTCAGTAGCACGGAGTCTGGAAATGTGCCCGGTACGGCAAAAGGCTCGCCCCTTATTACGTGGGACTAAAGTATATCTGGCGAAAAGTGGGTGTAGAAATACACCTCTGCCTACCTCTTCAAGGTTATAGGCGTGAGACTATGTATGTATGTATGTATATAGTTTAAAAATAATGAAAACCAATCCAAATACATTATTATTACTGTTAAGTTCACGTTGTAATTGTAACAATCAAATGGCCTAACATATGTTGATTGTTTCAACTCCACTTAAAATAATATTTTGTATCAGATTTCATCATCTCAATAAACTGAATAAATAAAATCGAAATGTGAAATTGGAGCTTGCCTTTTAATATACATACCTACTCTATTCCTTTAAATATCTATTGAATTGCTCCAGCGGCAGTCTGGGTAACACTGCATCATCAGATGTTGGACTCGGTACCCGATTAGAAACGCGCTACGCTTATGTAAGCTCACACAATTGTATCACATCCTGCTGAGTTAGTGGTAAGTCTCCCTTGTAGAACGGCCTATTGGTCTAGTGGTAAGAACCTAAACCTGATTGCTAAGACGAAAGTCATGGGTTCGATTACCACCCAGGAGAACTCTTTATGCGATGAGCAAATTACCATAACTATAATACTCGTATGTGTATCAAAACAATATTTATATATATTAATCAATTGTCTGACTACCATGCCACTAGGTTGTGCCTAGTTTGGCGTCACACCGCCAGGTGTGGGTTGTCACAGAGAATTAATTCATTCTTATGTTTCTCTTCTTCACGGATATTTTCTTACAATTCACTTAGAAATTCACCCGGTCTAAATAGTCACTAAGGACGAAAGGCGGCACCTACCCTAACCACTGTCATACTAGTGTACCGACCTTATTAAATAGATATTCTCTTAACAGGCTCCAAGGCCTATTACTTTTACTATATATGCAAAGTGGGCAACAGTGATGTTTTGTCATGGCGGGTCTCGTGGCAACAAAGACCCGGGGCAGGTTTTCCCGTGATTATGCCTTTGAAAACTACACCAAGCGAATAGCTCCTATGGCCTTCCCTTCGCTGATCGGCCAAAGCAAGCCAAATTTAAGAGCCCTGAACCAACTAGTCAAAATAGGCTGGCCAGAGTCTAGGCCATGTCTAGGCTCTGACCGACTCGTTGAACTATTCAGCACCCTTTTTTTTTACGTCGGAAAACTATTTTGCGAGTGCCTCTCCGCGGGGCGGGCAGAGAGGGTATGCGGACTCCCCGGGACAAAACCCGGGTTTACCGACTAGAACCACGTACCACGATAGCCGCCTCAGCGCTCAAAAGAATGGGACACAGGGAACGCGGGTGTACTGCTCCTGGGTCCCGTTACGCTTGTCCCGTAGTAGGGCTCAGTCTCTGAAAGGGCTAGGTTGGTAGTGCCTTCCCTTCGCTCCCACGTACTGTGCGAGTACAGTGGTCCCTCGACTATCCGAGACCGCTGTCTTCTCGGGGTCGTTCATGGTCGGGCAGTCAGATTGCCGTCTCTGGTTGCCCACGGCCCCAAGGAAGTCAGGCTAGCGGCCATTGCCACCGCCACGACACGCGGCGCCGCCTGCGTCTGCGAGCGGAATCGGCTCTCTCGCGATCCCGCTCGGCGGCCTCCTTCTGGAGCATGACCGATTCACGAGCACGATCGGATTCACAGAAGGAGACCACATCAGCGTCCCACTGGATGTCTTCCGTCAACATGGCCTGAACTACGGGCGGTGGAGAAAGAACTATTCGGCACCCACAGATTACATGAAATTTACAATTCTGTGTCGGCACCGCATTGCGCTTCCCACGCATGCACATTCAACTCGCTGCCACCCAGCTCTAATCTAAGACTTAGGTCTGTTACCCGAGGTAGTGGGTTGGATTCCTAACACGACAAATCTTTGTATAATGAGCTACGCTTTTGTCTATGTCTTGGTTAAATGAAATAATTACAATGCCTATCTAAGTACATAGGAAAAATAATTATAAATGAACGTTTATCAGTCGTCTACTTGCCGTATACAGGCGTCTGAGCGCGCACTGACCGAGTAGGCAGTATTTTGGCTTAAGCCACCCTAAGAACCTATAACTGTGACAGTATTATGTGTATGGTATACGTACATCTCCATAATATTGTTTCAGCCTTTCAAAAGCGAATGTCTAGGAAGGTATCGCGTCGAGATTTAGCCTTTTTGATGAGATGCCTTCCTAGACATTGTCATAAATATAGGGCCAAGCAAGGTTGACGCCAATCTTACAATAATGAAATCTACCGCAACAATAAGCTATACTAAAGCGATATCCATAAAAATTGCCTTATGAAAGAATGTTGTTCCCTCATTTAAGTTGCAATCAAACGTATTATAAGCATATGCCACTAAATTGATAAATAATACAAAATTATCTTAATAATTTTCTCAAATTTAAAATATCATATAATTGCAAAGTTCGTCGATAGGAACTTTTGGTTTGACAACGTATGAGACGTCCGCGAACGTAACGGTTTTGGTTTAAAACGTTGCCAAATAATAGCGCGATACCATGCAACAACGAGAGTTTGCTCGCACGCTGTCACCTAGCTGTCACTGAACGTATATGTCCTACAAAAACCAAATCGTTTACGTTCAAATAATTAGCACGATACGAAAAGTGCATAACGTGACGTTTACGGTTGAAGTTTGGTTTTGGTAAATACGTTGACGTTTAGCACGATTGCCCCCCAGGTAGACAATCTCAAAAAGTGTTCGATGTTAGCCGGGGTTTGATCTTGCGAGTATCCAATAATCGCGTCTGGTCGGACACCTTACGGCACTGGACTAATTGAACCTTGTGAATTGTAGTTAAACTAGGTGATCACTTTCCAATTACGATAGTTTTGTATTTTTATAATAGATGTCAGTACTAGTCATATTAATGAGTCATTAATTATACTGTTCTATTTTTGTCCGACGTTTTTCATCCTCAGTAAAGTAAATGGTTCACGACTAATTTAATAGGTGGCGCTGATAAAAAAGTTAACGACAAATCAGCAACTTGAATAAAAAACGGTCTACGTTATATCGTTTTCAGGTGATTGTGTTTAATTCACTGCTTAATAACACTTTAGCTGTCTCTTATTACTTAATTTGGTACACAGGAAAGTTCACTTGCACCTAGTTGTAGCACAAAATTGTATATATGTAGGAATTGTCAATATTTACACAGTCCTTCACTGTTACTTTTAACTTGTCTATTTATAGTTCTGTTCCGAAGTATTTCGTCAGGATAACACTGTCACTGGTCACTCACACGTCAATGTCTTATTTGCAAAAACGAGATTGAGATAAAAGTCACTTTTACTAATTATTTTAAAAATATAAACACGGAGCTGATGTTTACATGACGGCCAGCGCCCTCTCTCCTAAAAAAATGGTGCTATATTCTTCAAATGTCAATGCTTGATCCGCTACAACTCTTTTGAGGTGTTGTTTAAGACTTCGTATCGACCGTTCCCATATTCCTCCTGCACTAGGCCAGGAGGGACAGTTCCAGTGCCATTTTATGTCCATTTCCACTATCTGCTTATAAAATGAATCACCGAAAACTTGCTTTAGCTGCTCGTACTCTTCTTGCATAATTTTGTTGGCTCCCACGAAGTTAGTGCCATTGTCAGAGTACATATGTTTCGGAGCTCCTCGTCGTGCTGACATTCTTCTCAACGCTGCTATAAAAGAAGCGCTGCTCAAGTCCGAAACCAATTCTATGTGTACTGCTTTCGTGACCAAGCATATGAACAAAGCCACGTATCCTTTTGCTGTTTTTATTCCGCGCCCTTTATTTGCCTTCACAGATATGAAACCCGTGTAGTCTACCCCCGTGTGATAAAACGCTGGAGCTGGGTTAGTGCGGAAATCAGGTAGATCTCCCATAATCTGCTGTAATTTCTTGGGCTCTTGTTTCCTGCAAGTAACACATCTATGAAGTTGCGTTTTGACGGCTCGATTACCTTTGATTATCCAATACTTTTGTCTAAGAAAGGACATAGTCAGCCGAGCTCCTCCGTGAAATGTTAGCTCATGGGCTTGCGAGATGAGAAGCTCAGTCAGTCGACTGCTGTACGGGATGATGATTGGATACTTCATTTCGGAGCTTATGTTTGCGTTCCTGAGTCTTCCCTTTGCTCTAAGAATCCCATCTTGATCTAGGTATGGATTAAGGTTGAGTAACTTGCTATCGGATTTTACTTCCTGGTTTTGCAATAGGCATTCAATATCTGTTTTAAACTCAACGCGCTGTACGTGTTTTATTATTGTAAGTTTTGCTGATCTAAGCTCGTGTAAGGTGATATGCCTTGTTTTCTGTTTACTAACAACAGGTGTCAATGCCCGCCGTATCCACGCTACAATGTATGTTATTTTTGTAAACGAGCTGTAACGATGTAATAGATCGTTAACTATGCTGCTATCTACGATAAGATTCTGAGCTATGTTTACATGCTTTTTTGTCTCTTCGTCAGTAGAGTATTTCGTTTGTTCTTTAGGTTTGAATTGTGATGATGATAAAAAGGTAAGTCCTTGCCACCACAATGCATGCTCCAGCAATTGTGAAGTCGTCAGGCCCCTACTAGCTGCATCCGCAGGATTTTCTTTGGTATTTACATAATACCAAGTGTTTGGTGGCATGATGCTAGTAATTTTCTTCACCCGGTTCGCTACGAAAGGCTTCCAGCGCTCCGGTGAACCCTGAATCCAGCTAAGAGTTACCTTAGAATCACTCCAACCGTATGTCAAGACGGCCACGCTGTTGATGCTTTTGACGATTTTTGTCATAAGATTTGCAGGTAATTCCGCCGCACATAATTCTAATCTAGGTAGCGATACGGCCTTGCTAGAGGGCACTAACCGCGTTTTCGCTGCTACTAGCACTACTGACGTAGAGTCCTTTGATACGATTCGTGCGTATACTACACAACCGAACGCTTTAATTGATGCGTCACAGAACCCATGTAATTCTATGACGTGGTTTTCTTTGCTTTGTAACCACCGAGGAACCTTGACCTGATTTAATAGATTTAAATCTTTCTTCAAGCTAATCCATTCTTCCTTGATCTTAATAGAAACTTCGTCGCTCCACTGAACCTCAGAATTTTGCCATTCTTGTTGGAATAAAATCTTCATCTTTGTGGTTAGGGGTGCTAACCATCCCAAAGGGTCGAAAATCTTGGAGATTTCGGATAAAAGCATTCTTTTGGTCAGTTTAGCTGTTTGTGTGCTGTTTGAATCGAATTTAAAGATGAATTCGTCCTCGATGGAGTTCCATTGTAGGCCTAAAGATTTTGATGAGCTTTCCGTTTTAAATGTAAACACTGCTGGCTGTTTGTTGACAGTTTGCTCAACTGTTTCTAACAATCTTGTATCGTTTGAGGACCACTTTCTTAGTGAAAATCCGCCGGTTTTTAGGCATGCGTTTAACTCCGTAATCCTGCGCTTTCCTTCTTCAATACTATGAGCCCCTGAAACCCAGTCATCCATGTAGAGCTCTTCTTGGATGCATTTAGTTGCTCTGGGATATTTCTGCTGCTCATCTGAAGCTAATCTTCGCAGGGTCATCATTGTCAGGAATGGTGCTGCTTTAGTTCCATACGTTATGGTTGCTAATTTGTAAGTTTTTATAGGCTGATTCGTACTTTGTCGCCATACGATCTGTTGTAGGCACTGATCCTGTTCATGAACTAAAATCATTCGGAAACATTTTTCGATGTCGGCTGTGAATGCGAAACGATATTGTCTCCACTTCAAAATAAGCTCCAACAGGTCTAACTGTAGATTTGGACCCCTGTACATTAGGTCATTGAGGCTGTGGCCGGAAGTAGTTTTAGCCGACGCGTTGAACACTACGCGTAATTTTGTTGTGCTAGATTCCGCTCTTTGCACCGCATGATGAGGAAGGAAGCATGTTATTTCCGCCTGCTGTTTGCTGCTAGCAGTCGATAACTTCATGTGTTGCAGCTGCTCATATTCGCGTATAAATTGTTTATATTGCTTCTCTAGATCTTCGTTCTTGCTAAACTTACGTTCTAGATTTTTGAATTGGGCTATTGCTATCTCTTTCGAGGTTCCTAGCTTATCTTTTAACTCCGGCTGCATAGGTAACCTAACTACATAACGACCGTTTTTAAGACGTTTCGTCGTAGTTTCATAGAAATCTAGGCATTGCTGATCTTCTACAGACATAGAATTCTGTTCTTGAATGTCTTCAATTTTCCAGAATCGTTGGATATCCTCAACGTTATTTAAGATGACGTTGCATTGGAATGAAGTGTTTGTATTGCCACCGCATAGCAACCATCCTAAATGAGTTTGCTGTGCTAGCGGTTCCGAGGACGTTTGTCCGCGAATTAATCCCTCTAACAGGATGTTGCTGTAGACTTCCGCTCCTAGAAGAAGATCCACCGGACGACTGATGTTATAATCTGGATCCGCTAAACACAGATGTGCTGTATGTTGCCATGATGGCTTTGCGAACGTTTTATTTGGCAGATTTTTTATTAAGCTGTTCATTATTAAAACATCAGTAGAAAACTTGAAATCGGTATAAGTTGATTGACAAGCGATCGTTGGTTTTCCTTTGCAATTATTTTCACGTTCGCCTACTCCAGAAATAACTCCTTTACAAGGCCTTCGCTTCAATCCTAGCTGCTGTGCTGCTTTCTCGCTGATCACGGAAACTTGTGAACCCTGATCGACTAGTGCTCGCATTAAGTGCTGGGTCTTGTCGGCTGCTTTTACCTTCACGATTGCCGTGGCTAATAAAATCTCCGATGCCTCTTGCTGAGAAGCGTGGATGCTTTTGATGTTCTCGCATTTTTCTTTCGCAATCTCGGTCAAGCTCTTAGACTTTGATTTTGTTGCGAAATAGTCATGCAAAATCGTATGATGCTCATCATTGCATTTATGACATCTTTTTGTCGAGTAGCATTCTGCACCATTGTGATCGTAAACACAATTTATGCAATAATTTAATTGTCTGATTATCTTAATTTTCTGCTCATTTGGTGTTTCTAGAATTTTTTTGCAGTTTATTAAATTATGTTTTGCCGAACAATGAGGGCATTTATTTCCTGACTCAGACACATGCATTGATTTCGCAATTTCCAGTTTCTTGTTATTTTTAGATTCATTGCTCAATTTATAATTATTTTTGCGATAAATATTTGATGAAAGATTGGATGATTGAGATGAAACTGTCTTGGGCGTCCCATCTTGACGTCGCCGAGACGACTCTAGGGCCGTGAACTTGTTCTCTAAGAAGTCCAAAAAGTCTTGGAGTACTGGAAGCTCACGCGAATTCTTCAACGACTCTATGTACTCGGAATAAGACTCACTATCCAATTTTTGTGCTAGTATATAGACAAGAAGAGGATCCCACGTCGTAATATCTACGCCTAGGTTCTTTATGGCGTGAAGAATCTCTAAGGTGACGTCATGAAGTCGTTTGATGGCCGTGTATGACTGCTGCTGTATGTTGGCAAGATTGTAAAAGGAATTTACGTGGGACATAAATATCTGCTTTTTGTTATTAAATCTGTGACTCAAAATCTCCCAACAGGTGTTGTAGTTATCCGCGCTAATCGGGAGATGCTGGATCAAACGCTCGGCTTCTCCTTTAACCTTACTTTTCAGGAACTGCATCTTTTGTGCCTTTGACAGAGAAGGATTGTTGTGGATTGCTTCATCGAAAAGATCTTTGAAGGATACCCACTGTTGATAGCTGCCTGAGAACATAGGGATTTCCATCTTTGGTGTGGATTTGTCACGATGCGACGTTTCCCACATCTTGGAACTGATAGCCTTTCTCAAGCCGTTGTACGTACGCTCATGTTTTGTGTAGCTTAATTCGTACGCCTCGTCGTCTTCCAACTCCATCATAAGTTCCCAATGGCTGTTGTCTATGGCTGTCCACTGAGTTTGTAACAATCGCAAGGCGTCTTCGAACTCCCATTTGTCGCACAAGGCTTCGACACATATGTTTTCTACGGTTCGTGCAAATGCCTTGAAGTTGATAGTCTGCTTGCGGAGCATGTCATCGAACTTACTAAAATTACCTCTAGACTCCTCAGCACGAGGGCGCGCGGGACTGGAGGATGCTGAGGGTGGCGAGTTATCCTGCTGCTGTAAGGATCTGCCCCCCGAAGGACTTGCTGCTGCTGCTGCTGGCTGATAAGAGGGATTTTCTTCCGACTCAGAGAAACCTTGCTGCTTTGCTTTGTAACATAACTCGTCATAATATTTGCATATGGCGTCTTTTGCTGCTTTATAAGACTCCATTGTTCGCTCGAACTCCAAATTGACGAAGTACTTATGACCTCTTTTTTCGAAAGGCAAAAGTTTCTCGTTGTTTACCTGATATTCTCCCCAATACGACTCTAAAAGATCTAGTCTCTTTTTGCAGTAGTCGATGGTCTTACGCTGTTTGCTATCCTTGTTGAAATTAATGAGGACTTTGGCAATGCTCTCTGCCTATTCAGTTTGTTGGAAATATATAGACTCCATTGTGCTGCTGTTAGATTAAAGTGAGCTAAAAATTACGGAACGTTCTTACTTGAAAGCCGCTTGTCCTACGGCTATTGTTCACACAAATACTGCGGCTGCTGCTGCTATGCTGCTAGGTACGCCAGCGGCTGGTGCGGTGGTAGATCACAATGAACTCACGACTAGTCTAGCGCGCGGCAACCCACAGGCTGCTGGAATTCTATAGGCACTACGCGTTACGATTTATCGCGGTCGCGGAGTCCTTGGCGGTTACGAAGGACCAGTATGAACGGTACGGTTCGAGCTGCTAGATGTTTTGGGATGCTAAATGATAAGTCTAAGCTGAGATTTAGATATAGATTTATTCCGACACTTTACGTTAATTAATGCTAATGATGATTATGAGTGTTACAAGTAGGTCGGTTGATCGCACACTGGCTCGTGTAGAACGCGCGGTCCGCTGGTGCGGCCGCGTGACCTACTTGAGCCAAAACTGCTGATGATGATGTGTTCGATGAGTATCGAACACGTACAGCTATGTTATTATCACATTTAACACAATTCTGCGTGTTTTACTGAGAGGAATTTGTAAGCACTTGTGGCATATAATTTGAGTTTTGGAAAAGAAACTCCTGAACACAGAATCCAAGACAGAGTTTTTTAAAGGCATATATAGGGTGTTACGGACGGTGTACGGAAAACCGATACCAATGATTCAGTATATGATACTGAGGCCATTGGCAAATTGTCAAAATTTCCGGATTTTTTTTTATGAATTTGCCGATTTTTATTTTATATTTTTTGCCATATAATGTAATTAAATAGTAACAATAGTCGACCCGCATTAATATTTTTGTAAAATTCTAAGAATTAAACATGTACATGGCGCGTTTACTCTAACGTGACAACCGCGGCGCGCGGCCGCAGCACAGTAAGCGCACCAGTACATCGTAATCACTGCCGCTGCCACCTGCCGCTATAGAGCCGTAACAGCTGATAGTGTGAGTTTGCGTGTTCCTATATACATAGCAATTTTTTGTAAAATTGTCGAGTTCTTAGATTTTTTTTCGGAAAAACGACCGCCAAGGGTCTCAGTATAATGTACTGAATCACTGTTATCAGTTTTCGGCACACCGTCCTTTACACCCAGTATTAGACCGCGTGCCTTAACAATAAGGTACCAGACACTGGTTGCAAATACAATAATCTGTGTTCTCTCAATCAACGTTGTATTGTAATAATATTAAAACACACACTGCATAGTCTGCTCCTAAGCGAAGCAGAGCTTGTACTGTGGCAAACAGATATTCTTACATACCTACTGATTACAGATGAATAATAATTACACCCAGATTAAAGATCTGCAACGTGATCAAGTTCATCACACATAGTTATGGCCTGGGTAGTAATAAAAGTCACCGACTTAGCAGTCAGGATCAGAAACCACTAGTCACTGGACCAACCAGGTCAGTCAGAATACGTATAGTGCAGGTCAAACAAAGTTAAGCACTGATTAAAGTGCCACTAGCATGTGCCACTAGCATTATGTATACTTTCAAATTCTTTAAAGTATAAAGCTACAATCTTAAGAGTTGAGGGACTACGCTACTTTAATTAAGTACGTACCTAAGAGAAAATGGATTGATGGTAAAAAATAGTATTTAATTTGTAATTTTAGAGGTACGAAATCCCAAAAGCGAATATTTTGTGATCAGTTTGAAGGGATCCGTTTAACAAGGTAACCGAGCGATGTAACTTCGTTAGATAATATTTATGAGGTAATTCGACGCGATGTCAAATTACTTCATCGGAAATTAATTAACATTATCTGAGCTATTTTTATTACATCGGAGACACTTATATCGACCTCGAGCGAATTTTACCAACTCGAAACATGATTTACAATTTTAATTACAAAATGTGAGGTTGATTACAGAACACTTAATTATGTGAACAGAGGTGACGGGTAACGTTTAACTTATAGCGCGGAAATTATGCCTTTATTTTAGATTTGTACTAAGTATTAAAACGTTTTTGATTTGAAGAAACTTTGAATTATAATGTCGACATACTATTTAGAGTATCTTATCGGATTCTTGTCCACACACCTATATACCGGCTTCCGCGCCGTGCACACAAGATATTGCGCTTGCATAAGAGTCTATATGAATACCTACGTGAAATAAGAATAACGCACGTCCCACTTGGTCGCAAAAGCGTCCCGTGCCCACTCATAGTACGTGACCATGTGTGTTACAACTATTACATACCTACGTTTTATGAGGTATCTTAGTTTCGTCTGCTTAATAATATGTGCTACTTGTAACATTTGGAACAATTTTAATAAGTTTACCGTTTTTCATAAGATTAGCATTGTGGCAACAGAACATATTCTAAACCAAATATAAAGAATTTTAGTATATAAGACATTCGGTAGCTATCAATAGCGCAGGCCACGAAAAGTTCTTAACGTTACGTTGTGTTATTTTGTTTATCACAGAGCTGTGGGCTGTGGGGCTGCAGAGGCAATCGGCATCACAAACAAACCTCATGTCGTTTAGTTAACAAACAATGCTGTTTTCTGTGTATATTTTTTAAATACGAGTATGTTTCTAAGAGCCTTGGCTAATATAACAAATGCGAAGGTTTCATTGTTCGTCCTTGCGCCGTCGAGATGGAGGGATGAAACGAGCCGGTACTTAAAAGAACGGGAAACAAAAGGCTACGTTTTACTTTCATTCGTACGCAGGGACACAACGAGGCGCGTGACAATGTGCCGGAGAGACGCCGCGCCGAGGACGATGTTGTCGAGCCTTTTGACGTCGACATGATGTGAGCAGCGCTACACTTACTACGTAAATAGAAACGCTAAACATTAGGACGTTAAGTTAGAAAACAGATAAGCTCAGGATTTTATATTTTTATAAATTTTACGTACCCAATATTTACCTAATAATTACATTTCATAGCTCTACAGTCTACTCAAAAATATATTTTCTTAGAGATGGGAAAAGCACAGAAATTAAATACAAAATATTAAGCTCTAAGGTTAAACCTGAATTTTGTATATTTATTCAAGCTTCCCGAGCTTTAAATAGTGTATCAATAGTCAGCGGAGCCTTCCATGTTGATTTTAGTGATCACTTAAACCAAAGAGAAATTGCGCGCCGACTTAAAACCTTATCACTTCATATCGAGATGAGAGTCATGGCGCAAGGAAACATAAAACATTTTATTATTCTCCTTGTGGATTAGTGCTGATTTTTGTATATATCACTCTAAGTGGATACCATAACTTTAAAACATTTAATAGCACTAAACAGTTAAAGTTTATTGTCACCTACTTTTGGCAGAACTTCCAACTAACGCAGATATTGTCTCCAAACATTGGCAGTTTCAAGAGTCTAACTCATTATCGAATTCCATTCAGTTTCCATTTTATTTAAACAAGCTTCGCTAAAACAATCACAGTAACAATATCAAGTGTGTTTAGTAATAGTATTGTTGCGCACAAAGCGATCACCGCGACAATATTGCATTACCAGATCAATTACTGCGAACTATTCACAGATGTGATTAAATCATACATACATACATACATACATAGACTCACGCCTGTTTCCCGGAGGGGTAGGCAGAGACTACGGAACGCCATTTGCAACGATCCTGACATACCTCACTTGCTTCACTCACTCCCATCAAGTTTCTCATGCATGCTCTTCTGTTAAGGGTACTTCTGACTTGTCCTTTTTTCAGGATGTCTCCAATCTGGTCAGAGAACGTTCTCCTAGGTCTTCCCCTTTGTCCTGTCCCATTCACACTAGCCTGATATATCTTCTTTGTCAGTCTATCGTCATCCATCCTCTCCATGTGCCCAAACCATCTTAACATGCCTTTCTCAATACTTGTCACGACATCTTCTTTTACCCCACACCTTTGATTAAATCAATAAGCTGTTATTACGTTATGATGAAATGTAATCAGAATATTAGCACGCGTCGTACTGCACGCCATTCAGTTTACAATCAGTGTCACATTATCGCTAATATGCATCGTACCACGACACTCGACGACGCACCCACGTCGACACCATCATATTAGCTCCATATCTATTGAATATCACGTAAGGGCTGTTATCACACTAGAGCTTCGACACGCAGCAATTTACAGCTAAGTGATTAGAACGGTGGCTGCATTACCAGACAGCTCAGCGTATAGTGACAGGACTAGAGGCACGTTGTGAAGAGGGATGCACAAATTATGAGGCGAGTGAGCTCGTTTGCTCTGCTTGCAGATTAGATACAATCACACTTGGTGCCTCAAGAAGGATTAAGCGATCAAGTTCAGTCCCGTGTAGCTTGCGTGCGCCCACACTATGTGAGTGCATAATCTCTGTATGTATGTGTATGTTTGTGACGTCACATAACTCTACGACGCAGTTTAGTATCACTTTGCACGTACTATAATTACGGCGCACTGTTAACTTTTTTAAGAAACTTTGCTTCGTAAGCTCGAGCAGTTATCACTCAGCTAAATAAATTACGTATTCTAACAGTTTAGGCGCTACATAATAGATCGGACAATTAGGCGCACTTGATTAATAAGTGGCCACGGACATACTTAGTGCATTATAAATAATGTACAAGTTAAACACAGTGAGCTATTAACACAAGGTTCCCGGCGGCGCGAGAGGAGCGGCGCGCCGGTCGCTCGTGGACAGAACACGTCACTTTCTTATAAATTATAATTACATCTGAAGTGAAGACTTTAAAAATTTGACGTCGGCACTCAATTTATTAATGACTACATCGTAAATTGAAAGCACGGCTTAATACTTTATGCTAAGCATCTAATTGTGCGGGCCTCAGTACAACTGAGTACATAGCTACATGTGGTCGTGCGTGTTACGTCTATTGTACACAGACCTTTGCGGTCAATGGGCTAAGCACTAACAGAGCACTCTGATATTATTCAACACATATTCACCACAAATACAACTATGTGGTTGAAGTAACTCGTAGATTAGGACTATTACTAAGCGAAATAATAAGAACCTATAGCACTTGCCATTAGTTTCTCCAAAAGCTTGAATTGACAGAACTGAACGGTACCTAAAGAAGTATAACTCTAGAAAATATTTTTTACTAAGTTTTAATGTAAACAGCACATCACGTGTCGATCATTAACAACTGAAACTACCAGCTACTACGCGCACACACAAACCTTGTGCTTAATGATCAATTAACTGACCAGTAATGCACTCAGCCGATCGACATTGAAGTGCTTTTATATCATCATCAGCCCTGTATATAAACAGTCCCACTGCTGGGCACGGGCCTCTTCTCACTATGAGAAGGGTAAGCCCATAGTCCACCACGCTGGCCAAGTGCGGGTTGGCAGACTTCACATGTCTTTCGAGAACATTATGGAGAACTCTCAGACATGCAGGTTTCCTCACGATATTTTCCTTCACCGTTTAGCAAGCGATAATTAACAATTTAATACGCACGCAAAATTATGCGTAGTTAATACGCACCGAAAATTCATTGGTGCGCGCCGTGGATTCGAACCCGGACCCTCTGCATAGCAGTTTGTCGGTCTCTGCACTAGGCTATCGCTGCTTTTTGCTTTTATATGTCATTCTCAAATATTAGACACCGATTTGTCCTGTTGTTTGTGAGAATATCGACTGATTTATCCATCCATCCCTGTAAGAGGAGTTTCTGGCCCTATACGCTATCGTCATAGCAGTCAATGTATATTGGGTAATCACTTTAAGTTAAAGATCGACGAGCTCTACGACCCATTAGGTACATACCAGCACTACTTTGAGCCTTTAACTTTTAAACAATAGTTCTGTTGTAGTTACCTATAAACGCTAAAAGGATCCGAGCCATATCCATTCCTACGTATCCATTCCTGGGATTACTGTATGTGCGGTGTCGAAAAAATAGTGGCAAGACAACATCATCCGCTGCCGCACGTAAACAAACACGCCGCGAGTGACGGCTACACAAACATGTCGCACGTCACACGTCGCTACATCAACAAACAATACCTTACACATGTATCACACATGTAAGTCGCACGAGCCCCGTGAGGGACGAGAGGGCACAATACAAGTAACACAGGTAAGTGAGCCGGCGATAAGGAAACGAGTGATATCGCTAGTGGTCGCGGGCGGCGCCGCACACCGCGAGGTCACGCGTGCTCGCCGCAACATCAAATCTTAACGCAGCGTGACAAACGACTACCATTTGGATAAATTTAGAGCGCTGCGCAGGGGATCGCGCGATTATATATATATATATATATATATATATATATATATATATATATATATATATATATATATCTATATATATATATATATATACATATCTATATATATATATATATATATATATATCTTAATATATAAAATCCTTGCGTTACTGACTGACTGACAGACACGCTGCAGCCGAAACTATTGGGCGCAGGAAACTGAAATTTGGCATGTATGTTCCTTGGGGACCGTAGGGGTGCACTAAGAAGGGATTGCCCGAAATTCCCACGGGATCGGCCAAAACAGGTAAATTTAAAAAAAATGCAGGCGTAGCTGCTGGCGTCCTCTAGTATATATATATATATATATATATATATATATATATATATATATATATGATGTTGTCTTGCCACTATTTTTTCGACACCGCACATACAGTAATCCCAGGAATGGATACGTAGGAATGGATAGGGCTCGGATCCTTTTAGCGTTTATAGGTAACTACAACAGAACTATTGTTTAAAAGTTAAAGGCTCAAAGTAGTGCTGGTATGTACCTAATGGGTCGTAGAGCTCGTCGATCTTTAACTTAAAGTGATTACCCAATATACATTGACTGCTATGACGATAGCGTATAGGGCCAGAAACTCCTCTTACAGGGATGGATGGATAAATCAGTCGATATTCTCACAAACAACAGGACAAATCGGTGTCTAATATTTGAGAATGACAAATAAAAGCAAAAAGCAGCGATAGCCTAGTGCAGAGACCGACAAACTGCTATGCAGAGGGTCCGGGTTCGAATCCACGGCGCGCACCAATGAATTTTCGGTGCGTATTAACTACGCATAATTTTGCGTGCGTATTAAATTGTTAATTATCGCTTGCTAAACGGTGAAGGAAAATATCGTGAGGAAACCTGCATGTCTGAGAGTTCTCCATAATGTTCTCGAAAGACATGTGAAGTCTGCCAACCCGCACTTGGCCAGCGTGGTGGACTATGGGCTTACCCTTCTCATAGTGAGAAGAGGCCCGTGCCCAGCAGTGGGACTGTTTATATACAGGGCTGATGATGATATAAAAGCACTTCAATGTCGATCGGCTGAGTGCATTACTGGTCAGTTAATTGATCATTAAGCACAAGGTTTGTGTGTGCGCGTAGTAGCTGGTAGTTTCAGTTGTTAATGATCGACACGTGATGTGCTGTTTACATTAAAACTTAGTAAAAAATATTTTCTAGAGTTATACTTCTTTAGGTACCGTTCAGTTCTGTCAATTCAAGCTTTTGGAGAAACTAATGGCAAGTGCTATAGGTTCTTATTATTTCGCTTAGTAATAGTCCTAATCTACGAGTTACTTCAACCACATAGTTGTATTTGTGGTGAATATGTGTTGAATAATATCAGAGTGCTCTGTTAGTGCTTAGCCCATTGACCGCAAAGGTCTGTGTACAATAGACGTAACACGCACGACCACATGTAGCTATGTACTCAGTTGTACTGAGGCCCGCACAATTAGATGCTTAGCATAAAGTATTAAGCCGTGCTTTCAATTTACGATGTAGTCATTAATAAATTGAGTGCCGACGTCAAATTTTTAAAGTCTTCACTTCAGATGTAATTATAATTTATAAGAAAGTGACGTGTTCTGTCCACGAGTGACCGGCGCGCCGCTCCTCTCGCGCCGCCGGGAACCTTGTGTTAATAGCTCACTGTGTTTAACTTGTACATTATTTATAATGCACTAAGTATGTCCGTGGCCACTTATTAATCAAGTGCGCCTAATTGTCCGATCTATTATGTAGCGCCTAAACTGTTAGAATACGTAATTTATTTAGCTGAGTGATAACTGCTCGAGCTTACGAAGCAAAGTTTCTTAAAAAAGTTAACAGTGCGCCGTAATTATAGTACGTGCAAAGTGATACTAAACTGCGTCGTAGAGTTATGTGACGTCACAAACATACACATACATACAGAGATTATGCACTCACATAGTGTGGGCGCACGCAAGCTACACGGGACTGAACTTGATCGCTTAATCCTTCTTGAGGCACCAAGTGTGATTGTATCTAATCTGCAAGCAGAGCAAACGAGCTCACTCGCCTCCTAATTTGTGCATCCCTCTTCACAACGTGCCTCTAGTCCTGTCACTATACGCTGAGCTGTCTGGTAATGCAGCCACCGTTCTAATCACTTAGCTGTAAATTGCTGCGTGTCGAAGCACTAGTGTGATAACAGCCCTTACGTGATATTCAATAGATATGGAGCTAATATGATGGTGTCGACGTGGGTGCGTCGTCGAGTGTCGTGGTACGATGCATATTAGCGATAATGTGACACTGATTGTAAACTGAATGGCGTGCAGTACGACGCGTGCTAATATTCTGATTACATTTCATCATAACGTAATAACAGCTTATTGATTTAATCAAAGGTGTGGGGTAAAAGAAGATGTCGTGACAAGTATTGAGAAAGGCATGTTAAGATGGTTTGGGCACATGGAGAGGATGGATGACGATAGACTGACAAAGAAGATATATCAGGCTAGTTTGAATGGGACAGGACAAAGGGGAAGACCTAGGAGAACGTTCTCTGACCAGATTGGAGACATCCTGAAAAAAGGACAAGTCAGAAGTACCCTTAACAGAAGAGCATGCATGAGAAACTTGATGGGAGTGAGTGAAGCAAGTGAGGTATGTCAGGATCGTTGCAAATGGCGTTCCGTAGTCTCTGCCTACCCCTCCGGGAAACAGGCGTGAGTCTATGTATGTATGTATGTATGTATGATTTAATCACATCTGTGAATAGTTCGCAGTAATTGATCTGGTAATGCAATATTGTCGCGGTGATCGCTTTGTGCGCAACAATACTATTACTAAACACACTTGATATTGTTACTGTGATTGTTTTAGCGAAGCTTGTTTAAATAAAATGGAAACTGAATGGAATTCGATAATGAGTTAGACTCTTGAAACTGCCAATGTTTGGAGACAATATCTGCGTTAGTTGGAAGTTCTGCCAAAAGTAGGTGACAATAAACTTTAACTGTTTAGTGCTATTAAATGTTTTAAAGTTATGGTATCCACTTAGAGTGATATATACAAAAATCAGCACTAATCCACAAGGAGAATAATAAAATGTTTTATGTTTCCTTGCGCCATGACTCTCATCTCGATATGAAGTGATAAGGTTTTAAGTCGGCGCGCAATTTCTCTTTGGTTTAAGTGATCACTAAAATCAACATGGAAGGCTCCGCTGACTATTGATACACTATTTAAAGCTCGGGAAGCTTGAATAAATATACAAAATTCAGGTTTAACCTTAGAGCTTAATATTTTGTATTTAATTTCTGTGCTTTTCCCATCTCTAAGAAAATATATTTTTGAGTAGACTGTAGAGCTATGAAATGTAATTATTAGGTAAATATTGAGTACGTAAAATTTATAAAAATATAAAATCCTGAGCTTATCTGTTTTCTAACTTAACGTCCTAATGTTTAGCGTTTCTATTTACGTAGTAAGTGTAGCGCTGCTCACATCATGTCGACGTCAAAAGGCTCGACAACATCGTCCTCGGCGCGGCGTCTCTCCGGCACATTGTCACGCGCCTCGTTGTGTCCCTGCGTACGAATGAAAGTAAAACGTAGCCTTTTGTTTCCCGTTCTTTTAAGTACCGGCTCGTTTCATCCCTCCATCTCGACGGCGCAAGGACGAACAATGAAACCTTCGCATTTGTTATATTAGCCAAGGCTCTTAGAAACATACTCGTATTTAAAAAATATACACAGAAAACAGCATTGTTTGTTAACTAAACGACATGAGGTTTGTTTGTGATGCCGATTGCCTCTGCAGCCCCACAGCCCACAGCTCTGTGATAAACAAAATAACACAACGTAACGTTAAGAACTTTTCGTGGCCTGCGCTATTGATAGCTACCGAATGTCTTATATACTAAAATTCTTTATATTTGGTTTAGAATATGTTCTGTTGCCACAATGCTAATCTTATGAAAAACGGTAAACTTATTAAAATTGTTCCAAATGTTACAAGTAGCACATATTATTAAGCAGACGAAACTAAGATACCTCATAAAACGTAGGTATGTAATAGTTGTAACACACATGGTCACGTACTATGAGTGGGCACGGGACGCTTTTGCGACCAAGTGGGACGTGCGTTATTCTTATTTCACGTAGGTATTCATATAGACTCTTATGCAAGCGCAATATCTTGTGTGCACGGCGCGGAAGCCGGTATATAGGTGTGTGGACAAGAATCCGATAAGATACTCAAAATAGTATGTCGACATTATAATTCAAAGTTTCTTCAAATCAAAAACGTTTTAATACTTAGTACAAATCTAAAATAAAGGCATAATTTCCGCGCTATAAGTTAAACGTTACCCGTCACCTCTGTTCACATAATTAAGTGTTCTGTAATCAACCTCACATTTTGTAATTAAAATTGTAAATCATGTTTCGAGTTGGTAAAATTCGCTCGAGGTCGATATAAGTGTCTCCGATGTAATAAAAATAGCTCAGATAATGTTAATTAATTTCCGATGAAGTAATTTGACATCGCGTCGAATTACCTCATAAATATTATCTAACGAAGTTACATCACTCGGTTACCTTGTTAAACGGATCCCTTCAAACTGATCACAAAATATTCGCTTTTGGGATTTCGTAATTTATTAATAATATTCTGAAATTTGGCATGTATGTTCCTTGGGGACCGTAGGGGTGCACTAAGAAGGGATTTCCCGAAATTCCCACGGGATCGGCCAAAACAGGTAAATTAAAAAAAAATGCAGGCGTAGCTGCTGGCGTCCTCTAGTATATATATATATATATATATATATATATATATATATATATATATATATATATGTATTATTGTCGCTAGGTTTATATTTTACTTAAAAAAAACTATCAGTAAAACGACAGAATTATATTTAATCACAATTAAATCAGAATAAAGTTATTCAAACAATTTAAACACGGTATATAACAATTTCTACAGTCAACCGACAAGAGTTCCGCCTAACTAGTGAACGCTGCGCGTGCCCGAAACGAACTGAACGGACGAGGCGCGCGCGCCGCTATCCTTCCCTCTGCGATGACGTTGTGGCGGTGGGGTTAGCCACGCCCATCACTGCTTCCGTTCAACTCTAACACGGCCTCTCCTGACACGTGAACATCCACGTTCACCTGCTGTGTGTTGGCTCCAGGTACCGCGCAAGCCGACGTGGAAGGTCCCATAGATACATCGAAGTCATCGTCGGCATCAGCTGTAAATAGACCAGTTATAGTCTGGTGTTATTAACCAAATAAAGCATTTAATTCGACGACACATAAGTTAGTCTACAAGCAATGTGTTCATGTAGCATTCCGGTGTGTATCTGTGCAGTGTCAATTGTTGAGCTAAGTTATTTGTGTCAACTGACATGGACAAGTTATCATGTCAATGTGTGTTGTGTCAGAGTATAGTGAGGTTGGCATGGCCAAGTTAACATGCCGACCTGATCCTCGATATGACCCAGTTAACATATCGGTATCACCAACTTACATGACCCAGTTGACATGTAAGCACCACCACGATATGACACAGTTAACATATCGGTATCACTAACTTACATGACCCAGTTAACATGTAGGCACCAGCATGATATGACACAGTTAACATATCTGCTACACTAGCGACGTTTGTCATGGCCAAATTATCATGACAACCGTAACCTCGATATGACTCAGTTAACATATCGGTATTATCCAGCAGTTAAGCTTAACATTACATTCGTGACGTTACATAATAACTAGGTAGTTACTATGCAATGCCCGCGAACAAAATATAAAGAAAACAGTTCAACTAACTGTTAAAGAATGCTGCGCAGGACTCAGGCGACCACTCGCCACGCCACGCCACCATATATTCAGCGGCAGCACGTGTTGTTTTTCCGTAGGAACCTCCGAGCAACTGCAACTCATAGCGATCATGAGGTAACACTTTTATGACGCGGTATGGGCCACGCATGCCAGCGTCCAATTTGCCAGTGATCTGAGCAGCTTTAGCGACAAATACCAAGTCGTTTACTTTGAAATATCGGGTGACTTTTCGGTGTTTGTTCACATATGCGTCTTGTGTCTCCTTATTTTTCGCCAGACGTTCGGATGCCATTTGTCGACTTAATTCCCTTAGAGCCTCACGATTTGGACTTGGGTTATCAAGGGCGACGTCTTGAATAAGGGATCTAATTACAGGCGTTGTTCCATCGATACCAATGAGAAGTTGCATCGGCGATGTATTTGTCGTGTTATGCTTAGTACAGTTTAAGACTAGTTGTATCTTCCAGAGTGACTCGGACCAGCTGCTGTTTTTATTATCGGCTTCAACCCTTATCATGTTCAGTACCGTTCGACAATAGCGCTCGACTTGTCCATTTTCACCGTGCATTTCAGGTGTAATAAAGTGGATTTCACTGCCTATGTTAGATGCCCAATTACGAAAAGGAGTACTTTCGAAGGCACGACCACGGTCACATACAATTAATTTAGGCGCCAAAAATAAAGAGAGCGCATTCTTCATAACACGAATCACTTCGTCAGAATCTTGTCGGTTGATTGCATACAGTAAACAAAATTTTGAGTAAGCATCGACAACAATGAAAACAAACTTAAAACTATTTGATTCAGGAAGAACACCTAGGATATCCACATGAATGGTGTTGAAAGGGGAATCTGGTTTAACCCATGATGATATTGGTTGGTGTGGGGCTCTTGGTACTCTTTTTGATGAAATACATGTAAGACAATGCCCTATATACTTTCTAACAAAACTTCGTAGCCCGGGGAACCAAAAATGTCGTAGTATTAAATCTATTGTTTTATCGAAGCCAATGTGATCATGTTGATCGTGAAATATACGGAGTAAGCTAAGCCTGTGTCCTTTAGGTATGAAACATAATAACCTAGGTTCTTGGCCAGTGGGAGTGTATTTGTAATACAATAAGTCGTTACGTACTACATAACGAGACTGGTCGATTTCATTATTATTAAGCCTATCTATTAAAATACGAGTCTCTTCGTCAGCGGATTGTGCTATCTGTGCCCAGCTCTTTGGCTTATCAACAGTAAGAACATCAATAGGATTCCTGCTGAGATAGTCAGCATGGGACATTTGGGAACCTTTACGGTATTCGATTGTGAACTGGAAATCCTGCATATACATCCACCAACGCGCGACGCGAGGAAGGAGGTCCTTCTTACGTTCGGTGAGTTTAAGAGCGTTGCAGTCAGTAACTATTTTAAATTTAATTCCTATCAAATACTGTCGGAAGTGTTGAAGGGATTTGATAAATGCTAGGGTTTCCAGTTCGTATGAGTGGTAACGAGGCTCCGCACCCTGCGTAGTCTTACTAAAGTACGCTATTACGCGACGCTTCTTATTGGGATGCTCTTGGATTAACACGGCACCGTATCCAATGGAACTCGCGTCCGTGTGAAGCTCCGTGGGCAAAGTGGGGTCAAATATTGCCAACACTGGCTCATTAGTCATACAATCGATCAAATATTTACGGGCTGATTCCTGTTCCTCAGTCCACACAAACGGGACTCCACTGCGCGTAAGTCGAGCAATAGGCGCGGTTTTAGAAGCGTATCCGGAATTATAACGGCGAAAGTAACCAGCCAGTCCTAATAACTGCCGAACTTGTTTCACATTTGTGGGTACAGGTGAACAGACTAAGGCTTGCACCTTTCTGTCACTCGGCCTAACCTGACCTTGACTGATCTTACGACCCAAATACTCTACCTCTGTAGCCACAAATGTGCTTTTCTTTAAATTAACTGAAAATCCAGCGGCCGTTAACGTCAACATAACTTCGCGTAAATCTGTCAGAGCATCATCCACCGAATTTGACAGTATGCAGACGTCATCGACATATACTAGTACCTTGCCCGAATCTATCAAGGATCTAAGCGTTTTTGATATAATCCGCTGGTATACGATAGGGGCATTTGTAAGTCCGTACGGCATTTTTAAATATTCATAGTGCCCCTCAGGCGTAACGAAGCTGGTTTTCGGTATGGAATCGTTATGAATCTGGATTTGGTGAAATCCAGTTGCCATATCGATACAGGTGAAGTATTTATGCTTGCCAAGTCTGTCAATGTGATCTTCTATAAGAGGCAATGGATAACGATCCCTTACCGTAATAGAATTTAATGCACGGTAGTCCACGCACATGCGGTCAGAACCGTCTTTCTTTTTGACAAGGATAATGGGACTAGCGTAAGGTGACTCCAATTCTCGGATTATATTTTTCTCCAACAAATCCTTAATAATTTCGCGCATCCTAATCTTCTCATCGAGAGAAAGTTTATATGGTCTATAGTGAACTGGTGTGTTGCTTGTCAGCTCGATGTGCATACTACCGGTATTGACGGTCGACACGGCAGTACCAATTATTAGGTTGTCTTTGAACTCTGCTATGATAGCCAAAAGTTTTTCACGCTGGGTACCCTTAAGCGGTGTGTTGATAGAAATTTGCTCATCCAGCTGGACATGAAACACACTGTTCGCGCGAGTAGACTTGTCGACACGCGTCAAACGTTGTTGTTTATTAACTCGTATATACGCAACGCCTTCCCGATTTAAAACATCCGTTCCAATGATAACGGGCACATTCATACAGGATGCGGGTACAACGAGAAAATCTATTTTTAACGATATATCATCAAATTCGGCGACTAAAGTGACGTAACTAGTGGACTCTATATTTTGGCTACCAATACCTCGCAAAAGTTGATAAGTAGGTATTTGATGACATTTAAAATATCTAAGCATTGTTGCGGATATCAAAGAGACGCGAGACCCACTATCTATCATCACGTCAGTAGGCACACCCTGTATGACGGCAGTGACAACATCGTTATCAATCGACCTTCCAGTTAGTTCGCGGCAAAAGTTAACTTTTTCTTTACGCGCTTCGGAACGTTGTTTGGCAAAGCATTCGCTTACATCATGACCTAGTTTTTTGCAGAAGGAACACGACGCTTTTTGTGCACTATAACCGCCAGGCTTACTAGATGACGTACTAGGTGTGTCTACGCTATCCAAATTTGTGGAATTATTATTTCTAGTACGCTTAGAACACGAGTCTGATCGGTGACCTAATTTGCCGCAAGAATAACATTTCACGCTTCTAGAACCACTATTACGAGTAAACGGTCTTTTTCTCTGACTTTGATTGACACGCGCGTCACGCACAGAATCATGGGAGTGCTTTGAATTTACATAAATAGAAAAGAATTCTACCAAGTCTTTCGGCGATAGCTTTGAATTAGTTGCAACTGCACGAATCTGAGGGTCCGTTATGCCACGTATAATAATTGAAACTATCAATTCATCGCTCAATCCTTTGACAATATTCAGACGTAGTAAAGAACGCCTCGCATAATCGGCGTATGTGGGATAACGGTCTGAGTTCGTGCTCATCACATCGTACAAGATGCTCGCGGTATCGATTCGTCTCGCACACAAGGGCTTAAATTCTATTTTGAAGTTTGTCCAGCTACGATCATTTGTAACCCACTCTTTAAGCCAAGACTTGGCGTCACCTTTGAGACAATTAGCGATCCTGGACAAACACTCATTATCATCCCACCCATTTATGTCGCGAGCCCTATCGACTTCCTCGCACCACGAATCGATATCGTTCACACTCGGGTCAAAATTAGAGATATAAAAATGGTTTGATCTTACTTTTGACAAAGCACTTAACGCTCCGATGATCCTGTCCGTAGCATCGAAGCTTGACGTTGCGGTCACTGCGGTGCCAGCGCTCGTATGAGACTCCGGCGGCGGACCGACAGTACTCACACTGGCACCCGTGGCCACCACAGCACCGGAAGAAGGCAAAACCGACGGCACTGTATCGCGTGCAGCGTTCACACTAGTAACGTTTTCTAATGCAGTTATTTGACAGAGAGACTCCAGCAGGTTGAAATACGAAAAAGGGACGGTTCAGTGATTTGCTCTTCCCCGCGGTTGGTGCCTCGGGGTGTTCCCCAGGGATCACTTTTGGGACCACTTTTGTTCATCTTATATACTGCGGACATAACGGACAGCTTCAAGGAATGTATGTACCACATGTACGCCGATGACACGCAAGTGTACATATCATTTAATCCTAATAACACAGAGGCTGCTGTAAATATCATGAATGCGGAGCTCGACAGGCTAGCAGCATGGTCTAGGCGTAACTCGCTGGTGCTCAACCCGCAAAAATCAATGTTTTTGGTGTTGGGGAGCAAAAACCAGATTAGGTTAATATCAACTTACAAGCCGAAAATCGTAATAATGGATGGCTCCATTGAGCAAGTGCAAACAGCACGTGACCTTGGCTTGATGATAGACCCGGAACTTCGTTTTGAGGATCACATCAATAGCGTTGCAAAAAACTGTTTTTATAGGCTCAAGATCCTATATAGAATACGAAACTACCTGAGTGTCACTTTAAGAAAAAGGCTTGTGGAAAGTTTGGTTCTTTCACAGATGAATTATTGTGACGCCGTGTATGGTCCGTGCCTCTTGACTAGGACTCAACATCTAATACAGCGGGTACAGAACGCGTGTGCAAGGTTCTGCTTTTATATACCTCGGAGAAGTCATGTTACACCGCACTTAAACAGTAATGAGGTACTTAAAATGACAGCGTGGCGTAAACTTCATTTAGCTACACTCTTGTTTGGAGTCATAAAAACTTGCAAACCTGAATATCTTTATAATAAATTAAGTTGGAGACAGGATCATTATAGCTACTCCGCTCGTTCTACAGCCAACCCGCTTACCGTTCCTCATTATAGATCCTCATCTTTTAGAGGATGTTACAAGTACGCCTCGACTCACATTTGGAATGATTTACCGCCGCCGATTAGATCTCTGAGTAAAAAAGAAATATTTAAAAATATTACAAAAGATATCTCATACAGCAACAGAAATGCGATCAATGTAAACATTACAAATAATTTTGATTTCAAAATCTACATAGAAATAACACTTACCTGCGCAAGGATTAGGGTCTATAGGTATTATTATTGTTACGAGCTGGGGTTCGACGATAAATTATAACACTATGCCAGAAAAAACTGTACTTTATTTACTAACACAATAACACTAGATACACACACTTAATTTTTCAACACTAATAAAACTCACTATTCACACCACTAGAACACTTCCGACTTATTTCCTTCGCTCTCGTTTGTCGCTCCGCTATTCACTTGTTACTGTCCGGTCCGTTCGCTCCCGCTCTATTTATACTGGCCGGATAACATCACTAGACTTTTCGAGACGACTCACGAAATTTCTGGAAACGTGTAACGTGTTTCTAGATGTCGCGTAAATGTTCTATTTACACCAACGCCATCTATTAGAGGATAGATGAAACAGCCTTAAACAACCGATACATCTAATCTCATGTAGTTCTCCCATTCACTGATAGATGGCGTTATTTTCAATTCGTAACACGGCCTCCCTCTTAAACGTGTTCGTCTCGAACATCGTTGGACCCATAGTAACGAGCCAACCGGTCCACATGAACTATCTTCGGTGCACCTCGCGACCCCTTCTGGATTCGATAGGTAACGTCGTTCATCCTGGTAATTATGCGATATGGCCCGTCCCATCTGGCTTGTAACTTAGGCGATTTTCCTTTGCTTCGTACTGGGTTATGAAGCCACACCAATAACCCCTCATCGAAGCCCTTGCTGTTCGCCCTCCGCTCGCAGCGAGTCCTCATCCTCCCAGACATCCGCCGTCCCGACTCCCATGGAGCTCCTACATTGCACACCTTGAATGCACCTCTGCTACGAGTGGGTGGCCTCTTGACAGCCGCACAACTTGTGCATTTGCGGCACCAATCCTCGACGTCGTTCCGACAGTGGAGCCAATAAAACCGCTCTCGGACCTTAGTAAGCGTCTTCTTAACACCCATGTGACCTCCCGAAGCACCATTGTGATAGAGCCGCAGTACTTCCGGCACCTTAGTCTTGGGCACTACCATTTGCAGATAGCATTGGTTACCTCGAGCGTTTTCCCATTTGCGGCACAGAACTCCATCCTGGATAACCAAGCTTTTCCACTGTGCCCAATAACCTTTGGTGACAGGGCTCATTGCTGCGATATCACTCCATTTGGGCCTAGGAGCGCCTGATTTCTTCCATTCGAGAATCGGCTGTACGTCCTTGTCTTCTTGCTGGGCACTCTGCAGAGCTTCTTTCCATCTGTCGCTCAGATCCGTCTTCAACATTCTCACTAGCGCTGCCGGCTTCGCTTCCTGTCTTGCACAGTGTTTGCGTTGGTCGGGGTAAGCCCTACCTGTCGGAGCATCTGCGCTACGTTGCTCTTGCCGCCAGACAGGTACGTCAGGTGACCCCTTTGGTGGAGACAGGGTACCAACGTGCCGCTTACGCTTTGGGCAGCTCAAGCGGATATGGCCTCTTTCCCCGCAGTTGTAGCACCGTGGTGAAGAAACAAATTCCCTGATACGGTAAGTTCGATCCTCGTGACGCGCTGCTTCCACCTCCAGAGCGTGGGCTAAGGCGTCCTTGAGGTCCTTGAAGTGCCCAAGCCTCACTGCTGCTCTTACCTCCAGGTCCCGGATCCCATCCGTAAACGCCTGTACGAGGTTCCCGTCAATAAGCGCAGGAGACGACTGGTATGCCTTCCTGACCAGCTTTTCCACCCCTAGAGCCCACTGCTGCAGAGTTTCTCCGTTGCGTTGTGTCCTGTCCTTCAGCTGAGCACGATAAACGTGTTCAAGGTGCGCGTCACCGTATCTCGCCTCCAGCGCCTCCAGGAGCTTTTCGTAGGTGACGTCTTGCCCGAGTGCCTCTAACACCGTCAAGGCCTGATCACGAAGGCCCAAGGTTAGGGCGGTGAAGGCCTGTTCTTTGTCCCACCCATTCGCTCGCATTACGGCCTCAAACTGAACCTTGTATGCAACCCACGATGACGAGCCATCAAAGGGTGGAACCTTAAACCAACGAGGCGAGGGCGCCACAGCTGCAGGTGCAACGTCGTTGGTCTCAAGCCCACGCAATTTCTTCTCCAATCTGGCAATACGGGTCTCGAGCCGGTCGTGTACACGCTTCTCAATATCGCTGATACGGGCCTCGTGCTGCTGGAGCTCCCCCTTGACTACCTTCAGGTCCTTCCCTACAGCGGCGCTGAGGTCTTTCATCACCACCAGCTGTTCCTCCAAACGGCGGGCCTGCTCCTCCTTGTCGCGCTGCAGCTGTTCCTCTAGGCGGCGCGCGTGCTCCTCTTGACGGCGAGCCTGCTCCTGTTGACGGCGGTCCTGCTCCTCTTGACGGCGAGCCTGCTCCTCCTTGTCGCGCTGAAGCTGTTCTTCCATGCGGCGCGCCTGCTCCTGCATAAACGCCATCAGAGCCGCGATGTCGGGCACCGCCATGGAGTGTGCGCTTGCAGGCTCCACTGCAGCCGCGGAGTCGCCTGATCCACCAGACGATGGAGAAGGAACGTCTCCGAAGCGTCTCTGGTCCAGGTCTTGCTGGCGCTGGTTCCTGGTACGCACTCCGTCAGTTTCTTCCTTCGGCATAACCGGCATAATTTATCCCTTTCTTCTGACACCAATTTGTTACGAGCTGGGGTTCGACGATAAATTATAACACTATGCCAGAAAAAACTGTACTTTATTTACTAACACAATAACACTAGATACACACACTTAATTTTTCAACACTAATAAAACTCACTATTCACACCACTAGAACACTTCCGACTTATTTCCTTCGCTCTCGTTTGTCGCTCCGCTATTCACTTGTTACTGTCCGGTCCGTTCGCTCCCGCTCTATTTATACTGGCCGGATAACATCACTAGACTTTTCGAGACGACTCACGAAATTTCTGGAAACGTGTAACGTGTTTCTAGATGTCGCGTAAATGTTCTATTTACACCAACGCCATCTATTAGAGGATAGATGAAACAGCCTTAAACAACCGATACATCTAATCTCATGTAGTTCTCCCATTCACTGATAGATGGCGTTATTTTCAATTCGTAACATTATGTACTACTCATGTATACACACATCATCCGAACGTTAGCAAGCGGCATGAGTGTGGCTGTACATTTATCGAATGGCTTGGTGGGTGGTTTGAACTTGCGGAGCTTCTATACACACAATACTACTAGTACTCATGCGCTGGCACATGAAACACACTAGCGAGCGAGCTCCTCGTCGCGGCGCCTGGACGGCAAGTGCAAGAGGGAAGCTAATAGTGGATTATTCGTGTGCGCAACCGACATCCATACCCTGTTACCAATATCTATAATTTATTTATACAATTTTATGTATATATGTATGTTTACGTATATAATTTATATTATGTATATATGTGTACGTATATTATTATATTTATGTTACATGGTATACTTGTATAATAACTACTACTCTTCAAGAATTATATTTGAATTTATTATGTAATATTATGTATGCCTGTTTTTTTCATCCGGATGTCACTTAGGGTTGACACAGAATAGCAACTCTGGGCTGTGGTTGTGCCACAGAACAGAATAAAGTTGAGTGTCAAGCCTGTTTTTCGCATTTATTTGTTAGTGTAGGTACATATTTAAGCTACATACATTCTACAGTGCAGTAAATTTACAACACTGACATGTATTTGTGGAAAATAAAACTATTTTCATTTCATTTCATTTTCATTTCATTTCATTTCATTTCATTTCATTTCATTACGAGCCAGAATTACTTCGAGTTGATCGCGGAGATCCGTCACTTCACTTCTACCCGCATTACTCCTAGTTGTACGTCTACCGGACATTTTTCAAAAACTTGAAAATTGACTGTGTTGCCAGGACTACCAAGAGTGGATAGGACTAACGGAGTCCTATCCCACTTCTGATATTGTCGCTAGGTTTATATTTTACTTAAAAAAAAACTATCAGTAAAACGACAGAATTATATTTAATCACAATTAAATCAGAATAAAGTTATTCAAACAATTTAAACACGGTATATAACAATTTCTACAGTCAACCGACAAGAGTTCCGCCTAACTACTGAACGCTGCGCGTGCCCGAAACGAACTGAACTGACGAGGCGCGCGCGCCGCTATCCTTCCCTCTGCGATGACGTTGTGGCGGTGGGGTTAGCCACGCCCATCACTGCTTCCGTTCAACTCTAACAGTATATATATATAATGTACATTCTTGGTTGCCGCGCGGGCGAGCCGCACGTCAGCTCGGTGTGCGAGTTGGGGCCGTCGTCGAACATGTCGTATTTTGAACGCTTACATAAGTTCAATTGTAAATTACTCGTAAAATTCGGATATAAACCTGACATATCAGACATTACAACAACGACATAATTTTGTAACTCGTATGCAGATGTTAGCTTTTGTTGGCAGATTTGCAATCTTTACGATATAAATTGGCTTGGTTGCCGGTCGAAACCAAACCGTCAAGTAGCTTTTGTTTCCAAGCGTGAGTGGTCTTCAAAGAAGTGAATAAATAAATGACATAATAGTCAATCAAAAAGTCTCGAAGTTTGTGTGGCATTCAAGCGCGCGCGTGTGGCGGTGACTAAGAGCTCAATGAAAAAGTCTCGAAGTCGGTGTGGCATTCAAGCGCGCGCGTGTGGCGGTGACTAAGAGCTGTTGTGATATATTCGCTCGGTTTGTTTCAATGCTTAATGACTGGGCAAGCCTACGAGTGACAGTGAAATCTTGGAGCTAGTGACAACACCGCGCCGCGCGGCTCGCACCATCGCGTCGCGTCGAGGCGCGGGTGCGAGATTCAATAACAAGTGAAGTGGAATTTAATAATTGTAGTAATATATAAAATTAAATAGTTCCACGAGTCTTGTACAGATTCTAGTGTTTGATGACTCGCTTGCTCCTTAGAACACCTCATACCTTGAAAACAAAACACCGCCTCGCAACATGTTCACTCGCAAACAATTGTCGAAACATTTTCCTCGAATGTTACTGTCAATTTTTCATAAATATTCTTTAAGTGTCAATTGTCTCGTGTTCCACGCCTCGCGGATCACTTTAACGCTACGATCGTAATGTAGATACTTCACAGCTGTTTTCATTTTGGGGAGAAAATGACGGCACTGGAATATATGCCATATACTTGTTCCTTAGAGTTCCCATATAGAATTCCTAACAGTGACAAGCTTTATATTTTGGCAAAGGTCTAAGATCGTAACCGAGACGACACTTGTATGATGATAATATTAATACTAAAATAAATATGTAATTATTGTTCAAAGGAGCATCACTAATTTAATAAACATACGATTGACGCGTGGTACATACAAGGTGGCTCCGAACCCAGGTAACCCTGAGTTAATAAAGCCCCTTATGTTTATATTAATAAACTAATTCGGCGTGTAACTAATATTGGTTTATACTACCTTGACGAAGTCGTCGAACTCTTGAGTCAATAAACTAAATAAATAATTGTGTTTCGGGATGGGTTATAAGTACGTAGTGTCCTTCAGGCAAAGTATAGTAGCAGATTCATACATAAAAGTGGTACATTACTGGATAAACTCTGTTACATTTTGAATAGACCTCACATATCAAGTGTATGGCAATACAAAGCAAAACCTAATCGTGCAAAAGCAAATACGTGTCACGAAGTGTCATGCGTCTGAACCACATTCATCAACCTCGCATCAGTAACGTGTAATCAAATCGAAATGTCGACACTAAGTGGCGTTTAGAACTCATGAAACAGTGAGTAATTGCAGCTATTAACTGGCAGACGTCGGTGCATGCGAGAGACAAATTGGTTCGAAGGATGTGTGCGTATGCGTAGGTAGTACTTACTTACTAGTTAATCAGTACCACGAGATTTAACATATCCTGTGTGTCCTTGTGTCACCAAGTGCACCAGACTTGTCGTAAAGTATCGCGGATCCACCGAACAATCCACCTGTAGCTCCGCCGGAGCAGCGCAGCTGTCGCGATAACGATCTAACTCGCAGCATACACACTAACTTGCTGATAACTCTCCAATAGTACAGCGTCAACTGTTATCATAGTTTAATACCAACCTGGGAGCTGTTTGGCTGCATATAGATCATTGTTATATCGTTGTTTGTCTATACAAAGAAAAGCTAGATGTAATCTTCTGTGCCGGTGTCGCGCGCCGACTGAGATTGAAAGTCGCGCGAAGTCTTTACACTGAGTTAGGAGTAACTTTACTAATTCAGAGAATATGGCGTTAATCAATAAATTAAGGAACAAAGCGTCGCCAAGGAGAGTCGCTGTAAGTAATAAAGAAACGTCGCCGCGTCGTCGCCGCCCCGCTGCCGCGCCGCACGCGGAGCCGCACCGGAGTCGTGCCGGTGTGGCGCCTCAAGCCGCGCGTGTCTCATCCGCCCTGCGCCGCTACCCGACCGCGCAAATTAATTAATATCCGACATAGACTTTAATTAATTTATATTATTTCTGCTTATTTATTAGCTCTTAAGTTAAAATGTTGCCTCTGCTTGCTTAGAGATTACCCGACGTGCTCGTACACGCCCCCGCTACGTTCAATACGAGGCTAAATTAAGAAAAAAAAAAAAAATTGTTTATTAATTTCTCTCTCACACAGAATAGTTAACAATCAGGTCTTTAATTAAGTGTTACATAATCAAGTAGGTGAACCTGTGTGAGAGACTGGTATCTGAACTAGGAGAACCTGTATGACAGATTACCAGTCTTAAAACAACTTAAACAAGAAAAACATTTTATGCGCATGTGTGTGTGTGTGTGTGTGTGTTTGTGTGTGTGTGTGTGTGTGTGTGTGTGTGTTTATATTGAGTGTGTGATTATATGCTATATGTATATGCGTGCTAACCCTACGACAATGTTGAAGTATCATCTTGGGATCAGAGACAGCTGATAAGCTAGTAACTCTGTTAGCTGTGTATAAAGATACTAAATTTATATATTAAGTTGTAACAAGCTATCCGTTTCCTCGTAGTTTAGGGATTTGAGCCATACAGACGTGTTCTTCTTGCAAAGGTGCTTAGGAAGTGAAGAGATGTTCAATTGTTTATTCACCTTATTATACAATAATCTGCCCAGGAATAAAAAAATCTGCCAGAAAATGCCGTAGACCAACGGCTAACAGTTTGTGGGCCAGCTTCGTCGTAAGGGGCAAAAGAGTGATGCCTTAGTATAGTATTAAGGACAAACAACTGGCGCACCGTTAGAACATCCGATAGTAGGTACAATTCCTTAGTAGGGTATAGGAAAGGCAAAGAAAGGCTTACCTTGAGAACTGCCCTTTGTGCCCTTTCCACCTTTATCAGTTTGGTTTTGCATGCCCCACCCTAATTTGAAATAGATACTAGCCGAACTCGAAACAGGAGCACACAAAAAATAATCCTTTAGCTTTATAATATATATTGTAATGATCCCTAACAACATTGACGACGACGCGCGACCATGAAACCACACTCTAGTGGTCCCCTATGTCAAATTAACAAAAAAGTTGCCTTGAAGGAAAGTTAAGCTTAAGGAAAGTATTTATCATGGTGAATTTAAGTCCAATGGTTGAAGATCCATCCAAAAAACTAAAACTATTTTCTATTTGCGTACTGATCGTTTGTTTGGGATGGAAAAATATGAGCCACGATGGCAGACGAACGAAAAGAAATAGAAATGTGTAGACTTTATGCCTTCATGCTAAAATATAAACGTTCAAATAAATAGACACATTGATAAAGACAAGAGCAACGTACGCCGAGACGTATCACACATCACTTATGTATAAAGTACTTACAGCGACGATAAACATTGAAGAGTCTATATAACGTATTTTTGTAGGATGAAAAGCAGAATATATGTAATATAGAGATAAGAGAGCGCTGACGAATGAACACAATATAAAACTGCACGGTTGGCATAGTGGTTTAAGCGGTCGCCTCAGCGCTTGACACTGCGCCAAGTGTTGTGGGTTCGATTTCCACACGAGACAACACTTTGTGTGATCCATAAATAGTTGTTTCGAGTCTGGGTGTTCATTGTGTCCGTTGGTTGTATATTTGTAAAGTCCCCCGCGACACAGGATTTACTCCTAGCGCGGGAGATGTCTTAAAAAAAATTGATGTTAAAAAAGTTAGAAGATTTACTCAAATCGTTTGTCAGTGTTATGTCAAATGAAGTGAATCTATTGTTGAAGAATGTTTGATAAAAAACTCCTTGGTTAACGTATTCTGTAGAAGAGCCGTATCTAGTGTATCAACAAGCATTTATCATGTGCATAAATCATGCAATAATAGTTAGAACATCTGTCTAATTATATCAGGATAGTGGTTACGAAATTCGGGTCATGTCAAACTACGTATTAGTTCAATATGCCCATATATAATATGAATTCATAAATTTTTCAAGCGCACAACCTAATATGATCTTTACAAGACGTCACATAGAGGTGTGAAGTGGCAGTGGCAGACACGACCCGGGCACGACACGCACACGACCCGGACACGATACGTACACGAGTGTGACACGACACACGTCACGCACTGATTCCATTTGCATAACAATTTGGTCGCGCCGCGAGGGCCACGCAGGACCGCACCCCAATATTTGTTACTCTACAATATAATTATGTTGTTTCACACACCACGACAAATTTAATAAAACGCTCACAAGCTCGTATCCTCCTGACACTCGTAAAGTTTAATAACATAGCGATACCATCCTCGCACTCTGTGGACCGAGTAAAAACCTGTCATGTACAGCATGTTACTATTTCCGAACGTATAGGTTACGAGCAGGCGACGCAACCCTTCGACGCAGCCGTCATTCCATTGATGGGTGTCATAAACAAAATCGAAAACTAATAAATTTGTAATGAATCAAAAATAAGACTGCCTCCGTGGTCCAGTGAATAGCGTATGCGACTGCTGATCGAAAGTTCGATTCCCGGAACGGGCAAAACTGTTACCCGATTTTTACGAATTCGCAGTAGCAGCACGGAGTCTGGTACTGTGCCCGGTAACGACAATAAAATATTACGTGGGATCTAAAAATTCATAGCGAAATGTAAGTGTAATAATACACCTCTGCCTATCCATTCGGGGATACGGGCGTGAGTCAAAAATATATTGACCTAAATATTCGACTTGCATAAAGTATAAGCTTGATCCAGTAGGGAAAATAAAATATATCGGGATGATCCGGTCCCTAGTAGCTGTGTAGGAAATGAATCGGAACCTCAGTGTGACACTAGGTAAGTGCTGCAGGTGACACCACATACGTTCAGTCGGCTGCTGGCGCCTCCACCGCAGCGCCATTGTAGAGCGCACAACTGCCAAGTGACACTTCGACGCGACACTCATTTGTACCTTACACACCCCGCAGTTTACTTAACTGCCTGTTTGTACTTCAAAGACAAAGCTAAATGAATCACGCCGACGAGGCAATTACAATAACGCGTAATCGTAGCACAAAGTCGAATAAATCAGACAGTTTTAGAACCCTCCTCACCGACCGCGCCTACTATAAATATATTGACTTACTACTTTCAAAGAGTAAACAGAGGCTGTAAATTTCAGATATGAATTATTTCTAACTAGCTCTGGCTGTGCTGCGGTGTAAATCAAAACGAGCCAAACTCATTATGAACGGGAACAAAGTGGAAGTTGTAATAAAAAATTACTTAAGTTTTTTATATAATTTTATACATACACATACATACATACATAGACTCACGCCTGTTTCCCCGAAGGGGTAGGCAAAGGCATATTAGACGGCCACTTTTCGCCAGTGTTTTGATCCCACGTAATAGGTGGCGAGCCTATTGCCGCTTATCGGGATATTTTGATTGCCAGAGCCTCGTCCATTGATCGGCAGGTGCACCACTTGCAGGTGAGGTTGGCTTGGGACCCTAAGTTCTTGGTGGGATACTCCAGGTGAGTGTGGAGACTTAATAAATAAGCTCATGTGTGGAATGAGCGTCGTCGCTGTGACAACATTGTGTCGACACGTTCGCCGGTTAATCCTGTTGTCTCGCCGCCACATGATGAGCCTCAATATTACAATAGCATCACTGCCATGGCTTATTTTCTGTAAGCTTTAACTTGAACAGAACCGCAGTTCAGTTAGTCAGGGAATAAAACAATAATTATCCACTGTAAGTCGGTAAAGATTATCCGTTCTTTAAATAGCTTCTTGTGGTATTGTCGTGTCTCATTAAAGTACTCAGTATTTATAATAAATGTTGTTAAAATAAAGCTTCCAACATGGCACAAACTCTATTACTGTAAAACAGAAACTTGCAAACATGTGACACGACGCTACATGTTAATGCAATGTCGTTAGTAATTGATATCAACACCAATTTGTCAATAATGAATGCACAACATTATTCGACACAAATTTCGAATATCGTTTTCGGTGTCGGAACGTTAAATAGGTCGTAAATAAATGGACGACAATTGAATGCGACGCAAATGAAAATAAAATTGCATGTGCACCTCTCAGCGCCCGGACACAATGTACTATATTGAAATTCACAGCGCCAGCATTAACGTATGTCCCGTCCGACACCCGCGCGACATCGGCACGAAACCGGGCCGGCGCCCTGTGACCGCACTACGTCCCGCGCTGGCGAACATTTCATTCCACATCGAAGTGGCTGCTCACCGTTTATTGCGACTAATCGACGACATCTGTTTGCTCGCGATGCGTAAAGTGGCGTAAGCACTGCCTGCCGCCTGACATCGCGTCCGAATTGTACCAATAAATGATTATATCCGCTTTATTTGACACTCAACATGTCGAGCAACCCCTCACAATTCGAGCTTGGACATTTCTCAGGAGGAGGTGTGACGAGAAGGAAATGCCTCGTTTATCGTACGAGTGGGCAAGTGGCCGCGTCGGGAACACATTCGGAGGAGGCCGACGGGACTATATTTACGTAATCCATCGGTGAACAGAGCGAGTACGCGGGGTTGAAAGGTTAGACAGCGATGCGGTGCAATAAATCATGCAGCCAATCCAGAAAAAGGTGGCACCCCGCTCCGACCTAATGGACTCCCGAGATACTCGCCAACATAAAATCCGACATGTTCCGACATGTATGTTCATTGTGGCACTGTTTAATATCCGTCAGTCATTACCCCTGACCTTGTCCCGAGAAACATCCCAACTGAATACGTACAAGAGAAACTCGTAAAAATATGCGGTCGCAAACACTCGTCTCGTCTCGAACTACTCAGAGTGAAAGTACTTACGTTCGTAAATCACTCCGCGTCACTCTCAATAAACTTAAAAAAATCTCAATGTCTTATTACACTTTTTATTAACTTACTAACATTAATTTCTATGTGTCGATTCAACAAAAAGTTTTCCGTCTGTTAACTCATAAAATCTAATGAATTTCTATGCAAAGTGGTTTCATACAAAATTCAATTGATTTTGTAAATTAAATCCGTGTCCATAAATTAAGTAAGTACCACATTTTATTTTGTGAATCCTGATTTGACTTTGATCCTTTGGTATACAAAGTGACGCTTATAACTGAACTTGGTCGTAATTAAATAACTAAAATTAATTGCAGTTGCTTTAATTTTAATAAGTGTTTTCTAAGTACGTGTTTGAGTTTTATTGACTCAGTTAAAATGCACATGTATGTGTTGTTGTGCACACATTAGTATTTAAAGCGCTCAAACAAGTATAATAACGCCACGTGCGGACGCTAAGTATACTCAGCGCCATAATCCGCGCGCTTATATCTGCATTATGTCGCCGGTGAATGTTACAAAGTGTATTTAACTACGTAGTGACATAAAGAGGCGCCGGGTGGCGGTGGCTGTATTGTGAGTCGCACGTGAGCATCAATCATAATTACAGTTAGTCAGAAACACTTGCTTGCCGCGATCTTCGCCTCCATGTATTACACGAACCGTTCTGCAACTCAGCGCCGACTCGGCGCTGCAATTTACAATCATCTCTATTATACGATTCGACAGCGCTACCACGCTGACTTAGCTCGATATAATTTTTCGAGATACTTTCTTTTTATAAAATGAGGATGCCTAACGAGCTATAGTCCGTCTGTACGCAATAACCAAACAGGCTCATCGATACATATGTACTAAAGTACAGACTACTGACACGAACGAGCCATCACTTAAACTTGTAACTTTAAGAAGAAGGAAAAGAGGACAGCTTCGTAGCTGTCCTTCTCCTTTTATCCTCCTTGTTCTCTTTACTTATATATAAAATTTGAAGAGCTGATGGGTAAGTAAATGACACTCTTCAATAGGAAGCACAGCTAAGCAGTAGGAAGACTGCTACTTTACGTTGATGTTCTACAAGAGGATAGTACCTGCGTCAGATTAACGAACTCAATGGCGTGCCGCCGGCGCCGCGCCGATTCATTCATTTATGCTGTGATCAGCGTGACTCTAACACTGAATCATTTAACGAAATGTGAGGAAGATATCGACCTTTGCGGCTAAAAGTGTAATGTGGGTGAATAAACATGTTCTATATTGAGCCGTGCCAGTCGCGGGACAATAGTTTGTTTATAATTTTGCTTATGTTCCAACTTGTTATGGACAAAGTTTTGTACAAACGTGCGTCACAGGCGCCTCATAAGACTGACGTTGTTTCACCTTTATATCGATGATAAAAATAAAACAGATATCACCGTAATGTTAAGAGTAGCTTACAAATGCACGAGACAAATAGATAGATGGATAGAAGATAGAAAATTCTTTATTGTACACCATATAGAATACAAATGCTACATATAATGTTATACAATTTTACAAATGTACAATAGGCGGCCTTATCGCTATAAGCAATTTCTTCCAGGCAACCTTGGGATGGACTAGAAGAGATCAGATAAATAAAAACAGTGGTGTAGTCATAAAATGAAGTAATGATCCATATATACATACATAAGTACATCAAAATAGTATATCACAAGTACATAAATAGATAAATACATGAATACATAAGTACATAAATACATCAATACATAAATATATAAATACATAAATAAATATAGTATACATAATTATAGCTATACAAAATACATAGATACATTGAACTAAATAGAATATAAAAATTCAGTTACATAGCCAAGTAATGCTGTTTTATGGCGCTTTTGAATATGCCAAGCGAGTTTGCTTGCCTAATTTCTATCGGCAACGCATTCCACAAGCGTACTGCTTGCACAGTAAAGGATTTGTCATAAAAATTTGTGGACTGTGTTGGCATCTGCAGCCTCAGATCCTTAGACGACCTCAGAAACTTTGCATGTGTGTCATGAATGAACTTAAAACGTTCTTTGAGATACGAAGGGGTGTCCGGGTTGAATAGGATATTATACAGTAATGTAAGAATGTGAGTATTCCTGCGAAGACGAATTGGGAGCCACTTGAGTTTGCTACGAAATTCTGATACATGATCATATTTACGTAATCCAAATATGAATCTGATACAAAAGTTTTGGAGACGCTCAAGTTTATCAAGTTGCTCCTCAGTAAGGTCAAGATAGCTGACATCAGCATAATCGAGTACTGGTAGAAGTAATGACTGTGCAAACGCAATTTTAGTGGACGTTGGGAGAAAATTCCGCAGCCCACGCAACGAGCCTGCTGACGCAAATAGTTTTCGACTAGTCTCCTGCATTTGATACCTCCAGGATAAAGTTTTATCCATGCATAACCCCAAATTTTTCACGTGATCAGTAAAAGCTAATACGTTGCCGTCGAATTTGATCTCAGGCAGCATTGACCAATTTAACTTAGAGATCATTCTGGGACTGCCGATAAGGATTATTAGCGTTTTAGATGCATTAATCTTGAGCCGATACTTTTTACTCCACTCACAGATTTGTGCTAAGTCCGAGTTTATATCAGAAAATACATCTGCTACCGATTCTAGTGGTGCCTGCGAGTAAATTTGTAAGTCGTCTGCATAAAGGAAAAAATTAAAACGAAATTAACTGTTGAGAGATAGAATTTATAAAAATTGCGAAAAGTAACGGAGATAAAACGCCACCCTGTGGAACACCGGCAGTCGTATTACACCAAGAAGAGTACGATTCCTCAACGCGTATACGCTGACGCCGCCCAAACAGATAACTATGAAACCAGTCAATCACCGTTGGAGATATGTTAATATAATAATGTACGTTGTCACGCGCCATAACGTCGTACATTCACTTGTGCCGCGCCGCGTCACTGTCTACTCTGTATAGTTCATTCATTTTACTTTAATATTCTATTTCATATAAACAGGGAAAATTCTGAGTTGAGAAAGTGCTCATAAAACTGACAGAAAGCGGGGGCATTAAATGCAAAACATCCTAAATACTTCTAGATATTTGTAGGGTACGATCCATTTATGCGCATATGGATGGACGATTCTTTAGTATATAATCAAACAATGTCGTGTTTTGAGTAGTACATCATGCGCGAGTTCTTTTTGAAGGTTATATTTTGCACGCAGTTATTGTACGACGTGTTTCAATAAGTGGTGAGCCGCGACAATATCATCACAAAATTGAACTAATTACGGTAAAGCGAGTGTCTCGCGGCAACCCACTGGCCACACTATTATTACGCAAATAATTCGTGCAGTGAGGCGCACCTAAACCCGCGATTATATTCAGTCGAGAGAGCAGCAGCAGTCAGGAGCACGATACAATCGGGAGCGGAACGCTTGTGTCTTCGATTGGTGTTAGTATGCTAATGTGAGCCGTTGCTTGGAACTCTGCGCTCGCCGAAGACAATGAGGCTCGTGTATGTGTGTATACTGATGGCAAGGCGTATACGGCAAAATATTATATTAAGTTAAAAACTCGATGAAGTGATCGTCCATAGTGTGGTACGTGCCTCGCGCCTCACGTCCGCCTCACCTCGCGCCTCACGTCCGCCTCACCTCGCGCCGCAAGCCGATACCAATCACACGATTGTGATGGAATTAATTTAGTAAATATATTGGAGCACATCCAATTACAAGTTAAGCGTGGACCTGAGCTGTATAAAACAATGTGCGACTGTGTTATTATAGCCGCAGTATTTGCGTACTTGTTCGAACATTGCACATACATCTCTGCATGTATTACAGTTCAAAACATTATGCCCGCTTCAGCAACTTGAGTGAAACTTTGTACTTTGCTTTCATAACTTTGCGTAGTACCTACCTACTTTTGACATAGTTCTAGTAACTTCTTAATCTTGCTGAGATAATTTTAAGGACATAGTATAATTAATATATATATTAATTTTAATCAGGAATGGGAACCGACCTACATTACATTTCAGGTCTTTCACCATTTTCCAAATAACATTGTCTAACGTGCACACGAGGACGTAAGGTGCTGGGGTCTGACCTGACTACAGGGGGCGTCGCGACGCATCACGTAATCACATGTGACGCGGCCTATTACGCAGCTTACTCACAGATGGAGCCTGCATTCTAATTCTACCTATTATCTAACTAGGTTCGCTCTTCATCACGCTCTAATAATTTTCTCAAGCATAATTATATGTAACATTTGAGTTATCTACTATTGCAAAAGTTATTAGTTATTGATATCATACTCAAGCAATAAATTATGTTCATTTAGTGAGCCTCCCAAAGTGAATACGGTGAAACAGGAGCAGTATAAACAAACAGGAATGGACCATACATTGTGACACGTCGCCGGCACCTCGCATGCTACTCGTCGTGAACACGTCACGTCCCCATATCGGTGTCATCCTGCCTCGTGTGTCGGCGACATCACGCGTGTTTAGATAAATCACTTCCTTAGAGGGTGTCCAACTACACACTCACCAGAGCTACGAGCTACGAATCGCCCGTAGCCACGGCCGTGCTACGACATAGCTCTATGTGAAGAGAACATGTATAATAACACTAAGGTAACCGGACACAAACTTCATAAAAATAAACGGTCAGAACTGTCATGTCATGTCAACATCAATCTGTGATTGATTATCTCTTTACTACACCTGGGATCCGCCTAATTTATTCAGCTCGTAAACCCGGCCAGTATCTCGCTATAAAGTAAAATTATGCCAATTTGTTATTGAGGTGCTTGTACACGGTGCATGTAGCTGGAGCAATTAAAGGTGCGGGTTATACGCGTGAGTAATATGCGCAAGCTACTTGTTCAAGTTACTCGATTGTACTTGTACGTGGTGCAAATAACTGGAGCAAGTAAAGACGCGGGCTACTAGCGCAAGCTGTGTGTACAAGTTATTTGTTCGTGGTCAAGAGCTAGGTACATGTGCATGCTATTCGCGCGGTAGCTTTATGACTTGAATCGCGTCAAAATATCTCGACGAACGAAAATTCTTTTAAAATCATACGTTAAAAATGTAATTTTAACAAGTAACATGCGCGAGTGACCCGCTCGCGCCGCAGAGCACGCGAATTACTTGCGCGGGTGGCTCGCTTTGGTACATGCTCGAGTAGCTGGACCCGCGCATTTTTTTAAACGATATTTTTACGGTGCATATAACCCGCGCAAGTGCCTCAACATGCTCAAGCTACATGCGCCGTGTACAAGCACACGGATAACATACATAAATACTATCTCCTTCATTAGGATTCATTTATTGGCATTAAATCGCCACTCGCTTAAGATGCGGCTCTCTTTAATCAGTCAACAACGTGTGCTGTAGGTATCTTATTTTTAGGGACTCATTACGGGATACTCGATCGACCGCCATTATAAAGATGTAGGTCCGCCGGACTCATTTAAAAAACAAACGTCGGTTCGTCCGCGGCACAGATACAAGTACCCTCAGTACCCGCGGTACCCGCACGTACATAATCTAAGCGAAGGAGGTCCTGCCCTGGAGCGATTCAGCCTCTCCTATCAATAACTATGTTTCATATTATTCGAGTACCTATGTTTAAAACTGAATACCATCCATTTACTAAAACTAGTGTACTTTTAAATAAACGAAGTTCGAATTTATTTCATTACGAGTATTCTTGAAAAAGACTATTATTGAAGAGGCGAAAGCCTTGTGCTGTACGTAACGGACTGCGAGACGATGACCTCGGCTTCGATCCCCAGTTACTGAGGTAACCTCTGACTTTTCCAAGTTATGTGTGTATTAAAAATGTTAATTATCGCTCGCTTAATGTGCGCGGTAGATGACAATAGGCTCGCTCCCTGTTACATCGGGGCGAAGTGTGGGTGTGTAATGCACCTCTGCCTACCCCTTCGGAGATAAAGACGTTAAGTTATGTGTATGTATGTACGAGTATTCTGCATCGTGTCAGCTATTCAAGAGTGGCGCCACAGTTGCTCTACATCGAGATTACGGAGCCAAAATTTTACGTCACTTTTATTGAACTGTACTGTTTAATTAATTTTGCAAAAATAAAGCTCAGCTCTAACTTGAGTTAATTGAATAAAATCTGTTAAATAGGTTTTGTCCACACATTATTTATGAAACAAAACTTAAAGTACTATGCACTGGAACTCTTCTAGTACTTTAAAAAATTTACAAAGCACGATCATTAGCAAACATGTTTTGGAACTCAAACATGCCATGAATATACGCCTTATATAGTTTTATCTACAGTAAGATCTGAATGCCTTTTGAACCGGCGGGTTGCCGGTTCAAAATAGATTTTAATATATGCGCAATTATGTACACAAATACCAAAAAAGAAAGCAAATAGATATCAGAGTGTAAGTGATAAGTTTGTGACGTACTAAGTAGTGGCGCGTGTCACTCGGCGCGCCCCGCGGCGTCGCTCGTGGCGTCACGCACACACACTCTACTGCCTCACGACACACTCGCCATTTGTAACACTAGCCTCATACGTTCTCGATAAACCAGACAATATATATATATATATGTCGGAGATTGGAGAACGGAACGTCAAATCTAAATAGATTTGGGCGTATTCGGATACGATGGTTGGCAACACTGAGGTGGGCAGTTGACAGCTGTCAACGGGCACTTTTGGCGACAGACACAGCGGAGGAAACAAGTGTGGCCTACCTACGTCCGACTTCGCCGCGTTTCCAAAAGTAATCCATTTTCATCCGAGCTACGTGTGCATATTTAGTTTGTGAAGTGAACTAATTAGTTTGAGTAAAACCTATTGAGTGTATACCGAGTCTTATTTTCCTGAAATGTACGATGGAGGAAGATCTGAGAAACAAAGAACGCCCACATTATCCTACGTTACCTACGTTATATATTTATAAATTACGAACTGAACACGTGTCGTAAGGAAAAAGCCAATCTAAGGCTTACCTAAAAAAAACAAAAATCAGACAAGAATAAACGGCGCTGTATATCGAAAAGACATATCAATATCTGCGGTCTAAAAATACGAAGCTAATCAAAGAAAAAATTCTATCCCCTGAGGGCCAAACATTGCGGTCACAGCGGCAGAATTTCCTTATAATTATTTCCTGGATTCTGCTTAACACGTGTCACATTTATAAATAAACAACTTTTGCTATTAAGTCATGCGTTTTTGACTAATTTAGAAGATTAATAAGTGGAGGCAGTGTGTGATGTGAAAAATGAAATGAAATTGCATGAGCGACATCATCACGTGTCGCCACCGCGTCGCCGTCGCAGCTGTAACATCGTCTCGAGTTTTTCGCGTATCTTTGATATTAAACAATAACAGTAAATCTGCCACTGATCCTGGTAACCTTTCACTTACGCCGGGAGCCTCCCTCACCCTCCAAATTAAACCGCCTAAATAGTCTTTTATGTTAGAAATTTGTCTTTTACCGCCGTTATAAAAGTCAGAACGCTTGGCGTTCTTTTGTGCGTCTGTATTAATATCTCCGAAGATTCATTGATGCCGACATCGACAGCGGCCGCTGACGTGTGTGCGTGTCTGTGCGCATGTGTGTGTGTGTGTGTGTGTGTGTGTGTGTGTGTGTGTGTGTGTGTGTGTGTGTACGTGTAATCGCTCGTGGCGCGTGTTATTACGATTTGTTCAACACAAATCTCGTTAAGTTAAAATTGGCGCTCACTTATATACAGGGTGGCGCTTGCATAGGGGGAATTGATTTAAAAAGGACGTAGCATTGATGCCTATAAAATGTTTTATATCAACAAAAAAGGTCATGGGGCCAAAATAAAATAATAAAATGTTTAAACAAAATAAACAATAAAATATGAGTAGCAAAACGAAACACCATTTGTAGACCAATATGACATTAGGTTACTGACCTTTGTAAGAACGGCAACGTGTGCTATGCGGTAGACGATGCCACGGAGGTAATTCACATTTATTGACGAATTACCTATTTCAGTAATCCTACACATCACTCCAATGTTTGGTCACTCATTAGGCAAGCACTGGTGTCTTCTTCATATCAACAAAAACCCACTTAACACAAACCCACGTAAACGGTAGCACAACATTTTCAAATTCTCAAAATGGCCGCCATTGTTATCACGAATTACTTACCTATTTCAGTAATTCTACAAATCACTCTTATGAAAGTTCAGTAATTAGGAAAGCACTGGTGTCTTTTTCACAACAATAACCCACGTTACACAATCATATCCGCATATTCGGACGACATAAAGTTTGTCATTATTAACACAAATAATGCAAAAATGACGAATGATAAAGTTCACTAACTTTTGAACGAAATTAATGATACCCGACTGCGCGACGCAAAGGAGGGTAATGTGTTTATCAGTCTATGTATGTATGTATGTATGTATGTATGTATTGAGGTATGTATGTATGTTTGTTTCTATGTGGCGTTATAGAGACCAAATGCGTAGGCTGATTTTCATGATTCTTACGTCAATCGATTCGTCTTAACCTTGCGAGTGTCACTAAAGAAATGACAGTAATCAAAATTCACCACAGCGACAACCAGACGCCATATTGTCAAAGTGGAAAAAAGAAAGTCGATGAACTATGTCAAGTGGCACCCCACTTGAATAGGTATTTTAAAATCATTTTTCATTTAAAATAACAGTTTAGAATATATAACGATTTAAAGTTTTTTAACAAAACAATCATTCTCGCAAATTTTCTTACTTATTGATTTAAGTTACTATTTCAAGTATAAACGATATACAAACAAAATAACTAAAAAGTATAAAATAAAAATTTAAAGAAAAACAAAAAACCCCACTGCATCGATATATGTATAATACTACCAGATATCGTGTCCGCGCCAAAAAACCGTCTCGGCAAATAACGGCTCGCTTGACAGCGCGATCGTATATTGTGTTTAGTTGGTTTGAAACACAGCCAACACGTCAATACGTTTCACAATGCCGCAGTGCCTAATAAAAAGTTGCAAAAATAATGCCCGATAATGCAATTTAACGGATGGAGTATCTAACTTTCGGTAAGTAAATAAAAAATAAGTAATATTTTAAGCTAAGAATTACCAAATTATATCATATTTTGAACGAAATTAATGATTTAATCTGCCATAAAAAATTTTTGACTCACGTCAAAAAATCTTGACAAGCCACAGATAACAGTGATAACACATAAACAAACCAGAACAGTAGATGCATGGAGGTTATATTTTTTGTAATATTTTTTAAATAGTATGTTACCAGAACATCGAAATTGGTTGTTTAAAATTGGTTAAGGATATTTGAATTATTTGTTTTTTTAACCACTTACGAATAAATTTGAAAGCTTAGTGCCTTCCGTTTGGTACCATTTTAATTTTGTCCAATTTGAAGGTGGTTTAGTGTTTTGTTAAAATACAACTATGTTTATGTAATTAAGTTACTATAATGCATGTTGTGTTTACCTATTAAAGGTGTGCATTCAGAACCTACGTAATTGTAATAGGCTTAATGTGCTTATTGAATGTTAAATATATTTTGGTGAACCTAAATAAATAAATAGAACTGTCATTGTACCATGAAGATTGAAGATGATTATAAAGATATTGAATTGAGCTGTATTTTTATTTGTCACATCCTGCGATATCTAGCTTGTTGTGCCGTCGACAATTAATACATTTGAAAACAGGTACTTACATTTTTGTGTACACTACAGTGCATAAAAAGTAAATAAACATTATACACAAAAAGTAAGGCTAATCTATAACTGCTATTATATAACGATGCCGCGGGGACCAGATAGTTAAATTATAAGTAATGTTTACTAAGAAACATAGATAGCCGAAACTTAAAAGTAAAGAACTAGTAAACTTTTTACGTTCATTCATATTATAAATTATTTTAGTGTTCTGCGCGAGTCCATATATGTCATAGTCCATACCATGTAGTAAAATTCGAATTCAAAAAACGAAAAAATAAGAAAATAAACGAAAATGACGTTTTTTGTCACGACTGGTCGTAAGTATTAGATAACATTTTTATGATTTGTGACTTTATTACTCGGTCTCATGGTTGTAATTTGGTTGAACTTAAAACTGTTTTAAAACATTTGTCTCTGTTTGGTAGGAATCAAATATCGTGGACAGATTTTACCTAAGATTTTGTACGTGACCCGTCATCTTGTCATAGTAGAAGGTATTATATATCGATGCCCGACTGCATAAAAACTAATTTTAAAAAATACGTGAAAAAATGAACTTAAATAAAAACTAAAAAGAAAGAAACAAGCCCAGTAGTTTAGAATTCTGTTTAGTAATACTAAATAACTACACAATTGAAATAGTTTTATAATCGATTCACACATAAAACAAATTATAACTTCTAATGCAGAACAGAACGACTCAAAGTCGGGGCCCATTCAAATTTTACCAATCAAATCTTCCCAAGGGGCCCCGACTTTGAGTCGTTCTGTTCTATATGCAGTCGGGTTTTTTGTTTTTCTTTAATTTTTTTTGTGACACGTTAATACGTTAACAACAATAAAACACAACATGTTTTTATACAACGAACTATTCATTCTTACTTGTATTAACAATAATGCTATTGCTTAATTGTGTTGCTAATACGACACAGCTAAACAAGTTTATGAAATACTATGCACATACTTCAATTAGTTCAGTAGTTTTAGTACATAGTTATTATAATTCTTAAGTAGATTGTTGAACCCATCAGACCATTTAAAAAATACCATACGGAAAGACCTAAAATAGTCAATAATTATTAACTTATTTCAAATGATTAAATAATTGAATATCTTTACATGTTTATCATTATTTACCTATTAAAAAACGTCGTCTTTATTTGTTGTCTTTTTTTGTCGATTACATTAACGTTAAATACAAACAATGTCGATACAATAAACAACAAACTTTTACGGTGCGTAGGACTTTTTATCGATACTATCATTGATAAGACGATTACATTAAAGTTAAATACAAACAATGTCGATACAATAAACCACAAACTTTTACGGTGCGTAGGTATTTTTTATCGATACTATCATTGATAAGCCGATTACATTCAAGTTAAATACAATCAATGTCGATACAATAAACAACAAACTGTTACGGTGCGTATTTTTATCGATACTATTTACAATATTTGGTTCATAATTGGGCAACTCTATTTGGCTCGACTATGTTTGTCTTTGTCACACGTAGTGCATTTACTGTGTATACCTAATCAGGTTTTTTCGTGCTTGCGGAACCGATCCATTTTATTATTATGTAACTTTATTGAAAAGGTAATTAGGAAGTTTCAAAAGTTTTGTTCTGTTCAAAATGTTACGCATTAACTTGGGCGCAAAAACCTACAACGACGAGTCTCAGGTAGATACCTTCGAGGCAAAGCGACGTTGCACGAAGACGTCATCGTCCTAAGTCGTCGAAGCGTCAACGCAGACAGAGAGTAATAATCCCCGCGCGGTCTCGGGCATTTTCTTTACGGATTGCGTATGCTCAAGATTGCGCGCGACCTCGCGAGCCTGCGTGAGTAAAACGTTCTGGGTTACCACTCTACAGTAAATTTTTTGTCGCGAAAGTTCGTTAAATCCTGAAAATACGCGTACGACGCGGGCGCCGACTAGACTTTGCGTGGGGATTTCCGCGTATCTTCGAGGACGCGTGAATATTTGTTATCAGGTTCAAGCATTTATGAACTTTATTATAAAAACATTAAAGTTTATTTTCAAGTGCGTTGATAAAATTCTCTCCGCTGCGCTCCGTTCTGTCTGCGCTGAGCCTAGCTTCGGATGACGTCGAGGCGTCGCGTCGTGAGTAGTACCTAGCGAGTCGGTCGAGAGAGTAGGGTCGTTGACCGTTTTGTATCAGCTGTATGGAACTCAAAGCGTGTGCAAAAATTGCGGAACTTAAAATCGATATTGTGGCTAAACTACTGCACCGATTTAATTGATTTTTGGTACAAGGATTAAGAATATTGTAAGCTATGCCTTTGTTTAAAAAGTGCCGCTATGCAAGCGCCACCCTGTATACTTAATAAACAAATTATTGCCTTCACAGAGATTTTATATATTCGTAAGAAAAAGGCCAATCAAGCACATGTCAGGCTACGCACAATATGTGGTTCCGAATTTGCCTTACCTAGTATCAATAATTTTTAATTAATCATAATTTTTATCTCATTCATTTACATTTCATTTTACCAGTTCAAAGCTACTTTCAAAACATACTGTTCAATAGAAACAGTGTTTAAACCGAACCCTGATAATAGTTTAACATACCACAACATATGCACCGGAGTAATACACCGCATGAGTAATGGACGAATTAAATATTGTTTTCTTTAAACATTTATTCTAACGCTCTAGTATTTACAGTCTCCATGATGAAACATTGATGAAAAAACGAACGGATTACAGTAACAATTGAAAGTTTCCTTTTAGTCAACTACAGAACTCTAAAAAACATATTATTTCCATAACATTATCATAATGAGCGCTGTGATTTGTTCGCTCGGTTTGTTCTTCGTCTCCATATTGTAATGAGTTCGACGCCGGTCGCAGTCACACTCGGTCGTCTCGAACTCTATCGGACACCTGGCTCACTCATAGATTTACGTCTTTAATTATTCTGCGCGAAGATGTCGTTCTATTGCCGGCTCTACGTGCCATAAAAATAAAAACAATTTATGTGCAGCAATTTTTAAGTGGAGATTGAGGACCGACGGAACAGACTACCTGACTCGATTCATTTTGGCTTAACTCGTCGATAAAATAAGTATCCCGATAATATATTTTTGCCTACAGACATAAAACCATGCGGCCCAAAGCAATTTGTCGATACGTTTTTAACACATAGTACAAGATTGGAGACATTATAATTCATCGGTTCAGTGATCCATGGAAGGCCCGCAATCATGATTGGTTCCCGAGAGAATGTTTGAGGCCTGCTGTTTATGATTAAAACACAACTAAACATTATTGAACACCGCGCTCATCGATGTTGCGTAAACAATTACTTTTACGGTATCAACACGTACAATTTAATTTCAATTATAGTGCCCAATATCTGTTTAGTGACATTTACTTGCCCAATTTATTTAATTGGTTGCTATGTTTACGAACGTTTAGTGTTGTGACCGTAGCGCGCAAAGCACGGGAGGGCCGCGACCACCTCGCGCCTCATTACACGTGACACACGGCGGCCGCTCGTTACACACGCACCATTTGTTTATCAATAATACGATATACAATACTATTCTGTAAACAAAAAATAGTCGGCCGACATAAGCCAGAAATATAATAAACGATGTATTTATAGCTGCGCTGTTTGACGGCAAGAGCGTCGCTCGATTCATTCCAACGCTTCTCCGAATATAATGGATACAAAAGTCTTTTTATTTATTTAGTTTTCATTACTTAATAACCGTGAAGCACGCGTCACGTCGCCGCCGTCGACACAAACACGCTGCGAGCAAACGTCCATCTATCACGGTACATCGACGGGCGCGCCACACTTAACGGGTTTGCTGATTACTGAAAGGCGTTATTACTGAAAGGCCGTATTCATGTATTCATATTGTTTAATATGAATACATGAATACGGCCTTTCAGTAATAACGTCGATTTAAAAATTATTATTTAAGATAACTTGATAAAACCCATTCAAAGTCAAAGTCAAAGTCAAAAATCATTTATTCATCTAGGTCACAACGTGACGCTTATGAACGTCAAATTTTTAAACAAATTAATAATGCTTCTACATTTACATTTACTGCCCATTCGCAAAGCAATAGGTAGAACCGTGGTTCTACCTATTGCTTTATTACTGCGAAAGAACGGGCATTAAAACTCGTGGCCACTCTTTTTAATCGCCAGTGTTATGGTACATATCTTGTTTTTGTAAGGAGCTGCAACTGTTTCACATTGTAATTACTTACTTGTAAATAGTAAATAAGACATATTTAATAACTACATATTATATACAAAATATGTAGTTATTAAATTAAGTGCTGTAGTAGTCTTCAAATGTTAATCTTGTGTAACAGGAGCATCCACTTACGCTTTATAATGTAGGCAACTCGCGATCATGTTCAGAACTATGGTGGAAAAGTATGTTACAGAAAGTGACGGTATATGAATACACGAAAATTACAAAAACGTTAGTATCCAGCCCATGATAACGAGTTACCTTCATCTAACACTGTAGCAAATTTTAATAAAATTTGTGGAACAACAATGAAAATGTAAATGTAGTAAGTTGAATGACCTAATAATGCATGAATATTAAATTAATAGAACTAGAGATATTATATAAAAAAAAAACTAAAAAGTAAGGTATCTATATAAATTAAAAAAATCAAGAGTTGGCTAGTGTAAGTGACCACCTATCCTTATCACTGAAATAATCATTAATGGTATAATAACCTTTCCTAATAAGGCAGTCTTTTATTTTACTTTTGAACGTACTAAATGGCAATTCTAAAAGACTAATTGGTATTTTATTGTATATACGAATACCTAGCCCTACAAAAGAATTATTAACTTTATGTAAACGATGATAAGGGGCATATAACTTATGCCTGTTTCGAGTATTTATGTTATGTACATCACTTTTTGTAGTAAATAAACCTATATTTTGCCTAATATACAATATATTAGCAAATAAAAATTGCGAGGCTACTGTAAGAATCCCTATAGACTTAAAGCGTTCCCTAAGAGTATCTTTTGCACCTAACATGTATATTGTCTCGGTTTTCCAACTGAACAAAATGCTTCAATGATACTATAATTATTTGTGGCTCTACTGGGAGTAGACTTTGTATTTTCCAGCTTCCATGAAAAAGTTACCTACTGTGAATAGATAGATATGCGGCTTGAATTTATATTGAAGATGAGAAGAACAACAAGAACTGTACGACCAGTGACATGGCTATCGCTGAAACTCGTTTAATTCTCATATCAGTGGGGTCACCGGCACACTGACCGCGTTCACAGACACTAGTCGTCGTGAGAGAGTACGGCTCTAATCCCTCATCTAAAACGTACAATGGAGCATAAAATTCGTTATAGCGCATTAAATATCTAATTGCCTGAGGAACCTATTTCGGCGTGAATTTTTATGGCACAGTCTTCAATATTACGCACTGCGACTTAAATCTTTGCATAATTCTCGAATCAGTAAGGATTATAGTTTTCACTGCTTTATTATGAAGATTAATGAGGAGATGGCATTAAGGAAATAAAGATACAGCGCGGGGAACGCACGGGACTCGCAGGGATGGTTTAATGAATTGTTGGCGTCTTGTCAAGCGTTACCTACTACTGGCGCTGATACACCTGAGCAATCACTTGTAACAAAACAGCGAGCATTCGCCGTTTTCTGTTTTGTCGAACCGAACATTTTCACGATAATTCTAGCGAACACTCCAAATGCAAATAGTACGTAGAATATAGAAATCGCACTACAACAACATTTTTACCCTATATGTTTACTTCAGTTTACTTATGAATTATTTCTAGAGCTAGATACATAAATAAATGACGTTTCTAAATAATAAAATGGCATGGAGAATGCCGAAGTCACCGTGTTGGCTTTGGTAGATTTCTCTAATGCCTTCAATACTGTCAGTCACGACATCCTCCTTGCTATCCTTTCCCACCTTATGATCTCCTCTGAGGCACTGGAATGATTCTCGTCCGATCTTCGTGGTCGCCAGCAAGCGGTCCGCATTGACGAATCCTCATCGAATTGGTGTGAGATCGGCTCTGGTGTTCCACAAGGCGGTATTCTCTCTCCTTTGTTATTTTTAATATTCATCAATCTCGTAACCCAGAATCTTCAATGCGCTTATCATTTGTATGCCGATGACTTGCAGCTTTATGCTCAAGCTAGCGTTGAAAATATATCGTCTGCCATTGACACTGTTAATAGGGATCTAGAGTACTTACGTAATTGGTCTTACTCTTTCGGTTTGACGATAAATCCAACCAAGTGTCAGGCTATAATTGTGGGCAGCCAAAGAACGTTGAGCAAATCAGACAAAACTGCTTTGCCACCTACAATATTCAACGGTTCTGTTATCGAGTATTGTCCAGCGGTCAAAGATCTAGGTTTACATATTGACACAAATTTAAATTGGCGCGCTCAGGTAACTAATGTTAGCCAAAAAGTCACCGGTACCCTTCGCGCTCTGTATCGCCTGAAGAACTTTTTACCGTCCAAAACTAAGATAATGCTTGTGCACACCTTAATTTTCCCTGTGATCGACTATGGTGATGTGTGTTATTTCGACCTGAATGCAGACCTCCTCAATAAACTTGCCCGTCTTCTAAATAACTGCATTCGATTTATTTTTAATCTTCGCAAGTATGACCATGTGTCTGCTTATCGTTCTCGCTAGAAATGGTTACCCATTCATCAAAGCCGTTGTATGCGCGCTCTCACTACACTCTACTCTATTCTCATGTCTCCTAACACACCTTCCTATCTAACTTCTCATTTTCAATATCTGTATTCCAGTCATAATAGAACTCTTCGCTCCTCTAATAATCTACTCCTCCTATGTCCTTCACACAGCTCTGACTTCATTCACTCATCTTTTCCCGTGCAATCTGTCCTTCTGTGGAACGCCCTCCCTCTAGAGATCAGGACAGCCACCAGCAGATACACATCCAAATCGAAAGTACGACAGCTCCTACACTCCGAACTTTCAGGATCATCGCAGAATTGATATCTCTAGTTAACTTTATTATATACACCGCTATTTTTTAATTAGTACAAAAAATTTAACAGAGCACTAAGTATCTTTAACTGATCATATTTATGTAGTTAAAAAATAAAAACACTAAGTCCCAAAACTGTCTCAAAACTGTCCACAAAAATACGTGATAATTGGTAAATGCAATACTAATACTATGACCGACCCGAGTACTACAAGTATCATAGTAAAATGAATCATTGATAAATTCACCTCCCCTCCCGCCCTTCTGCGCCTGCGCCACGCCCCGACGATGCGACATACAGTACTAAATTGTTAGCAAAATTGAGCGTATCTAATTTCGTTGCAAAAGTTAATTGTTTGTCTACGTTTGCCCGACGCGATGGCCTATCATATCAGTTCATATCACGGGAGTATGTAGCTATGCTGCAAAAATCGCGAGTGCAGCTGTGTACCCATGGACATCTTATTGTGAGTGTACAAAAGTGATCCAGTCAGTGTCAAACAATTAAAACAGTGCATATTGGATGCTTTTGACAACGGTGGTGGACATTTCGAAGAACAATGGAAATACTTGTAAGTTTAGTAAATAATATGTACTTAAGTAAATGATAATTTGATGCGGGCGGCTCAAAATCGGTCTGTGTTCTCCACACACCTTGAGGAAGGCCTATGTCCAGCAGTGGACGTCTCTAGGCTGACATGATGATGATAAAATAATATTTTTAAATAGCAGATGATTCTAACTTCATAAATACGCCAAAATTACTCTTTTCGTTTAGTCCAGAAAACCTTCTTTTATTTTGATATTTGTTTGCTTTCTAATTACATACCTCCGTATTTAATTACTTGTTAAACGATAAATTTTACCGATCCTAAGCCCGAATGAAGTATGAAAGAGAGGGTAGAATTAACAAAATTAAAAAATCACTACCTACATTTATTATTTTTCTTCATTTTATTTTCTATGGCTACCTACATCATAAGTGCGATAGAGAGAATGCGAATGAGTAGGATGGAATATTATCAATGAATTAGTGAATGGGTTGTAAAATATGACTATGATTTAAGTGAGAATTTCTACAATAAACAAATGATAATAACTTTGCTCTTTATTGATATTATGAAATTCTTACGTCACATATATGATAATAATATCTTCGCTAATCTGTCCTTAAAGTTTTTGTACTAATTAAAAAATAGCGGTGTATATTATATTCATATATATTTATATATTTTACGTTTACATGTAGGTTTATATTTTATAGTACTTATTTACTATTTTGTATATGTATTGTATGTAATTAGTATGTAGTTATTGATTTGTATATATAAATAATAATGCTTTGTTAGTCCCTAAGACTTCAGCTTGCACCTACTTCATATATCTCTGCATCACCCCAAGGTAGACTGTTAGAGAATGCCTCAGGCATTAAGTCCGCCGATACATGTATATTATGTGTATGATGTCCAATAAATAAAAATAAATAAATAAAATAAAATGCAGATTTTAATTTGAACAGGTTTAACAAATCACAAAAGTGTATGTTCCTACGTTCAAATTTATTTATCGATATTGAGAGTTTATCAACATTCTATTCAAATTAATTCTGAGTAAACCAAATCTAAGGATCTATTGTAAACATTATCGATATTTATTCTGAGTAAGCCCATCACTAGTTAAGTCAAAATTAGTGACAAACTACCAAAGAGATTGGATATATATATAGAGGTAGTCATATTACTTACAAATTGAACACAGTCAACTGACGTGTAAGAAACAATTTAGACAATATTATGCCATCAAATTACATAACCTTAGTGATTTTTTCTTTTATAACAGTTCTATCATGATTTTGAATTTAGCCGTATAATATTTATATCGACTTTTCAAGTGTTGTAAAAAATCTTTTCGATATGTCTATCCACCGTATATCTTTGCCTCGTTATTTTTTAGATTATATGTGCACGTGATAAAGAATTATAAAATAAGTGGATTGCTGCAGTATGTCGTGGAGAAAATTGGGTGCCTAGAAAGCACCATAGAATTTGTTCCAAGCATTTTACTGCGGAATGTTTTTATAGTAATGACAGATGGCTCCTCCCTTCTAAACATATCAGTGTGAGTGTTTAAATAATTACTTGCTAATAATTAAACTATTAGCAACAGTAATGAATTCCGAAGCTTGTTAGAATACATCATATTACAAAAAAAATATGCACCTATAGAAAAAATCTGATCTTTCTTTACAAAGACAGTAATATTTAAAGGACAGTAATTTGAAGGTTTGATAAGAACTGTCTGCTTTCATAGTCACGACTACTGAGTGGATATGCATCAAAATAAGGGAATCTTCATTTGAAAGAAATTTTGTTAAATGTCATCTACCCAGAGACCAAAACTTGGTTGTTCTTGTTCGACTAGTGGACTAATAATGTGCCGATCCCAAGATAAAATTGAAGGGCTAGTCTAGGCACATTTTTTTTCTTTCTAAATATTCTGTGTGTCACATGTATGATCGAAAAGTGTCCGATCCCGCACATAAATTTTTTACACATAGATATTTTGTATTACCTACACTATATAATGGGAAAATGACAATAAAAAGTGATTATTCTTAATAACAAACTTTTGGGGACTATTGAAGATTTTCATTAAATTATTTATTTTAACTTTAATTTTATGTGTTTTGGTACAATAATCCATGTCGACCATGCCTTTTCTAATAATGTGTCGATTTGCATAATATATGACATTTACAGTTATCATAATGCCTGAGCATGCGTTTTGCCTTATTCTTAATAGTTTACTTTCTCTAGCAAAAATGTGTAATTTGGCCAAATTACACATTTTCTAAATATTCTGTGTAGTGAAGACACATTTGAAGCTTGAGGATTTCACACCTTCTTGCATTAAACGCTGTCACCGGATGGGGAGACCTGCTGCTCCCAACAGACACCGTCCCATACTTGTGAAGTTCCAAGATGTCTTGATGCGTGACAAAGTCTGGTTTGCCAAACCCAAGTTCAAGGGCTCAGGCATCACAGCCTCTGAATTTCTGACCAAGAGCCGTCATTACGTTTTTATGGCTGCTCGGGAGAAGTATGGCATATCCAAATGTTGGACTAAAGAGGGCATTGTTTATGTCCTGGGGACAAACGGCGAGCGACTTCGTATGACTTCTCTGGTCGATGTCCAAAATCTTTGCCTCGTCTCCGTGGAACAGCAGAGGCAGACGGTCCCTACTTCGAAGAACGAGCCATCGAAAGCTAGACGAACTGCAGCGTCCAAGAAGTAGTGTCGTGTATTGGCTTTCATCTTCTAATCTTCTTCTTTGTCGAATCCCAGGTGGGTGGTTGTATGTTTATAATCCATAAACTGTAATAATATTGTTAGTGCAGGTGCGGTAGATAATCTACTTGACATATTTTTCTTTTAATTTTATTACATTACCGACTATTTAATTATAATTTTTTGATAATATTGGTATGACAGTGACAGTTCTGATGTTACATTTACTTGTCAATGTGTATCGTTCGGAATTAGTAACCGATGACATTTGCGTTTATGATGGGCCATTGTCACACGCCACTGCGGTTAACTTGTACCATTATTAATTTAATAGAAAGATTGTATAATTTTAAAGCATAGAACGTAAATTTGACTACACTACCTGGGATTAAATTTAATTTATATCTGATATTTTACTGTATTGTGTTTTTTTTTCTTTGTTTAATTATTACTTCCTTACACTGAATGTTGCACATGTATAATTGTATTTTAAATTGTAAAAACTGGCAGGTGGGCTTTATTGAGTAGTGTCGATTAGTAGTACTGATTTATTTGACTTAGATAAAGTATTTATATATAACCCATATTTATTTATATTATATTATTTTATATATATTATTTATTAATTAGTGCATGGATAGTGACAGTGACGATTTTTATTCTGCTAGTAGCGATCAAGACAGTTACATAAGTGTTCCTTCTTTGGTAGAAAACTTGCAATCTTTGTTCTCTGGTGTTTCGAGAGACTTTAATTGTGTCCATATTAATGCACAGAGTATTCCCGCCCATTTCCCTGATATGCTGGCTAGTTTTGACTGTAAGAATATCCATGCTATTCTAGTCTCTGAATCATGGCTTAAGCCATGCATTCCTTCGGCTTCGTATACTCTGCCTGGCTTCCAGCTCATTAGGAATGACCGGACTTGGAGTGGTGGCGGTGGTGTTGCCATTTATCTCCGTTCACATATTGCTTATTCAGTATTAAACATGTCCCCACAACCGCCCCCACCCAATGCCGGTGAGCATCTCTTCCTGGAAGTTGAGCTGCACCATACAAAAATTCTCCTTGGTGTTTACTATTGTCCATCTTTGTGTGTTGATTTCTTTTCATCCTTCGAGAATCTTTTACTTAATCTATCAGTCTCTTACAGTCAAACCATAATCATGGGTGACTTTAACACCTGTCTTCTTAAAAACGATTCACGTTCCTCTTCTCTCTCTTCTATAGCTGTCTCCACTAATCTGCATATACTTCCCCTGAATGCCACTCATCACTTTCCAAATTCTACACCTTCACTTTTAGACCTCATATTTGTCTCATCGTTTGGCCATGTTGCTAAACATGGCCAATGTAGTGCAGATGCATTTTCCTACCACGATCTCATTTATCTGTCCTATAAAATGCGTCCCCCCAAGGCAAAGTCTAGAACTCTCTTGCTTCGCAATTTTAGTGGTATGGATATTGATAGTCTCATCGATGATGCTAAGGCAATTGACTGGAAACCACTACTGGATGCTGAAACTGACCACAAAATCGAGTTATTTGAGAAAAATATTATCGACCTCTACGATGCTCATGCACCTGTTCGTGCTATTAAATTAAAGCATGCGCCTTCACCCTGGCTTACTGAGGAAATAAGAGTACTGATTCAGAAAAAAACAGCTGCTAAGTCTAAGTTAAAATCAAAACCTACTGAGGTAAATAAATTAAAATACATTACACTCAGAAATCACTGCAACAGGGTGTGTAGGGATGCACAACGCCAGCATATCCATAGCTCTGTAGAAAACGGAGATCCAGCGAAACTATGGAAATTTCTCAAATCTTTAGGGGTTGGAAGGCAAAATCAGAATATTAATCCTTACAACTTTGATATTAATTTGCTTAACCAGCACTTCTCTGCTTCGTCCAATTTTGAAAGGACAATCAAATTGAGTTCAATTAATTATCTTTCATTGCTTTCAACTTTTGTCTTTAGTCAGTTTACTGCATGTGATGTTAAGAAGAGCGTTTTATCCATTAGCTCTAACGCTGTTGGTTCTGATGGTATCACCCGTAATATGATCCTCCCCATCCTTGATATTATCCTGCCTATTATCACGCACATGTTCAACTTCTCAATAACTAGTGGCGTGTTTCCTACAGCTTGGAAGTATGCTCATGTGGTTCCTCTACCTAAAAAATCCAATCCTGTATCCTTCTCAGAATTCCGGCCCATATCCATACTACCCTTCCTTTCCAAAGTCCTTGAACGTCTTATCCATAATCAACTCAACTCATTCCTTATTAAAAACAACATCCTCAATCCTTTTCAATCAGGTTTCCGTTCAGGTCATAGTACCACGACTGCACTTGTCAATATTACGGATGATATCAGGTCAGGCATGGAGGATGGCAAGCTCACAATTCTCTGTTTGTTGGATTTCAGCAATGCTTTCAACACCGTTGACTTCGATGTTTTCCTTGCCATTCTAAGCTCTCTTAGCATATCTCCATCAGTGATAGACTGGTTTCGTAGTTACCTGTTTGGCCGCCGGCAGCGTGTCCATCTGGATGAAACGTATTCGTCCTGGTGTGACAATACTGCGGGTGTACCTCAGGGCGGCGTTCTTTCTCCTCTGCTCTTCTCAATCTTTATCAATTCAATATCTAATTATATTTCTAGTTCCCACCACCTCTATGCAGATGATTTGCAAATCTACACTCAAGCGAAGCTTGAAAATTTGTTGTTAGGCGTCGCCAGTATTAATAAGGATCTAGTTGCTATATCTGAATGGACTGAAACGTATGGTCTTAAGGTTAATCCCCTTAAAACACAGGCTATAATTATCGGCAGCTCTAGACTTATTTCTAGGATTATCTGGTCTATGCTTCCCCAGGTGTCTTTTGCAGGTGCTTCTATACCTTTCAGTAAAGATGTTAAGAATCTGGGGATATACATAGACACAACATTTTCTTGGACCATCCAGCTACAATACATCAGTCGACGTCTTTTTGCTGCCGTGGCATCATTGAGACGACTGCGTAATTTCCTTCCGACTGCCACTAAAATTGCACTTGTGCAATCTATTCTTCTTCCCATTCTTGACTATGCCGATGCCAGCTATCTCGATCTCAACAATGATCAGCTTGATAAACTTGAGCGACTCCAAAATTTCTGTATAAGATTCATATACGGGTTACGCAAATATGATCATATCTCCGAATTTCGCATGAAGCTCAAGTGGCTACCTATCCGCCTTCGACGGAATACTCACATTCTCTGTCTTCTCTATAATATTCTATACAATCCTTCATTTCCCTTATATCTCAAAACACGCTTTGAATACCTTCACGACACACATACGAAGTGCTTAAGATCATCGGAGAATCTTAGATTGAAAGTTCCTTCACACACTACGGTTTTCTACGACAAATCTTTTACTGTACAGGCTGTACGATTGTGGAATTCGTTGCCTGAGACAATCCGACAGGCTCAGTCCTTAACAGTATTTAAGAAACTCGTCACCAATCACTACTTGGCAGATATTCCTTGACTGCTCTTTTAAACTTGCACTAATATTATATATGGTATCTATTTATATATTTTATAATGTATGTATATATATATTTATTGTATCTACCTATTTATATATTTTATAATGTATGTATTTATGTATTTAGTAATTTTAGTATGTAAGTAAATAGTATTGTTATTAGTTTTGCTGAGCTCCTATGAATACACTATTCCATAAAGTACACCATAATTTACCCACTCTCTCAGTCACTAAATCATTGTATTTCATTCTTGGTTGTCTGGAAGAAATCGCATTTTGCGATAAGACCGCCCTTGTACCACTAGACTTAAGTTCTTCTTTTGATCTATGTATTCTTGTTTTTTCTGGTGTACAATAGAGAGTTACTATCTATCTATCTATCTATCTGTGTGTCACATGTATGATCGAAAAGTGTCCGATCCGCACATACATTTTTTACACATAGATTTGTATTACCTACACTATTTAATGAGAAAATTTCAATAAAGTGATTATTGTTAACAACAAACCTTTGGGCACTATACAAGGTTTTCTCTGATTTATCTATTTTAAGTTAATTTTTATGTTTTTTGCTTGATAAAATCCATGTCGACTAAGTCCTATCCTTGTACAGAATTAATTTGGATATGCCATTCTCAGTTATCATAATGCTTAAGCTATGAGTTTTGCTTTTACTTAATTATTTGCTTTCTCTAATAAAAATATGTTATTTAGGGGTGATGATTTATTTATTTAATATTTATTAATCCCACTTACAGCTATCATTACAGCTGAAAAATTAACTTTAAATAAGTATAAATAAACATTTATGCCGAGGGTGTCGTATGAGGCGACTAAGAGAAACACGAGAAGGAAATCTCGAAATAAAACCCTATACGAATACGTCTGCCTAGTGTGGTATAATAGTAGGCCATACCTCCACCACGGAAGGTTTAAGACCAGCAGTGGACTGGAAAAGGCTATAAGGGATAATAAGGGAAAAGGTTGATGTAAAGAAAAATACCATGAAAATTAGAAAATAATGCCTCGAAAGATTATGTGCTACTGAGTACCCATTTGAAACAAAAATATATAAGTTCAGTTTAAAAATGCAAGATTGTGTAATAATTATTTAAAGACTGTGCATCAACTAGCGTTCTGACTGCTGTGGACACAAAGTTACGGAATTTAAAATGTATAACATATAAATAATATACTTTACAAGTCCGTTTGATTTTGAACCTATATTGAAACTTTAATCGATATCGATAGCGGATTTGCTCAGTCACTATTAAATTAAAAAGTTACGATATTTGTGTTCGAATTGTCTTTAGCCCTAACTGACAAACATAGTGCCATCTTCTTCTGGCAACTCTAATTTATCATATGAGTGAAGGGTGTAGCTATATTCAATTTGTTCTTAAAAATATCGTTCCTTCCATGCTTCAGTTATTCTTCTGTGCAAACAACGAAGAGTCTTCCCTAGATTAAAATCTTAAGTCAAAGTGAAGTTTAATGGCTCATTCAGACAGAGAGCGGTCACGCGGTCAAGCGTTCAAGCGCGTGACCGCTCTCTGTCTGAATGAGCCCTAACCGTCATTGAATTGAATTCTATGTATTCTATGTATACAGGATGTCACAAGACCCATCACCAAGCCGAAGTCTACTCGATGTGGACATCATGCCAAGTCATACTAACCAAAAATAATACCTGGGAAACGTTTTTTTTATATTTTTTAAACCGCAATCAAAAGCGCGCGCGTGCAATGCTCGAAATACCTACTTATCCATGGGGTCATAGGGCATCTAAAGTACACATTTGCGGGGTAAATGCATTGATTTTGTACCTAATTAGAAAAATTCCATACTAACTTCGAGCCTCAATATCTCCTGATCCAGTAATTTCCCTGGTATGGTGCCGAAGTAAAAAATGTTCGTAGTGATTAGTACAACATGGGATTTCAGTTTTCGTTAAGGGTCTTGTTACAGCCTGTATTCTAAGGCTCCCCCGAATGTTCGTGAGAATGCTCACAAAAACACACTCATTTTTTTTGTAACATTCGCGAGAATGCTCTTTACAGGTGAATGCTCTAGTGTATCAGCGCCTCGGTGAATCCTGTCAACTTATAATTGGACACGTAATAAAACATTACCGGACTGTGAACAGGAAAACTCTAGCACTCGCAACAACAGCTCTCAAGATAATTTTGTTATATGACGTGCACATGAACTCAGGCAGTTTATGTCGCGACATGAGGTAAGCGCAGGTAATAAGATCAGTAATAGTCGTATCGACGGTCTCAGGAGCCGCACGACGCGAGTTACGAGCCGACACCTCCGCGCGGACACTTTACGACTCAACCTTATGTAGGTGCACAGGTTTACTACAACTATCAGAACTTGTAGCTACCGAGTGCAAGTCAATTCAATTTCAATTCAATCTAACTGGATAACTTATTAGATATTCAAAGTGCACAAGTTAAAATAGTTCCAGCTACAGCGATTCTTTTAGAAGAGTAATTTATTTAATTTGAACGCAAATTGCCAAGTCCAAGCTGTGCAGTTAAAGTTTAGAAGTTGTATTCTCGCTAGATATACATTTAACACAGGACTGTATAGGGTTAGGGCCTCGGGTCGGGTCTCAAAGTACAGGGATCTCGTCAAAATTTTAGTGTTGAGTTGGGACGAAATCAATATTCGAGTTATGACACATTTATTCAAACCTTCATGTTCTATTTTTCTTCTCTTCTCTTTTTATTACAAGCTTTTATTTACTTTCGCCTTTCCCGGCGACGGTAATGCAATCTTCCAAGAATTGATTCACTTCCCGGTTTCATAATGAGCTGTTTTGCATGCGTGTGTATAATTGGAGCTGGTCTGTTCATGGAGTTGGAAGGTGGCTATAGGAACATAACGCTACAACCCCTTTATTTTTCTTTCTTTCTTCCTTATTTCTAAGTTAGATATATATTTCTCATTGGTCTCGTGGCATAAATGTGCGCGAGGGATTGGGAGGTCTCGGGTTCGATTCCCGGGTCGGGCAAAGTGTTATTGGGTTTTTCCGTTAGGAAATTCTCAAAAGCAGCACGGTGTCTGGTAATGTGGCCGGTACGGCAATCGGCTCGCCTCCTATTACGTAGGACTTAAAAATTCATGGCGAAGTGTGGGTGTAATATTCCACCTCTGCCTACCCCTTCGGGGATACAGGCGTGAGTCTATAAAAAAAAAGATAGTTTCAAGATTACTTTGTCACGTCGAATATCACAGGGATTAATTTAGAACTCTTACTTGCACACGGTTTCTGACAATGTGAACTTTAACGTACTATGAATAATACTATGGAGAAGTGGTTCGATGCTCGTACGTAACTAAGAGGAAACACATTAAGTGTACTGAACGTTGTTGTTATTTCGTGTCTTTTGTCTGTTTTATTGGATGTATTGCGTTGCGATCGTTACTCTCTTGTGCAAGATTATATAATAGAAGTAAATAGGCAAATTTATATTCCGGCAAAAAAGCGACTGTAACGAAATGATTAAAACTCTGGTCACACATTCCGACAATAAACCCACCCAAACATCCCACCATAAACACATTCGTAACAAGAACAATTAAGCTTAGGTACCTAAGGGGGCCTAACAAGAGAACATCTTATTTGTAAACTACATAATGCCGATCGGGCCGTCACGTGCGATGACCTTTCGACTATTCGGAAGATTTACACTTAGTTTCACAAACAACACAAATTCTGTCTACGCTTATCAGACGGCCATATTATTATCTCTCCCAAAACGCAAATTTACCGGGTGACTCAAACGACCAACAAAACTTTCGAAATTCGGTTAGATGACGTCCAAATCGCCTTCTTATATTTATTGTTCGATCAGGAAAATAGTTTAAAATAAGAAAAATCAGTAAACTAAAGATATTACTAAAATATTTAGTAATAAATGAATAGACTAGAGCGATAATTTCCCTCTCTCTCTCCAGTAATCTAACGTCCGCAAGTGAGAGCAAATGACGCCGGCCATATCAAGATAATGGTGTGCCTCATCATAAACGTCCTCCGAAGATATACCTCGATATTCTCAAGTCAAATTTTACAAGGCTTTTGCTGAAATAGGATTAATATTATTTTTCTACTAGCTGACCCAGCGAACTCCCTATCGCCTTTTTAAGAGTTTTATTTAATTCCTTTTTTTTCCAAGCCCCTTTTCCAAAGTCACCATTGACTTAGCGCTCAATCTCTTATCATTTCAGAGTCTATAAATGATGAACAAACAGACATAGATTTTTATATAATATTGAATTCCCCATTCCTTAAAATATCGGAGACGATACCAATATCGACTTTAAAAAAAAAACCGTCCGCCATCTTTGATTTCCTATCAGCCATCTTTGATCACGAAATATATGTTGTATTTGGATTCACCATCCCTTAAATCATCAGAGACGATACCCATATTGATTTTTAAAATTTTTGCCATCAACCATCTTTGATTTCCCATCCGCCATCTTGAATCACGAAATAGATGTTGTATTTGGATTCCCCATCCCTTTAAACATCGGAGACGATACCCATATAGATGTTAAAACAAAATACCATCCGCCATCTTTGATCACGAAATAGATGGTGTGTTTGAATTCCCCATTCCTTAAAATATCGGAGACGATACCCATATTGACTTTAAAAATAAAAATCCCGTTCGCCATATTTGATTTCCCATCCACCCTCTTGAATCACGAAACAGATGTTGTATTTGGATTCCCCATCCCTTTTAACATCGCAGACGATACCAATATTGATTTTTAAAATTTTCCCATCCGCCATCTTTGATTTCCCATCCGCCATCTTTGATCACGAAATAGATGATGTATTTCGATTCCCCACCCCTTAAAATAAGGAAGGCGATACCCATATTGATTTTTTAAATTTTCTCAACGGCCATCTTTGATTTACCGTCCGCCATCATGGATCACTAAATAAATTTCATATTATTAATCAGCGTCCCGAAAATCTCGATAGCGATACGCATATAGATTGTATCCTATTCGTTTAGCCTTTTTTTTCCTTTGACCCAACCCTCCCCCTTCTCGTTTGACCATTTTATTATTTTTGTCTGGCCCCTAAAAGTTGTGGCGTAATTTTATATAGCCTTTCGGAATAATTGGGCTATCAGGCAATAACAATTTTTAAAATCCAACTGCTAGTTCCTGAAATTAGCCGACATTATCTTTTAGCCTTTGCCCGGCCCCAAAGGGTCGAAGCGTTATGTTATATATCCTAAAATAAATATTTTTTGAGATCCGACCGGTATTTCCTGAGATTAGCGCGTTCGAACAAAAAAACAAACTAACTCCTCCGCTTTATTATATTAGTATAGATTATACACAACCGAGTTTCTGGCTTTGATGTATAGTCATTATAAATTATGATTTTAATATAGAGCATGTCGCAATGGTTTAAGCGGACACGTGGCGGTTTAGTAATGCGCGGTACGACTAGTCTTCTGGGTTCGATCTCCACACGAGAAAATACTTTGCATGAATGGATCATGCCTTTGTCGGAGCATTTTGTGTCCCTTGACTGAATGTTTCAAAGTGAAAGTTGTAATTTTTTATACTAGTATTGTTTAAAAAACGGCGACTCACGCTAAAAATAAACTCAACTCTAGTTTCAGTCTGTGAAGTCCTGACGTCCCAGCACTTTAAATTTATAGAGACTACGTAAACTGGGTGCATAGGGTTCCCACCAAGAACTAAGGGCCCCAAGCCAACCTCACCTGCAAGTGGTGCACCTGCCGACCAATGGACGAGGCTCTGGCAAACAAAATATCCCGATAAGCGGCAATAGGCTCGCCACCTATTACGTGGGATCAAAACACTGGCGAAAAGTGGGCGTTTAATATGCCTCTGCCTACCCCTTCGGGGAAACACACAACATACATACATACATTGAGTCTATGTATGTATGTATGTACTTAAACTGTAGTACCATGTTAGCTGAGAGTGAAGTGGCGAATTATCGGTTTGTATATATTTTGCTGTAGTCTTTCATTATGTAAAAAAGCAGATTATTTTATAATAACTGATGGAAACTAATAGTTACATTAACGAAACGCACAAAAACGTTGTTACTATACACGCTGATTTTTTATTGGTTTTGGAGCGAAAGTCATCTTATTACTTATCGTTAATAGAACCTAACCAGCTAATAATATTTGAAATATAAGCTAAAAAATCTTGAGAAATTAATTAATTTAATAGAACGAGAACACGAAGTATCACTTTGCCGCACACTGGCGAAGTACGAGCGATCGTGTCACACACACACTGGCATTAGTCATTGAACTGTGTGTGATTCCCGCCCTCCCCGCTCCCCACCATGCGCGCGCGCCACCCTCCGCTGCAGGGCGCCAGCAGGGGGCGGGAGCGCGGCGGGGTGTTGCGCGTTGACTTCAGTCTGCTTCAGTCTTAAGAAATTAGGTCAATGGGAGAGGCGTATATCACGGTCCCGTCACTCTGTGTCCGTGTTACGTAATAATTATAAAACTACAATCGTGGATCCTTACAATACTGATGTGTTCGCTAGTGGATTGATAGGCCGCAACCTGACCTGACTCCATAGGGTTTTATTAGTGGATCGAGGTTACAAGATTGGTGTACAAAGAAGAAACGGAGTCGCGAGAACGCGAGAAACATGCGCTGTAGGTGCTCCGAGTGCAAAATGTGTAAATTGATTGTGATGTAAGCAGAAGAATGTAAAGGTAAATGATTTGATTTATTGATTGTTGTGAATACCTACGTTGATAACATGTTTTAAACACGCCAGAAATAAGTAAATACATAAATTCGGCTTTTACTAGTTGAGACGGAGGATCTCAGGTAGGATGTCGGGGTTCAAGAGAAACACTGCTAGGCTGAACAGGTTCTTTATTATGTCTCACTACCGCTTACATACAGTATGACCAAACTAGGTAAGCACTGGCCTGAGGGCTGGAGTGTAGACTCCTGCTGCTCTCCGACGCTCGCAGGGTAGCTGCTCGTAGGGCCGCCGATGAGCTGGCCAAGGTGCGCTACGCAGGCAGCTCTGTGGTCGAGGTTCAGGCTGAGCGGGGTCTCAGGCGGTGCAGCCGATGTGGGCCGAGCGGTCAGGCTCAGGCGTCCGTGGCCTGGCTGTAGGAGCTCGTAGGCAGGAACGGAGGCTTGGGTGGCAGCTGGCTAGTAGCGGCACGGCGCCAGCAGCTCGTGGCTTGTAGCCCGTAGGAAGAACGTAGCCCGTAGGAAGAACGTAGCCCGTAGGAAGAACTGGAAACAGCATAGAGAATACACAACAACCGGTCAGGGACAGGCGGTCCCTAGATCGGCTGTTATGCTTAGGAGACACAGATACTACAGACAGAACGTATAGGCACACAGACAACTAGAATATGCTTACCCCCAGCGGGACAGTAGAAGTAGGATAGTAATAATAGTAGGTAGTAATAGTCACTACAACCATCAGCGAGACGGTGTGTAGGGCAAGTGCTCGACTTAGATCGCGCACCCATCTTATATAGATATAGGCCTATGACTCACTACTGCCTTTGGCTAGTGAACATGACCATATTTGGTAAAATTGCGAACGGCTAAGCTGGCGTTAAGCGCCTGCGAGATATTATAACGCAATACGTGTAGTATTACGTTACAATACCCCGCTCTGTACAGCAGGATTTTTCGTGTCTAGACAAGAAAAATCCGTCTAACTAAGTCCTCCGAACTTTTGTAGACAGTACTAAGTAGATAGTGACTATGAAACTCAAACTGCAGGTAGGTATAATGAAAGAATCTAGTTAGGTTAGGAATCAGTGTAGTTAATTAGTTTTAAATCTTTAATGTGCCAACTGCCAATAGATTTACCCGACGAATCCGCTAATTCGTATACTAGTGGTGACTTTTTAGCAATAATAGTACACTTGGTAAACTTAGGAGCCAGTTTTTTGCTAAATGATTTGTCCTTATCACTTAGATAGAAGGTTCTTTTCCATACGGTATCACCTATGTTAAACTCAGCCGGTTTACGACGTAAGTTGTTTGTGTGTGAGTTTCTAGCGTGAGCTTGGATTAAAAGAGACTGGACCTTATCGAAAATACTTGATAGACAGCCTATATTTTCAGCATAAGAATCCCTAGGTATATAAATAACATCATCTGACTCGGCATCAATATAGTGTGAACCGCAAGTTACTAGTTCTCTGCCGTACACTAAAAAACTCGGAGTATAACCAGTTACCTCATTAACCGCAGTATTTAGCGCAAATTGAATTTTGGGAATTAAAGTATCCCATATTCTATGGTCGTTTTCGATAAACGAAGATATAGTAGTCACGATGGTTTTTTTGTATCTCTCAACAGAATTTACGTGCGGAGTGTATTTCGGTGTAAAGTGCAAGTTAGGTATTTTATATTTTCTAATCATAGACTTTAGAGTTGCACTTACAAATTGTTTACCATTGTCTAGAATAACGGTTGAAGGTATGCCATGTATTAAGAAAACTTTTTCCTCGAGAATGTTAGTTATAATCTCGGCGGTAGCCCGCTTGATGCGAAAGAGAAGACAATATTTACTGAAGCAACAAGTAACAACAAAAATATAGCTATTTTGTTTTCTAGTTGAGGGAAGGGGTCCAACAAGGTCGATACTAATTGTTTGGAAGGGACGAGAGCACACCTTTGGTCGTCCCATAACACCTAAAGTAGCATGGTTTTGGTGTTTATGTGCGACACAAGTATCACACGAAGATATAAATTTAACAACGTCGGCGTGCATACCGGGCCAATAATAACGCTGTGCTAAACGTTTATACGTTTTAAAATACCTAAATGACCCGCAGCGAGTTCCGAATGGTTTTCTTTAATAGCTGTAGATCTATCCGAGGTAGGTAGAACCTCTTTCCATTCGAATTCTTTCCGCAGTGCACATTTTGATACCATATATCGATATAACTTATCATTTTTGATGGAATAGTTAGGAAAAGATGTAGGTGAGTTTTTACAGCCATTGTAGATAGTAGTATACCACTGATCCGAGGTTACGGTAGTATCATTATCAGTGTTAGTATCAATAGCCGACACGGCACTTGCCCGCGATAGTGCGTCGGGTATGACGTTATCCGCGCCGCGGCGATGTTTCACATCAAAATTAAAAGAGACAGGCGCACCCCCCATCTCGCTAAGCGACCCGTAGGGTTACTTAAATTTAAAAACCATTTTAAGGCTGAGTGATCTGTGTAGACAGTGAATTTCAAACCGTTATCTAAGTAACATCGCCAATGTTCTACCGCGAATAAAACAGCTAGCGCCTCCCGTTCCGTAATACTATAATTACGTTCCTGTGTAGACAAGGATTTGCTCATATAAGCTATAGGATACTCCACACCGTCAGTAGGTTGTGTGAGTAAAGCCCCTACGCCATAGTCGCTAGCATCCGTGTGCACTTCGAACGGTTTGTTATAGTCCGGACAAGATAGAATAGGCGCGGTAGATAACAGGTGTTTGAGTTTAACCTTTTAAGCGCTTGGCTAAATATGAATTGCCGTGCCCCTAGCGCGCGGCTACAAATCGATAAAATAATACCTACAATAAATAAGGAGGAGCAATCGTTGTATCGATAAAAATGTCAATTTCTTTTTAAATTTAAATCAGCCTTATGGCTCCTACAAACAGGCGCGACACAAAGGATCCGCCCATGTCTTTGTGTCAAAGTCTTCATTGTCCTCATGATCCTGAAATGACAAATTAAAAATTACGTATATTATTTTTTATATTCGATAGGTCAAAATTACATTTCGGAACAAATGGTAGGTATGTAGGTAACTTTAATGCCTCCTCTACACTACTCGCGAAGTTGAACGAAGTTAGACGAATACGATAGTGTAGACAGGCACTTCGGCTTACCTCGTCAAACTTTACCTCGCCTCGGCCAACTTCCATTTGTTGTCGGTTTTTGCGCCCGAGTCAAAGGGCCCGAAGTTGCACGAAGTGCGTTTACGAAGTGTCTCTCTACACTACTCGGCCGACTTCGTTAGAACAGTGCGTGTAACACGATTATGAGCAATATAAAGTGCTCACAGGAGCAAATTATGTTGTTCCTCGAAATTCTGCAAACAGAGACAGTTATTTGGGACCCCAATGACAAATGTCATAAAGATAATCATAGAGATAATGTCATAAGAAAATTATTTATAATACATCACAAACGTGCGCAGGCTATCGGCACCACAGAGCGAATGAGCTCCTCGCGAAGTTGAACGAGTGTGTAGTGACGCACTTCGGACTTCGGCCAAAGTTTCTCGAGTACTTCGCCGAGGAACTTCGCGAGAAGTGTAGAGGAAGCAAAACAAAAAGGAACACAAATACGTTTATTTAGGACAGTAAGAGACAACACCGGAGCACAGTAAGAGACAACGCCATATGGAACTCCGTTCGTTAAAAAGAGACAAACGCGAGAGCGCGTGCCTGTCCGACTTGGTAGGTACTGTCACAGTACCTATTAATGGTAAGGTGATAAATGTGATAATACAACATGGTTCCAAATTTTAACAATCAATAGGATGTGTAGATAAGTAGGTAATATAATAACAGAATTACATCACAATGTTTAAAATATTATTTCGATTCATCACGGAGTTACCTAAACCGTCGGAAGTCTTTTTTATACCTATACCTGCTAAATAATGTCCAATTTTAGAAGAAATTGAAATAGGTCCTCCTCTCCATCACTTCTAAATTCTTCTGTAGATTCGAATAATTCCTACGTCGTCATCTTCTAATATTCTTATTAATTCCTCAGTAGTCGTCATTATTGAAATATGACTATTTTATCGACAATGCACAAATATCCACGAACAACATTAATGGAACTTTCCAATCGTTTGATCCGCTTGTGACGTAAGCAGCGGTCGTATTAATGTGACAGCCGCGCTAGACTAACTAGAGAAATATGTTGCAGGCATAGGCGTCTAGGGATGGGAACTAACGTCAAATGTTGGCATTATACAAAGATCCTCAGGGATATTTTTCTTATGAATAATAAGGAAAAGAATTAATAATACAAGACAATATGTTAAATTTAACTTTATTTCGTATGACACTGTTTATTTTATGCTGAATGATGCATTATACCTGATTATTTAACTGTGTGTTATTTCGTTTTTAAAATGCGCATTGCATTGTATCCCATCCCTATGGTCATATTTATGCGACACGCGCGATAGACAACGAAGAAATGTCCAAGCTGCCAATTACCTTTTTTGTTTTAGTTTTGTCAACGCTTAAAACTATGAGACATAATTTTAAGTGGTTTTTATAAATAATAGCTGTATTTAAGAATAGTTTTAGTTGCACCACGCAGTTCATAGGACGAAAATAGAGCGAAAAAATCATGCATGTTCTCTGTCGCAGAAATACGACACGAGCGGTAGGGACACGGAAATATTTGTCGCATATATGCGACACAAGCGGTTAAAGGGTTAATAAATGAGTTGTTAGCTTCCTCCAACCACACAAAAGGAGCAGCCTTTTTACTGGTAGAAGTAAGTTTATTTAGAGGCCCTGCAATTGAACTAAAATTAGGTATAAATCTACGGTACCAAGACGCGGTACCCAAAAACCGTTTTACCTCCTTTTTATTTGTAGGTACAGGATAGTTCATTATTGCTTCCACCTTACTAGGATCTACGTGAAGTCCTTTAGAATTGACTATGTAACCTAAGTATTTTAATTCGTTTCTAAAGAAATGTGACTTTTCTAAATTAATAGTAAAGTTAACTGATTTTAGTTTCGCGTATACTTTAGATAACAGCTGAATGTGATGATCAAAATCTTTTCCTATAATACAAAAATATCGTCTAAGAATACGAACACCGCGCTTCCGAACTCTGGTGTATTTGTAAATAATTGATCGACCAATCTTTGTTGCGTAGCCGGCGCATTAGTTAAGCCGATCGGCATAGTAACAAATCGGAATGTTCCGCGGGTAGGTACGTAGAACGCGGTCTTGTCCCGATCGCTACTCCGAATAGGCGTCTGCCAAAAAGATTTAGATAGATCAATACTACTTAGGAATCTAGCATTTTTTAGGTTATCTAGGATTTCGAACATACAGTAAACATACGGTAGTTTGTACGCATCCTTACGCGTAACCGAGTTTAGTTTTCGGCTGTCTAAACAAAACCTTAATTTACCATCTTTCTTAGGCGTTAATAGGATAGGCGAAGACCATGGACTTTCACACGGTTCTACGATTCCGAGTTTAAGCATCTCGTCTAGTTCCTCAATAATAACATGCAATTTTTCTGGCGGCAGACGATAGTATCGCTGACGTATTGGCGGTGAGTCACCTGTATCAATACGATGCTCGAATAAATGGGTACGTCCAAGGCCTTTCTTCTCGGAAGATATACATTCGAATTGCTTAATCATCTTATCCGCTAAACGTTTTTGGTAGTCATTAAGCTCATTGTAGGATTGTAAGGCAGCATTAGGTTTATTAGGTAAGGAATTACTACAAGGGTCATTATTAGCTAAAGAGACAGAGTAAATATAATTTGGTAACAATTTAAATCTTTTCCAGAAGTCAATACCTAAAATTAACGAACTAGTGACTTCTGGAATTACGTACGCTTTTAAGTTATAAGTTTTATTTTCAAAAGTGGTGGGTAGGTTGATATAGCCGATCGGTGTCAAACGATGACCACCCGCCGATCGAAAAAATATAGTAGGGTTGTCACACTTATTCAAAGGGAGATTCTTTTTAGAAATAATTTCTTCATGAGAATTATTGCCCAATATAGTCACGGGCAGAACCTGAGTCAAGTAACCCAGTAAGGGGTAGATTCTTAGTGGTTACATTAACGTAGGGTCGAAAATCAGTAGGTAGGTTTTTGATCACGGATCGCAGCCACAGAATAACTGGAAAAATACACTTTTAGAGTGTTCAGCCAATTTTTCCAGTCTTCTATGTCAAAATATTTAGGTTTAGAAGATGTACAAACGGTAGGGTTTGTCATCTTATTTGACGAACTACGATCCGAGTAAATTAGTTTTTTGAAAAAGATTTATTTTTACAGTTAGGACAATTTACGAACGTGACATCCCTAAGGCCACACTTAAAACATATCGGATAACGTTCTCGCTTGCACGTCCCTAGTGAGTGATCAGTTGAACGACATCGCGGGCAAAACACACACCTCTTATTAGTTATTTTTGTAGGAACAGCTGATTTAGATATCATGTTGACATTATAGTGTTGAAGGTTAGGCACAGGTGTATCGTTCGGTTCGACTTTTATAGATGCGACAGAAGCGTAGTTTTTTAGATTAGACGGTTTATAGTACTGTGAATTATTATAGTGACCGTGCGTGTCCTTTTTATTTATGTAAGCTAAATCAGGTGCTACTGTGTTAGACGTAGGGTAACTAGGTTCGTGAAATTGTGCACTTAAACACTGGAACCTCTCATAGTTTAGACATAGTGTTTTTAGAGTGTCTATAGTGTCTATAGCCGTAGTACATGAAGCTAGTACTGTAGAATAACACGGTCTAATATTGTGAAGCAATATATTTAATTTTTCATGTTCGGTTAGTACCGTGTTCGGTGACAATCGCGCAAAAAGTTGGAACATAATTGATAAATAGATGATTATACCCTCAGTTTGCCCTTGAGTACGATTACGAATCTCGGCTAAAAGTTTATAATCATAGTCGTACGGTGTAAAATCAGCTGTGAGTTTACTAGCTAGTTCGTCCCATGTAGAAATGGAATATTTAACACCGCGAAACCAGTGTAACGCATTACCCGTAAAAATTTCGGACGCGTAATCGAATAATCTATTGGCAGGTAGATTTCTAACCGTCCTAAATTCCGTCACGCGTTGTAGAAATTCGCGAACGCAGCCTGTTCCGTCGAATTTGAGTTTCGATAGTTCGCCAACCCTCAAATGCTCACAGTGGACAGTTACCGGAGTCGACGCTGCCTGTGCAGGGGTTGAATCCGTGCAAGTCATCGTGACTCCGACTTCCGCCGACGGAACATTCGAGTGTTCTATCTGAGATAGCTCTGCCGACAGCATCCGAAAGCGTTCAGTCAGGTCGGATATTTTCTTGCCGTATTTAGGTTCGGATTTGTCTAATCTGCCCAATCTGTGGTAGACCTGGTTGTGCAAAGCCGTAGTTCGCTTCGCCAAGTTGTGGTCGTATAGTTCCTTAAGGGAAGAGATTCGCGAATCTAAATCGGCAACTGACAGGCTAGCTCCCTTGAAGCCGTCTGCTATGTCTAGGCCTGACTCTAGGATTTCGTCATTCGGAATCAGCTCGAGTAGTTTAGGTAGCTGCTTCCGTAAACCTAAAACAGAGGTAGCCGGCTCCTCTCCGCGAATAGCGACCTCGTAGGCCAATTTATTTTTATTAAGTAGGAAGTACTTAATGGGGTTAGTGCTCATGATGAAATGAAGTGTATGATAGGAAAAGAACGTAAGTATATTACAGCCCTCCGTGTGCAATCGTTCTGCTTTACAAAGAAACTACGACGATTCGGTGTAAAAATGTAGACAATAGATAAGTGACTTGCAAAAACAAAAAACTATTATTTCAAATTGCGAACAGTTACGTAGGGAATCGGTAGTTGTTTGAATTAGGCAATAGTAAGATAACACATAATAGTTATACAAGAATAGAAATTAAAGATAGACAGCAAAACACAGATATACACAAGTTAAATAGTACGTACCGGTTCGCTGATGTCTGCACCTCCTCGTTTACAAAGACTGACCTCCTAAACAAGAACAACTGCAGTAATTGGAAGTGAGACAAATAGAGTTGGGCGCCACTGTGACGGAGGATCTCAGGTAGGATGTCGGGGTTCAAGAGAAACACTGCTAGGCTGAACAGGTTCTTTATTATGTCTCACTACCGCTTACATACAGTATGACCAAACTAGGTAAGCACTGGCCTGAGGGCTGGAGTGTAGACTCCTGCTGCTCTCCGACGCTCGCAGGGTAGCTGCTCGTAGGGCCGCCGATGAGCTGGCCAAGGTGCGCTACGCAGGCAGCTCTGTGGTCGAGGTTCAGGCTGAGCGGGGTCTCAGGCGGTGCAGCCGATGTGGGCCGAGCGGTCAGGCTCAGGCGTCCGTGGCCTGGCTGTAGGAGCTCGTAGGCAGGAACGGAGGCTTGGGTGGCAGCTGGCTAGTAGCGGCACGGCGCCAGCAGCTCGTGGCTTGTAGCCCGTAGGAAGAACGTAGCCCGTAGGAAGAACGTAGCCCGTAGGAAGAACGTAGCCCGTAGGAAGAACTTAGCCCGTAGGAAGAACATAGTCCGTAGGAAGAACTGGAAACAGCATAGAGAATACACAACAACCGGTCAGGGACAGGCGGTCCCTAGATCGGCTGTTATACTTAGGAGACACAGATACTACAGACAGAACGTATAAGCACACAGACAACTAGAATATGCTTACCCCCAGCGGGACAGTAGAAGTAGGATAGTAATAATAGTAGGTAGTAATAGTCACTACAACCATCAGCGAGACGGTGTGTAGGGCAAGTGCTCGACTTAGATCGCGCACCCATCTTATATAGATATAGGCCTATGACTCACAACTGCCTTTGGCTAGTGAACATGACCATATTTGGTAATATTGCGAACGGCTAAGCTGGCGTTAAGCGCCTGCGAGATATTATAACGCAATACGTGTAGTATTACGTTACATAGTTATTGAAAATGATTATGTACCTACGACTAATACGTAACTAATAATAAATTCGTCGTTCTTTCTTCTACTAGTTTATAATGATTGCGTGAACCCACAGCTTAATGCTGTCGACTTACGAAGGAATATGTACAGCTATTTAGTTACATGTGTTTATTATTTTAATCATTATTATGTGCTTAAAATTATTGAAGATGTAAACGTAATTAATTTGTGTTTTGTAAGTACGTAAATTAGGTATCACTATCTCCATTCTCCATCCGTACTTCTTAGTGCTGTGCTGACTGATAGGTGTTTTATGTGTAGGTAGTTACCTACTGTTACATGCGCTGTAGGTACCTAAAACAGCTGTTGACCTCGCCGCGCGACGTCAACAACTGTTCTAAGTACAGCTCACCGACGCTATTTATCGAGTTGTGCGTTACTACGTACTTTCTAGAGTTATTGACTTTTATAACTTTTTTATTTTACGTGGTAGGTAAATTTTGATTTTGAATATGAATAGCAGATATTTTTCCAACGTGAGGGTTTTTTTCGTAAACCAATAAAAAATCAGCGTGCATTTAAGTTTTAGGAGCACTAGATATACATAATATACATCTCAAAATGTAAAAAAACGCACAATAAAATACAAAATGTAAAATCTTCATAGAATGAAAACCATTAATTGACGAAGTGCGTCCCGTAAGTGGTTGTCAAAATGCTTTTACCCAATTTAGAACTAAAATAATTGAAAATTGGTGCCAATTCTATCGTTTAATGCTTTGGATAAAACTAAATATTTTAAAAGCTTATTTAAATATGACGTTGAAGTTGCATGCCCCAATCACAACAAGATGTGTTTTCGTTTTACTATAAATAATGAATAAATCAATACATACATACATACATAGACTCACGCCTGTTTCCCGGAGGGGTAGGCAGAGACTACGGAACGCCATTTGCAACGATCCTGACATACCTCTCTTGCTTCATTCACTCCCATCAAGTTTCTTATGCATGCTCTTCTGTTTAGGGTACTTCTGACCTGTCCTTTTTTTTATTAGTCAATACTGTATCATCATATAAACGAACTCTGTATAAACCGTATAGGTAACTATAGAATTTTCCGTGTGGTGACGGATTAAGAATATGGAATATCACCACCCCATATCATCCCATGGATGTCGTAAGAGTCGACAAAGGGAGCATATTATGCAGAGAACAGCACTGTAAGAGAAGGAAATCTTGTAACAAACCCTATACCAACCTATACGTTTGGCCAGCGTGGTATAGTAGGCCAATTCCTCCTTTCAAAGGAGAGGCCTGTCCAGCAGTGGACTATTAAAGGCAGATAATGATGACTGTATCATCATTATCATATCAGCCCATAGACGTCTATAGGCCTATCCCAAGTCACTCCACATAGACCGAATAAATACTTACTTTTAGTATTGCAATAAAATAATACTTACCTGTATAAACTTCCACCCAGATTAAACAAATAATACATGTACAGTGCATGCTACAAAACAAATATGAATTTAAATATAAACACGCGTGCGAGTGATGCCCCGAGGAGATAAATATGTCACATTGTCCTGCGAGATTGTTTTCTGTTCTTTCCTTTGGACTAAACCAGATATGATCCTCTCATTCGGGAGCTAATCTCCTAAATCGCTTTAAAGCGAGTGGGTTGGCGGTTGTTATTTACGTACTCTAATTTGTTTTCACGTCTGACACAATATGTTAGGTGAATAACCTCACGAATCTCCGCATGTATTTGCATAATAAGTCTCTGCGTGTCTCTGAAAGTGATTGTAGGAAGAAACACAAGTGTATTATACACTTGAGAGAGAGCACGTCTATTGCTATACAACATTGACATTCTCTGAAATGTAAGTGAATATTTTGTAACACATTTACAACTTCGCAGAGGAATTGAATTCAAGATCCTCACAATCACACACCCGTTTTATGAAGTGTGTTTAAACTACGTCAATAACAACATAAACACAATCTGCTTATAATTCACCATCCCAGCGTGAGCGAATAAGTGTTCACAGCGCTAATCATAAGTGAACGATGCGGTATAAACACACCTTTGAAATGCTTCATAAACAACAAATAAACACACCGCTACAACACGCGGGTAAACGCGTGCCGGTACAATGGCACCTAATTTATTTATTTCCGTTCCTTTGAGTGTCGTTATCCGCGGAGGTCGAGTCCCGGCTGACGCTCATTCGATTGTAGGCCTAACGCGCCGCTAACCCGCCACACGCAAACATGTATCATAAAAGGATTTTTCAACTGATTTCACCGAACGCACCAAATTCGTCTTTAGATCCTATCTAATTCTCTCACACAGCGCAGTTACCCGACTGTCCCGGCGGTTTATCGTAAAACAATTTGAGAAGCTGTGACGTCATTACACGTTGATCCGAGACATATCCGAGTGCACCACACTAACACATCACCTTCTTAATTGCTTCATTTGCTTCAAATTAAAACAGTTAAGAGTCACTGTACCTTAAGCTTTGTTCTTATTAAATAAGTTGAAAACGAATATTAAACGTTAATTTTTAACAATACATAATACAGCATTTACTCTGAGTATACGTATATCATTTAATTCATATGCCGCATCAATGGTGGATTTTCGCTGGATTCCAAAACAACTACTCGTATTCAGAGGTACGGATGTAATTGGTACAGTGCATTCCATTCATAGAAATCCTGTGATGACGATGCCGCTGCCCCATCTCACGTACCTGCTCTGTGAATTCTATTTGGACTTATTACGAGTGTTCGCTGATCATGGCAGGCCTCGGCGCGCACCCAACCGGCGAGTCGCTCGGCCTCGCCTTTGTACCCGACGTTACGTTTACCCAAAATATGTTCGTTATTTTTCAGGAATGTGAACACCGGCCGCCTCACAGCGACGCTCCGGCCTGATGCTGCCGCGCTGACGAGCCTACATTGTTCATACCGCAACTATTCTATCTCTTTTATGTCTAACTGTTAACAAACCACTCACGCAGAAAACACGAAAATAATCGAAAAACGACATTCACAACACCAACTTGAGGAAAATGAACGTACGCGTGTGAGTGTATCTGTGTCTGTGTGTATGAAAGATCGAGTCAGTGGAAAGCAACAAACCGGATAAAGAACTTTTTAGGAAGATACGTCGCTTACTCACGATTAGATCCGACAGATTATAGCCAAGCGCAGTTATGTCTCGCGCGTCTTCTCTGTTTTATATCCAAATATTCGAAACCAGTTTGTATTTTGCTGTTTTATGTTAAACAGCAAAATACAAACGCCACTAACTAGACGACACTCGCACGTGTGCTGCACTGTATACCTACACATACAACCGAAATATGAATATGTATTATCAAATGCCAGGCGAGAGGAAATTGGTGAAGGAATTGCCAGCATGTGATCGGTTTATAGAACAAAAGAATTTGTGACAAAGGCATCCGTGGCGCGGTGGCACGTAGTGGCATCAAACAAGAGAGATGATCCCGCGACACAATGCGCAACTAATATAATTGACAATATTATAGCGAGCGCGTCACTCGTGCGATACACGACACGCTCTCATGTTGTGACACACGACAAAGGAATGTCACGATACATCATACAAAATAAATTAGCGGGTCTTAATCGCGTACAACTAACTTATATAAGGTATAAATACCTATTTGGTTCCGACGTTTTGCTCGTCTTGCACCGAGCGTGGTTGCGGAGAGACTGATGAGAGCTCAGCGCCGTCTTGTGGAAGTGCGGGTTTCGGCACCTACCCTCACTTGGTCTTTATTTAAGTTCGCAATGTCGGTACTCCGACACACTACACTAATGACGTCTACACACTGTTGAGATTTATCACTGCGGCGGTGTCTACACTTGCTGATTACTGGATTCCAAGTAGCCGATAATCTATATCCATCCTCCCGGTTGAAATTGTTATGTTTCTTGATTTCTACCGCTTCACGTACTATCCTGGAGTAATAGTGACGATCGGTGGATAAGACTTGTGGTTGATGCAGTTCTATCCAGTGGTTTGGTACAGACTCCAACAAATGCTCAGCTATCGCCGACTTATTAATCTGTCGGTTTTTTACAGCTGCGATATGTTCCTTTACTCTTTCAGCGATTGTACAGCGATGTTTCAGCGATTTGTTGTTTGTTGCCTAAACCCAATATTATATATAATATTGGGTTTAGGCGTCTTTGACTGAAGTAAGCAGAGTGCCGGCGTACATGCCATATCTAAAGGGAGTGACGGACAAGGTTGGAACAGAACTCAAGAAATACTCCATCAAGACTGTATACAGTCCGCTCTCTAAGATTGCACACAATCTGCGTACCCCAAAGGATGTCATTCCTCTCCAAACACCTGGCGTCTACAAAGTCGATTGCAGCTGTGGTAGTTCATATATCGGGCAGACTAAGCGTACAATCGCTGAAAGAGTAAAGGAACATATCGCAGCTGTAAAAAACCGACAGATTAATAAGTCGGCGATAGCTGAGCATTTGTTGGAGTCTGTACCAAACCACTGGATAGAACTGCATCAACCACAAGTCTTATCCACCGATCGTCACTATTACTCCAGGATAGTACGTGAAGCGGTAGAAATCAAGAAACATAACAATTTCAACCGGGAGGATGGATATAGATTATCGGCTACTTGGAATCCAGTCATCAGCAAGTGTAGACACCGCCGCAGTGATAAATCTCAACAGTGTGTAGACGTCATTAGTGTAGTGTGTCGGAGTACCGACATTGCGAACTTAAATAAAGACCAAGTGAGGGTAGGTGCCGAAACCCGCACTTCCACGAGACGGCGCTGAGCTCTCATCAGTCTCTCCGCGACCACGCTCGGTGCAAGACGAGCGAAACGTCGGAACCAAATAGGTATTTATACCTTATATAAGTTAGTTGTACGCGATTAAGACCCGCTAATTTATTTTGTATGATGTATACAAATCGCGAAAGTTTAAAATCGATGATGTCACGATACGATTTAACACACTTTTCTACTACGCTACGGGACTCACGACTTTCTATCTCCAGACTCTTAGATAGGTGTGTATTGTACACACTTATCTAAGAATATTGAAATGTGCCTCGTACGAAGCATTAGATTGCGGACGATGCCAATAGGATACTAAAGATAATAAAAGTAAAAAAAACTTGAAACTGCGATTAATCTCGCATTTATAAGCAGATGCTAAGCACTCGTGAACTTTGTGAAAAATACGCAATATGTCCACGGTATAATAGGCGCACGTACTCCCAATGTATTAAACATCAACAGACTGAAGTTGAATGAATCCACAAAAAGCCGATTACACTCCACTCAGTTTAACGTCGAATCTTTTTTAATTAAACCACCCGGGGCGGAGTCTGTCCGAATAGAGTCAAGACCAAATTCGGGAGCAAATTTCCCGGAACTAATTGAGTATTTAAACGTGAAGTAAAGTTGGAGAGAGTCGGGTGACAGTTCGCCGCTGAGCGACGGGCGCGCGCCCAATGTGTCGGGGCCGCGCTGCGAGGTGAATGTACAGGAAGCGGGAGCGAGTAGTGAGCGCGAGATAGTGACGCGTCCCACGCGCGACCTGTGAGTGAGCCGCAAATTATTATGAGCGCGTGAATTAAATCCATCGTCGCCGCCACGTCGCCGCGCCACGCTCGTCACGTCGCCGCGTAATCACAGCGCGCCATCACGAAAACGATTGTACTTACATTCCATTACCGCGAGTCCGAGCGCCCCACGAGGGACGACGCGCGCGGGCAGCTCCCGACGGCGACCCTTTGTCACGAGAATTAATTCACTCACTTAATAATTTCAGTTATTTTTGTGCGAGCGGTCAACGATGCACCGCCGAACACTTCTGGGAGGCTGAGAGCTCATTAATGCTCAATTTAAATAAGGGTTTGTGAACGAGTGGCGATTCTAAGCGCCAGCTCCATCAGCATCGATCACGGCAAACAACGAACTTGATTGATTGGCATCCGATCGAGCGGACGGCTATTAAATTAATAATGTACACTAAATACGAGATGAGTCAGTAAATAACGTCGGGAATGTTCCGATATATCATAACGTTAATCTCGGACAAATATTGTACACAATATGGTCGCTACGACGACATTCTCATAAAAATGTAGGAGTTAAATTGTGAAATATGTAAGGAAAAGCTGCGTCATTTGTCGGCGCGACCGGCCGGCGTAGGGGGCGGGCACCCGCGGCCTTCGGGTTATTCCTGCGTGCTGCCTGCTCCTGCTCTTACCTCTATTTTGAAAAACTTACACTCCATATAGCGTACAAGTTGCTTAAATTTGACGGGTGCGAGAGAGATATTGTTCTGTCAACAAGTGACTATAAATGTTGATATATATTAACATTGTTAAATTCGCACATTGAATAAGGAACAAAAAACATACAAAACTCGTCTGTGTCGTAGTACATGCCCAATTGTTGAGAGTAAAGGGACAGTTTCTCAGGACAGTTGCTCAGGGTGGCAAAGGATGCTTTTGTAGACGATGGGTCCTACCCTTATTTCAGAGTATGTAGCAGCGCAATGTTTTAATTTCATACGACCCAACCAAGACATCACCTTTACTTCTTCTTTTTTTTTTAATTAATATGAATGTTCGCTTTAGAAGAATTAGATATACGTACATCTCAAATATAAATAAATGTACGCAATAAAATACCAAATGTAAAATCCTCATAGAATTTAAAGCACGTTCAAAACCATTAATTGACGAAGTGCGTCGCGAAAATGGTTGACAAAAAGCTTTTACCCAATTTAGAACTACCAAAATAGAATATTCGTGTCGATTCGTATCGTAAATCTAAATATTTTACGAGCTCATTTGAATGTCGATGTTGCATGCCCTAATCGTGACAAGATTTGATCAAGATCAAGATTACTTAATTAATCAGTACTGCACCATCATCGTATCAGCCGATAGACGTTCGTAGGCTCTCCATATAGACCGAATCAATACAGACTTTCAGTTGTTGCCTAAAACAATACCTACTTGTATAAACTTCTGTCAGATTCTACCTTTGATCTGTATAACAACGATTCAACAAATACGTAGATGCTGCATGCTCCAAAACCAAATATGAATTTAAATTACTGTCAACACATTTTTTTTGATGCCCCGAGGAGATAATTTCACATTGTCGTGCGGGATAGGTTTCTCTTCTTTCCTTTGGACTAAATGGTATATGATTCTCTCATTCGGGAGCTAGACTCCTAAATCGATATAATGCGAGTTGGTCGGCTGTTGTAATGTACTCCATTTTTATTTCACGTCTGACACAATATTTCAGGTGAGTGATTCGTTCGGTTTAAATGTAATAACGAAGTGAAACCAATATAACGCGATAAAATCCGTAAACTGTAGTTTAATTTCAATGTGTTACATTCGCGTAAACCCAAGAAGATGTTATGTTAGCCGACGATTGCCTGCACTATATAAACTGAACTATATAAACTTAATAGATAGGTACTTAGTACAAAATACAAGTATATTAAATTACGAAAAGACTTACATTCATTTTATTTTCCTTTATGAATATAATATCAGCATTTTCTTTTAAGTTTCTCAAATATTTGTAGCAATTTATTGAGCGTTAAATTCAGCGTAAACACCGGACATGTGTGTCGGTCGTCCGAGCGGGCCGGGACTAATTAACACTTAATGAATCTCATTTAGACGAGTATAAAAATAAATAATATACAAACTGTGTGAGATGTTTAAATTAATTCGGTTCGTCGGGTCGTCGTCGGTCCAACGAAGCCATTTCAGACGCTGTTGGGCTCCGCTCCAGTAATTATGTTACGATTATTAGTTTTAGATAGGTACTAATTAAGCGATACCGTGGTCTGTAAGGACGAGGTTCATCTACCACATTGTTTATTATTTATCCTTGGTTCACTGCCCAATAACGGAGGGTTATCATATCCGATGCTACGTATGTTGATATAATTATTATCACATAGCCTCAGAGCTATCGATCATGGATTGAAAAATGAGGTATCGTTACAAGGGTCTTGAAGGGCTAGGCGATTGTGTTGTCGCGTCGCTCTAAATTCAATAAGGCGTCTTCTGGATGATATAGCGGTTTTTTTTAAACTCAGTTATTACCGAAATTTGTAGCGCTGCGTGATAACCGGGATTGATCGGGTTATTAAAACTAGATGAGCCTGCGGTTACACTTGCGTTATTTAAGGCTACTGCTCCGCTCACGTGGCTCATAGCGTGATGTTATAAAGCCTAAAACGTACCTAGACAAATGGTGTTTAAGCAAATAAACTCTTCAGTTTTATGTTATAAGTATGGTATTGATTTAAATTAACTGGGGTAAGTGTTGCTTTCCGTGAATTAATATAATTGCAGCCATAGTTCGGTTTTGGTTAATGAGTCTATTTAAGTTCATTTTGTCGAGAACAACGCGTGAAGCGACGTTCACTAGGTACTTAACTGGGGTGCGGTGAGTCGGTAAGTCGCAAACTCGTAAACGTTTACAGTTAAGCGATATCGAAACGTTTAACATTTTTATTTTTCGATTACAATTACAGGTATTAAGCGTATCGTAACTGCTTCATGGTTAAATATCCCATATCTATCCACCCGATTTAAAACGCGTTTTGATTCTCTTTGCCAAGACAAAGGCCAATTCTTCCCATGGACGTTATAAAGAGGGTAGCGTACGGTTGAGAGCCACTCCAAGTGATCGAAACGTTTGCGTTAGACTTGAATAGACATGATGAAGGCGTGCAAACGAACATTTAACTTATTCGCTCTCAACAAGTCTTCACTCGGGTTCTAAAAGGCATGTCATCTACGAACAACGGCTTTGGATTGAACGCCACCGCCCGAAATCAATTTTCGGGTTTCTGAAACATTGGTCAAAGCATAAGCTTCTTAACTAATCTTAACTCAAATCAAAATAAATTCATATTGAAAATTGGAACAAAGAAGCCCCATTATAAATTTTTTCTTCAATTCAACTTTCTACTAATCGTATTAAGAAAAGCAGAGATGATATTATTATTAAATCAAGGAGTATTATTTTTTTATTATATTTTGTAACAAAGTTAATCTATAATTCGAAATAATAATCCTACATGAAATGTGGGTGTAACATTACACCTCTGCCTACCCCTTCGGGGATACAGGCGTGAGACTATAAAGAAAAATAAAATAATATATATCCTACATCACAGGGTTATTACGTATTTATGTCTTCAGTTCCACAGTGTCGCAAAAATTTAGACAATCTAACATAATTTTCGAGTTCTATAAAAGTAAAGGCGTTTTAGAAATTATATAAGTCCGGGCGTTCATGTAGTGCCTGATTAATGACTAGATCTCGTCCAGGAACTGATGGTCAGATCGATGATGTAAAAAAATTGTTGACGGGCGTCAGTCTTGCGAAAATTGGAAACTGTTATTTTTTTTGGTTTGGACGCCTCGACGTGACGCTGGATGGCTTACAAAAACTAAAAATATTAAATCCATTATTGTTCGTCCTATGAAGTTTACTGTCATTTAATAAAACAAAGCACATCGTTATCTGCGTTAAAGATTGATCCAAAAATCATTTAACGTACGTTTAAAATCTGATAGTAAATTAAAATACCTACATACTTGTTTCGGGTCTATTTAAATAGGAAAGCAGTGTTTAAAATAATCCTTAAATTAACTAAGCAGCAAATACAGAAATTCCACTCGGTAGTACCTATATTTAGATACCCGTACAAACAAGTACTGAAAAAAAATTAAAATAATATTTGACAACCGGTGGTGAAACATACGGTAAGCTAGACGAACATTACTAATAGACCGAAGCCCTTTTTAGATATCTCGAGCATTACGGATAATCCGTGTGACGTTGAGTGCTTTTTTAAGAGCTACTACACGCGCCCGGTGTCAACCACACATTTATGGTGGTCGGTGCAATATGACCGAACACCTTACTAAGCGATTAGCGAATTACACATTGACCTAATTAGTTAAAATAGTATTATAATAAAAGTCATATTGCATCGTCAGTGCACATTGTGTGACCACGACATTCGGGTGCATTCATAACAACATTTTCATTTAACATTATTTTCTAACATTTAAACGTAAGAAGTTATTGTGGAAAAGAACAATAAACTGTGATTTCCGTTAAACATTTCTATTCTTTAACAAACCACCGCAAACCTCACTCTACACCGTACATATGGGTACTTCGGGATCGAATCTGCTGTACTCATCGCATTAGAACTCGTGTGGAGCTGTACTCGTCCTGCGACACTCGACGACACAAAAGATAAGTTGATGATGTAATACTCGGCTATGTACGTATATACAATGTCGCAACGCTGCAGGCGACTCGTCATATTTTTACGATCGTAAAATATGTCTCGCGAATGATCCGATAAATCTTATGAATATTTTTATCGTTACGTTTTATTCACTAAAACTTAACGTTAAAAATATTCATAAGATTTAACTTTACTGGTATATTTTGTGTTTGTCGGTATTGAGCGGTATAAAGCTATTTAGGAGAAGTTCCATAAATGAATTATCGTTTGTTTAGTACCGTTATATACACGCAAGTATTATATATTTATGTATTTGATTTTTCGTGTCAATTTCTATAATTTTAAGCCGTCTCATTCTATAGGGTCTGTCTCGTCTGTAATCTGTGTACAATAAACAATATTTTATTAAGAATTTCGTCGAAAACGATCTGTGATTACCCGTTTATTATATTACACGGCTGAAGACGCAGTATCAAGGATGTTGTGCAATTTGTATCAGACGCTGGGGGTCGCCGCGTCCGAAGTTTCGGCGGCAGGACGAGCGACCATGGGGCGTTTCCCAACACCTCGTCTTCCCAAAACCTCGTCAGACTTGATTTGTTTTTATCGTAAAAGCCTCTAGCCTTTGAACTTTGAGCCTCGATATCTCCTTAACCAGTAATTTCCCAGGTATGGTGCCGAAGTAAAAAATGTTCGTAGTGATTGGTGATGGGATTTGAGTTTTCGTTAAGGCTCTTTTTTCACCCTGTATAAGGCAAATGTGAATGGGACAGGACGAAGGGGAAGACCTAGGCGGACGTACTCTGACCAGATTGGAGACATCCTAAAAACAGAACAGCTTAGAAGTACCTTGAACAGAAGAGCATGCATGAGGAATCTGATGGGAGGGAATGATGCAAGAGTGACATGTCAGGATCGTTGCAAATGGCGTTCCGTAGTCTCTGCCTACCCCTCCGGGAAACAGGCGTGAGTCTATGTATGTATGTATGTTATTACTCTCATTTTATGCTTATGAAGTTGCGTCGGTAGTTTGCCGCAGTCACGTGTGGCGGACTTTCTACATTTTCTACACCAGTACGAAGAACTCTCCCATATAACTACAGATTTTCATAGGAACGGTTTTCTTTATTCTTCAGGCGGGCTATAAAATAGACAACCTCACAGAACAGACAATGTTGTCACGGTAATGGTAACTAGGTTATTTATAATTCTAAGATATAATTAAATTAAGGTTTAACTAGGGATAAATCACATAATAGAAATAGACGCTAAACTGGAGCAGGTATAAGTTGTGTAGTTATACACTGTGCAGGGACCGCTGGCATTGGAAAACACAAGTAGTTGACGCGCAATTAGCGTTGATTGCATTGCAGACTAATTAGTTTTTTGTAGCAGAATTAACAATCTCAGACTTTTTTATTTTAGCCCGAGTGGGCGGTGACCAGACAGATCGTCTTCTGATAGACATGGACTAACCTATTCATAGAAATACAATAAATAAGCCATTATAACTTTACTAAGACGTTGCTGTATAGATTTAAGCCGCGTCATAATTGTTTGTTGAATGTTCTATTCCTATTATACTTTAGGCTATTTCTATCAAACCACAATAAGCTATTTATGGTTATTTGTGAAAGGGAACAATCACGGTATCATTTCTGTAATGCGTGGTAATGTACGTGGGTTATATTTTTGTTTACACGTATAAGTGTTTATGATAAGGAGTAGCGTGGGGAATTTATGTAAGAAAATACAATATTTTGCTCAGTTTATGAGGCAGCCACTAAGTACGGTGGTAGGCGGGTAGCGGCGGCGGCGGCCCACGTGCTGATCAAGTGATACGATCTGCGCTATAATTGCTGTCAGTCGATCATCAGAATTAGATCAGCTCCAGGCCAAGGTTAGTGGGTGTCTGGGGGGTTAATACTAAATTGTATGTCGAGCTAGTCTCGTGTTCATTCTTAGGACGACTCTCTCACAATTGGTAAATGTTTTAATATGTGCAACAATGAGTTTAAGATAAGCCACTATTGCCATTAATCCCTATAACGGCTGCCGAAGTTTTTCATGATAGCCGGGACCGACGTCTTAACGTGTGATAATTAAAAACCCAGGCACGGGGCAAGCGATAATTAACAACTCAATATGCACTTAACTTTGAAAAGTCATTGGTGCGCGCCGTGGAATTGAACCCGAGACCCACTGTGTAGCAGACTGTCAGTCTCTCCGCTAGGCTATCGCTGGCAATAGCAAAATATGTTCGTTTCTTTAATTTTCTCTACTTTTAGCAGGAGATAATTATCCGGCCTAGAGCCTCCAATTCCTCTCTGCCCATTTCGGCTTGAGACCTCCGTGACTCTACTGATAGTAAATGATACAAATAATCTAATATATAATGATATTTTTACTTGGTCGTAATCTCAGCCCCTTAGCTTTTATAGTCTCCAAATTAAACCGGAAATAATGATGAAATAGAGGTTTCTGATAATTTATTACGGAACGCTTATAAGCCAAACAGTGTTCACTATTTTAAATAAATGAGGAGCGCGCCTTCGCAGGTATTTAAACATGAGAATAGTTCGTTGCAAGCGCGGATGCCGCAAAAGTTTGGTAGTGGCAGCGCTGCCAGTGCGCCCAGCGACGTGGGCTTAAACCAAATATACTTCAAACTTTGTTCCATTCACAGATATGTGAGCACACTGGACATTCTCGCTACCTGTGTTTACATGTTTGAACGGCTCCGGAATGGCAAATTATATAATTCAATCAACTCCTATATTTCGCGATTGTAAATGTAAGTATTAGGTTAGAACGTGCAATTAAAACAAAAAGGCATGTCGTAGTGCAATTTTTCGTAGCTTAACCTACCAAAAAATACGCTATTTACACAGTGGTCAAACCTGCAAATTGTGCAACCTTCAATGCTTTCATTATACTTACGACTACCTATCACTCATCAATTCACCTATAAAGTGACTATACAACACACTAGATTCGATTCCACACGAACTAGGTCTGTGTTCAAAGTTATTATACGCGTACTGGTGCCAATAAACTGAGGATAATACTTTTTGGTTGAGCTCACAAATAATATTATTTACCGCGAATTTCCCATTGAACGTCGTTGGACGGTGCCGGGAGCAGCGCACTATATCTCCCTATTAGAAGCCGGAAGCCGCGCGTTACCGCCGCCGAGGGATCAATACCTCCACACTATTTATCATATAATAAAATACACCATACATACCACGCGCACTTATATTCTGATAGTGAGAGTTTTCTTATTTGTATGTCCAAAACAAGACCTTGAATTTTTTTTTTAATTAAAATGAAATGTTTAATTTTATAAAAAACATTTTCACTCGCGTTCATTAGTAGGTACCCCAAAATGCGAGACCTTAATTATGTTCATTCAAAAGATAGGAACAACTTAATTCTGAAACATTTATCTCTCATGTGAGAATAGATTAATGAATTGTAGATGTTAAGAAGTCGAAATAGTTTATATATAGCTAACTGTTATGTTTCGCTGTTGGTTGTCGAAGTTCCTGCTACGTTCGCAACGCTCCGCATCGCGCCGAAACGTTTCTTCGCCACAGCAATTAGCATGAACGGGAGTTATGGTAATGTCTGTCATAATATGAGAGTGTTAATCTTGATGGTATTTGAATTCTGAATATTTGAATAAATAAACTGAATATACTCCTTAAATATTAACGCTACGAATCGTTTTTAATATTCACATTAAAATTGGCATAATTATGTAGGTACATGGTGTTATTTATTTTTATAACATTGCTTTAGTTTTGTTATAAAACCGGAGGTATGCTAAGATATAAACGGGCTCAGACCTACGTATATGTAGTGTAGGGAAAGGTATTTAAGGTAGCACAGGGTAGCGTTACATGTAGTCGGCAGCTATCAGCATAGTTATTGGCGCCGCGCCCCGCGGAGCCGCGCGCTTGTGTCGCCACGCGTCATTATGTTGGCGCTTCTGCCACCGGGGTTAAGCGATAACACTTTCACACGTCACGCGTGACGTCACCTGCTCGAGGAAGAGACGTCGCGCGGCCGCAGGCGGCGCGGCGCGCGGATAAATATGTAAATGTGACGTAACGCACCAGATTGGGACATTTTTGTTTGGAACAAATAATGAGCTCCCTCCCCTTACAGTGACTACACGACTACACGCGTAGAGACTAGGCGCCAACTGCGAGTATATAGCGAGGTTTTCTTAGCTGGGCCTGCGGGTAATGTCGGTTTATTCGTCTTAGGTCTCGGCTGTGCGCGCTCGTACCTCAGTCTCGTAAATAATGCCTAATAAACTTAATGTAGCTGATTCGTTGAATTTATTTCGCGACTAATCGAGCTCGGTGACTTAGCGAGTAAATCGAGAAAACATCTAGGACGCGTCCGTGTGGAGTCACCGGAGCACACGCTGAACGAGGTTTATTTATAGACAAAAGTTTTCGCTGAAACTGAACTGGCGCACGGCGTAGAGTAGGTAGTGGTGGCGGTGCGCCGCCTAATCCGGTCAAAGCAACAACAATTTACTTTACAATAATATAGTTACTTCGTGTTCTGTAAGACGCGTTCCTGCGCTGCGCGCCGCTGATTGCGGGATTTGGTGTTTAAGGAGTACTGCGACACTCACACACGCGTACACACACGCACACACGCGCGCAGTGTACATGCGGCTGCACTCTCGCTGATGACTTGTCGTGTTGTCGACGCTGCCTCCTGACTTACGAGTATTTGAAGTACAAACACGACATGTGCCACACCAGTTTTCTTCTCTACAGCTTTATTCAAAACACAAAGTGTCGTAAAAGAGTGGGCAGTGTTGAGGCGGAAGTGTGGCCTGCTTGTGGCGGACACAAGACGATGCACGTGTCACTATACTCATACAGTAAGAGGGCGCGCTAAACGTTCTCGTATTTATTCGACTTAGGGTTGATTTTTCAATCGTCAGTTAAAATTTACTTGACAGCTAAACTGTAACCGGGCTACATTGAAAAGTACGTAACATCATTGATCTACTTTATCCACAACCGTAGTTTTTAATTTGTAAGTGTTATATTTTATTGTTTTGTTATCTTTTAACTGACGATTGAAAAATCGGCCCTTAGACATATTTAAGTCAAGTCATCCGTGAACCTGATGTTCATACAACTCATCCTGTGAAAAGCGTCGAGTGCATTATGTGACATGTTTAGTTTAAAAATTAAAGTCGGCCATGTGCCATGTGGCAGGGACTAGTGCACTAGTGGCTAGGGCACTAGTATTTGTGACAAAACTATCGTAGGAATAACAACGCCAACAAAAGTGCCCCTTTACCTATCACATACTCTTAGTAATAGGCAGTGTCATAAAGAAATTGTGTAATTTGTCGAGAAATTGATACAAATGCCTGAAGGTGTATTCGTTTATTGCAAAGGGTTTTACAAACTTTTTAACAATGGACGCTAAGAACAGTCAAACTTTAAATGATTTTGTAACTTTATACGAACTTATATATTGTGTTAGGATGTCTATTGTTATAAATAAGAACGATATAAGTAACTGAAATTGATACATACTGTCGCACGAGTGATTGATTTCCACGGGATAGATAATAGCTAGAGTTACAGTGCAGCCTCGGTCTGTGAGTGCAAGGCCGTATTCTCGTACTCAGCCGTATCACATGTGACCGAGGGACGCGTCCACAAGTGGCCGATAGATGGTAATAGGCTCGCCCCCTATTACATTGGGACCGATACATAACTGGCGAAGTGTGGGTGTGTAACACACCTCTGCCTATCCCTTCGGGGATATAGGCATGAAGTTATGTGATCATAGGTGGTCTGCAAAACAATAAGCATAATATTAATATTTCGTCCCCCAAGTTGCTGATTCAGGAACAATCTGTTAACGATAAATAACTACAGAGATGTATAATCTTATACTAATTTATAAAGCTGAAGAGTTTGTTTATTTGTTTGGTTGTACGCGCTAATCTCAGGCTCTCTCGCGCTCTTTCAGTGTTAGATAGCCCATTTATAGAGGAATCCTGTAGGCTATATATTTTGTATGTATATAATTATTTTAATGTATATATGTTATATATATTTATAATGTATTATACAGGTTTATATATATATTATATGTATATATGGTATTTAAGTACTGGTAGCGCCATCTACCTTCCTATCTATAACTAATCGCATCAACATCAATCGTTCCACGTACAAGTGTGAGCGATACCATATTTCCGTCTCCCTCTTTCCTACTCCCTGGAAGAGGCACTGCCTTTCGTCTGATTCGTCACCGCGATCGTCGACGCGAGTGACAGTCCAGAACATTCCGCTCGTTGAGAACGCCGTCTCGTTCGTATCGCGCCGCATCGCTGTATGTAATTATTACCGCATATATAAACCGCTCGCAAGTTAGAGTGACGGTGAATTGAAGTGAAAACAAGCAGCTGCATCACGAAACCACCAGGAGACTGCCCTACGGAAACGAAGAAGGTTGTATAAGGTAAGTGCCCTCCATTCTTGAAATATCCTATACCCACTCAATCACCCCTTCCCGTAACCATCTCCTAGGCGGCGAAGAACCGCTATCCTCTGTATACAGTCCATTTCCTTCTCCAAGTCGCCTAGAACCCTACGGTTTCGGTGTAACGCCGAACTATTTTTTTTTATCCATACGAGTCGGATTCATTTACGTTTTTATACGTTATATCGCTATAATGATTTTTGCAGGATTTGGATATTTTTATGATTTGTTGAATGTAGTTTAACATTATTTATCTCTGATCATATCATTGTTCACTTGTCACCTTCACAAAATTCTTTCTACATTTGCATTCCTTCACGTGTTCCACTAACTTATGTTAATAATAACGATCTGGAAAATGGAGGTAATTGGCGGTCATGGTCAGTATACCAATAGATTGTTTCTTACTGCTGGTTCGTATACCGTTGTCGTCATGCTCACTAAAATGTCATTTCTTGTGGTGGCGTCGTGTGTCGGGTCATCCCTTTCCCTCTAATATGGCGAGAGGGATGATGGCTGGCACATGCGTCATACTCGTGAACGGGTGCTACTTGCGATGACTGGTCGATGACGGTCTTGCGGGCTGGTATTAGATTTTAATAATTAACTGCATCATTTCCATCATGGTTCTGATCACTTTCGCGGATTGCTGCATTATTAGGTATATATAATGTAAGTGGATGCTCCTGTTTCACCATGTCTATTCTGAGAAGGCTAACCAAAAGTATTATGCTTGAGTATTATGATGTACAGTAAATATATACAAGTGATGTAGAAGGTGTAACAGTTGCAGCACCTTACAAAATGTAAATTGTGTATAATGCAAAACCTGGCGATGAAAAAGAGTGACCGTGAGTTTTATTGCCCGTTCTTTCTCATGGTTCTACCTATTGCTTTGCGAACGTGGCAGTAAATGTAAATGTAGAAGCATACAGGAAAAAATGTGTTAAATTTGAGTATAAGTAATTATTTTATAAATTTATTATTTTGACGTTCATAAGCGTCACATTGTGACCCAAATGAATAAAGGATTTTGAATTTGAATTTGAATTTGAATATACCTAGGCAGTTATAGCACCTAGCTATACTCCTAATATATTCACATAACCGTCACATGGTTATTTCCGCCCGCATTAGTAGGTAAACTTTTATGTAGCTACCTACTTATTAAATTATTATTTCTGCAACTATCATAGTTGTCTTATAAATCTCATATTTCAAGCAACTTTTAGTTCCTCAGCTCTAAAGTGTTGCCTACTTAGCCTACTTAGGTAAAATAATAGATACATTAGATATTCTTATTTTGTTTCGGTCTCATTAGCTTATACTTACGTAAGCATGTCACAACAAAAGAAGTCACGCGTGTCGGAAGACAAAGAGATGACAATCTTAGAAGCAAAACGCAATATTCTATTTGAGCGCATTCAAAACATCTATGAACGATCAAAAACCGCATCTATGTCTGACAGTAATAGCGAAGCATTTCTCAGTTATTGTATAACAGTAGATAGTATTCGAACAGATTTTCATAAGTTGTTAGACGATTATAACGCAAGATTACTTTCTATCAATCCTGATGAAAAACCGAACTATCTGGCGTATACCTCATTCGAAGATCTTTATTGTATTATTAAGCGTATACAATCGCAATCGGAGGGTAAATGTTCAGCAGAGCCCGTTGCCCGCAAGCCGAGATTACCGCCAATCGAGATTATGTCGTTTGACGGAGATATACGAAATTGGCCGTTATTCTATGCGAGTTTTAAGTCTACAGTGCACGATAATGGTTCTCTGACAGATGCTGACAGGTTGTACTATTTAATAGATAAACTGTCACCGAAGGCCCAGTCCGTATTTGCAGGTGTCACACCCAGTGCTGAGAATTATCAGGTCATATTTCAGTCACTACTTGACAGATATCAGGACACGCGCGTCCTAGCGTCTACGTACTTTGACCAAGCTTTAAATCTCAAACTGTCCGGCAACGCGTCTGTCTCGAATTTCCAGCTGTTTATTGATAACTTCGTAACCGCGGTTAATTCTCTTAGGAATTTAAAATTAGAAGATCTTTCCGACTTTATGTTGCTTCAACTCGCTTTAAAAAAGTTTGACACTGATACAATTCGCGCGTTCGAGATGACGGAACGCAATAATAAAATACCTACACTAGATAGTTTTATTTCGTTCATCAAAGATCAGTGTCGAATATTTCATAATACGCAGTCGGGTTCACCTGGCCCGTCTAACACTAATAGCAACAAACAAAGGTTGAATAAATCGCGAAATAGTAATAATAACTCGGTCCCTAATCCACAATCTTACGTTACATGTTCGGAATCTAATAGTAATAATTCACAGAAGTGTCTGTGCAGTAATATAGTGCACGACCACTTATACAAGTGTCCCGCCTTCGATAATTTGCATGCAACCGCTCGTTTTAAATGCGTAAAAGATAACAAAGCTTGCATTAACTGCTTAAGCATAAAACACGTAATTGTTCTAGTAAGACAAAGTGTCGATCATGTAATCAAAAACATCATACACTGTTACATTTCGATAAAGATAACCCGTTGTCAAGCCAAGCCGCTAACCTTGACACACTTGCGCCGCAGGTGCAGACCACGGTAGCTGCGCCTTCCGCGTCTGAGGGCGAAGTATCGTTATGTATGACATCCATTGCGCGGGCGACGCGCACGCGAGGACGGCACTCGCGCATCTATAATGATCCGCGCAGGGCCAAAACGCAGTGTACGGCGTCTAAGACGGTACTGTTAGCGACAGCGCAAGTTATCGTATATGATGTTAATGGGTCGCCGCACATGGTACGTTGTCTGCTAGATAGCGCATTTCAGACCAATCTAATAACATCGGAATGCTTCAAACGCCTCGGATTATGGAATAACTTTAAAAATACTAACTCAACCGTCAAAGGGATAGGCGGATCAGAAAAGCATTGCAGGGGTTCCGTAGATATTAAAATACATTCGCGTTTTGATAGGGACATTAATTTTAACATTTCCTCGCTTATCGTGGAACGTATTACGGACACGTTGCCGAACGCTAATGTAGACGTAGCATCACTCACTCATCTCGAGTCATTGCCGCTAGCCGACGCGGAGTTTGCGAATCCGGCAGGCATTGATCTTTTGATCGGAGCTTCAGTATTTCCACACTTGCTACTAACTAAAATAGTACGTAGTGAGCGATATGATTTACCGCCCGCTATTGAGACGGTACTTGGGTATGTGATTATGGGTACCGTACCTACGTTACATACTTCTCATTGTATTACGTCTTGTTGTTGTTCTGCTCTTCAAGAGATCAAGGTGGGTGCTAAAACTCTGTGTAAGATAAAGCACTAATTAGCTATGCTATGCTATGCTATGCTACGCCATGCTATGCTACGCTATGCTACGCTATGCTATGCTATGCTATGCTATGCTACGCCATGCTATGCTACGCTATGCTACGCTATGCTACGCTATGCTATGCTATGCTACGCTATGCTATGCTAAGCTACGCTACACTATACTATACTACACATACGCTTTGTATATAGATGACATTGCCTGTAATGTCATACCCGCTCTGCTAGCAATTTCGCTTTGTGAAGAGCTTATTCAGCTTTTCAAGCGAGGCCAAACTGATCTTGTCAAATGGACAAGCAACTCTAAGGAGGTTCTCGCACGCATACCAGATTCTCATAAAGCTTCTCCAGACATTGAGTTTGAGAAGTCTGTACCGCATAAGTTTCTCGGTTTACGCTGGGACAAATCCTGTGATAGTTTTCGGTTTGACGTCTCACCACCAGATGATAAGTGCACCAAACGCACTATGCTGTCCACAGTGGCTCGACTATGGGACATAATGGGTTTTGTGGCTCCCACAATTTTGTACGCCAAGCTCTTGATCAAAGAGCTTTGGCTATCAAAGTGTGAGTGGGATGAAACACCCCCTGACCATATTGTCGCCGCTTGGGGCCAGTTTGTATTGAGCTTACCGTGCTCAATCAAGTTACTATTCCGCGTCATCTTGGGTTGGTAGATGGATGTACCGTCAACTTAATAGGTTTCGCTGACGCCAGCGAGCGTGCTTACGGCGGAGTCGTATATCTGCAAGTCCGCATTGGTTCTAACTACTCGGTGCAGTTAGTTTGTGCCAAGTCTAAGGTCTCGCCGGTTAAAACCATTTCGGTTGCGAGACTGGAATTGTGCGCGGCTCTTCTGCTGTCTCAGTTGCTCCGCAAGGTTCAAGACACAGTTTTGCCCCACTACCCCATTAATAAAATACACGCATTTTCCGACTCCAAAGTAGTGCTCGCTTGGATTCGTTCTTCTCTTCACCGCTAGCAGACTTTTGTCGCCAACCGCGTTAGTAAATTGATTGAACTTGTTCCCGCTACTTGTTTCAATCACGTCGCGGGTTATCGTACTCGTCTTCAGGAAGAACTTTCCATAGATCATATTGACTGGAAGTTTATTCCACCAGCATCACCACATTTCGGTGGATGTTTGGCAAGCATGGTCAAAGTAATTAAAACGCATCTCTTCAAGGTTATAGGTCAACAGATCCTCTCTTACGAAGAGCCTTTAACTGTCCTTGCACAAGTCGAGGCACTGATCAACTCGCGTCCGCTTCCAACTCAGTGAGATCTAGCCTGACGTTCGACTTACCTCTTAGTTTAAGTATTTAGTTAGTAGTTTTCGCTATTATTGCGTTCGTAGTTTTCGCTAAAGTTAATTTAGATTAATTTTATTGTCATATCGCTGTCTTAGCCTATTGATGGGTTATGCGGTAGTACACCCAACATAGCTAAGTTCAATTCTATTTTTTTTAAAGGCAACCCTTTAGGGCCGGGGGGATATGGTAGCGCCATCTACCTTCCTATCTATAACTAATCGCATCAACATCAATCGTTCCACGTACAAGTGTGAGCGATACCATATTTCCGTCTCCCTCTCTCCCACTCCCTGGAAGAGGCACTGCCTTTCGCCTGATTCGTCGCCGCGATCGTCGACGCGAGTGACAGTCCAGAACATTCCGCTCGCTGAGAACGCCGTCTCGTTCGTATCGCGCCGCATCGCTGTACCCCTTCCCGTAACCATCTCCTAGGCGGCGAAGAACCGCTATCCTCTGTATACAGTCCATTTCCTTCTCCAAGTCGCCTAGAACCCTACGGTTTCGGTGTAACGCCGAACCAAGTACTATGTATGTAATATATATATATATATATATATATATATATATATATATATATATATATATATATATATTTATTTATTGGTTTACCAGTAGTTATTGCACTAAAGCATTCATTACAAACTAGAACATAGTTTCATAATCTAAGTGCACAACTCATGTAGGTAAACACCACATGCATATTATAAAGGCGGTTAATCAATAGTAAGATTATGGACTTGGTTCCTAAATCGTTGGAATGTTGTTCCAAATATATCTACTCGTTTACTATAGTGATTGTATATCTTACTTAACCGTGAAACAGGCGAGTTGGAGCCTAAAACTGACCTTCGAAATGGAGGATGTAAGAGCATAATTGGTTTCCTGGGATATTTGTGAGGAACATTAAATTTAAATTTTGATAGTAGTTCTGGGCAATCAATGTTATTGTGTAATAATTTAAACAAGAATAACAATTCAGAAGAGTTCCTACGTTTTTCCAAAGAGTCAATTTTGAAATATTTGAGGCGTTTCAAATAGCTTGGCTGTTTTTTTGCTGTCCACGTAGAGTAGGCTAGATGATTTAAGAAAGGCTTTTGGATTCGCTCAATTCTTAGGCTATAGGTAGCATAATGAGGACGCCAAGCTACGACGCAATATTCAAGTATGCTTCTTACGAGGCTCTTATACAGAAGAATTTTAGTTTTCGGAGAGCGGAAAGATTTAATGTTTCTTATGAGAAATCCAAGCATTTTAGATGCTTTTTTTACAATAACATCTATGTGAGGAACAAAAGTTAGTTTGGCGTCAAGTATTACACCTAAATCTCTGACAGTTTCTACGTGACCAAGTGGTACGCCGTTAATATTATAACAATATTGTATCTTATTCAGTTTGCGGGTAAAAGTTATTTGGGAACATTTTTTAACATTTAGCTGCATATTGTTATAACTACACCATTCCAAAAGTCTATCAATATCCCTTTGAAGCAATAGTGCATCAGTGTTGGAATCTATTACACGAGCTATTTTTAAGTCATCTGCAAATAAGTACGGAATGGAATAAAGGAAGCAGTTTGGGAGGTCATTGATGAAAATGTTAAAAAGGATAGGTCCCAAATGCGATCCCCGTGGGACGCCTGAGGTAATTTTAAATATGTTGGACTTATAACCATCAGCCACAACGAAGAAAGTTCGATTTATTAGGTATGAGTTAAGCCAATGAAGCAACGATCCAGCAAAGCCATATGATGACAGCTTTTGAACTAAAATATGGTGAGGCACTTTGTCAAAGGCTTTGCTGAAATCAGTGTACACTGCGTTTACTTGTTTAATAGCATCCACTGACTCTGAAATAAACTCAACAAAATTAACCAAATTACTGCATGTGGATCTAGCGATAGTGAATCCGTGTTGGTGGCTTGATAAATACTTTCTGAAATAATTTTGAATAACGGGACACAGCAGTGCTTCAAAGGTCTTCGCTAACGTTGGAAGAATCGATATTGGTCTATAACTGCTAACTATACCAGCTTCAACATCGGGTTTAGGAATAGGAACGACCTTCGCAAGTTTCCATCGATCAGGAAAGATGCCAGAATTTAGGGACTGATTAAAAATTAAGCTCATAGGGATAGCTAACTCATTAGCACACTCTTTTATAAAACTTGGCGGAATATTGTCCGACCCTGGCCCTTTTGATGCATCAAGATTTTTAAAAAACCTCACTATTGCTTCTCTGTCAATACTTAAATTGGAAAGTGAGTCGGAGTGATTTGACAACGTATCCAAGTGAGAGGACAATGAAGAAAAGCCAAGAGAACGATTTATTGGGTTATATACTGTTGAAAAGTAGCTGCCAAACATGTTACATATATCGTGGCCATTACTAGCCACAATATCACCATTTGATAGGGATGCAGGATAAGTACTCTTACCATTTCGCTTTGATTTCATGAATGACCAAAAGATTTTAGGGTTCGTTTTAATTCTTTTTTCAATGTTATTAATATAGGAATTGTAGCATCTTTTTGCTAGGATTTCACAGCGCTTATTGCAAAGTTGCATGGAAATTTTGTCTAATGGATTTTTATAAATTTTGTATCTTTTTCGATAGTTGTCTCTCTCCCGCTGTAACCTTAGTAGCTTGTGAGTAAACCAAGGCGGCCTAGAGTTATTTCTTATAGCAATAGGTGGTACGTACTGATTTATTAAGTGTTCAAGATTGTTGTAGAATATATTAAGCATAATGTTGGGGTCAGTAACTCCCTGAAAAAGGTCACACCAATCAGTATTTTTGAGATATCCTTTGATAGTAGGATAATCTGCCTTTTTAAAATTTAGTCTTGTAGCGGTGTTCGGTTTTAAACTTCTTTGTTGTGCATACTCAAGAATAATTTCAAGAGGAGGATGATAGGGATCTATTTTGCAAAGACCAGCAAGAGCTTCAGTGATTTTACAATCACGTAAATCAGTAAGAACCAAATCCAAGATCTTACCCTTGCTGTTAAAAATATTATTACACTGACTTAAGTTATTTATGTGCGTAAAATCAATAAGTTTCTGACAGATTGTAGAATGAGAGAACGGATAAGAATCTGCTAGGCCATTCACAACATTCCAATTAATTTGGCTTAAATTAAAATCACCAATGAGAATCGTATGACACTCGATAATTTTATCAACCAAAGAGTTGTAATTGTCCATGAAGTGATCAATTATTGAGCTATGAACAGGTGGCGGTAAATATACTGCACATAAAGCTATTTTTAAGTTGGGTTTGACTTCCACCGTCACCCATAAATCCTCGCAATCACTCTCCCAGTTCAACATCCTATTGGCAATAAATTTCTTAGCAACCGCAATCAAAACACCTCCACCATCTTTGTGATTGTGGAATGCTGTAGTTTCTCGGTCTCTACGGAAGACATTATAATTACTGTCAAAAAGTTCTGTGCTTAAGACGGAACTGTTCAACCATGTTTATGTTAACACTAACGCATCATAGTTTGTACAAGCTAAATTACAGAGAAATTCTTGAGTTTTAGATCGCAAACCGCGGATATTTTGGTAGAATATATTAAAGGCGGTGAATTTGAAAACAGTACTTGTAAACTTGCAAATATACATATCAGTGTTAAATTGACTTAATTCTAGTTTATTTTGCTAAGTGAGTCCATGTCCCTGATAATACGATATTCTGAATCATCCGTTTTTCTCATATAAATGCGGCCTCCTCTGACCCAGACGTGCTTGTAGCCCTTCTCTTTTGCTTTTAGGCGCGTTGCTGCATGAAGCGCCTTATTAGTTGGACTCAAGTGTTCAGTGACGAAAATAGGTGATCTCTCACTCGTAAGGCCAAGGTGAGAGGTGTTTAATTTATCGTTGAAATTTTTATTTTTATTAAAGTTAATACAAGCGGCCAAAAAAGTATCACGCAGTCTTTGTGTGTTGAATTGGACAACTATAGATTTAGGACGATTAGAGCCGCTGTTGAACTTCATAACGCGCGTGCAATTCAACACATTTTCTTCCTTTATCTCACAATCTATGACCTTATTTATGAATTGCACCTATTACTTGTATCTCTGCATCACCCAAAGGTTGACTGGTAGATAATGCCTACGGCATTAAGTCCGCCTCTGTACTATTTATGTGCACAAAGTTAATAAATAAATAAATAACATTACGCTATGAGCGACGGGAGCAGAGCAGTAGCCTGAAATAACGCGAGTGTAACCGCGGGCATCCTCTAGTTATAATATATGTATGTGCGATTTACAAACATAAAGTACGCAAATACGGCGGCTTCACATATAATAACACAGCTGTATGTTGGTTCATACAGTAAAGGTCCACGGTTAATTGGCTTTACAAAATTAATTCCAACACAATCGTGTGATTGGTATCGGCTTGCGGCGCGAGGCGAGGCGGACGTGAGGCGCGAGGCACGTATCACTACACGGACGACCACTTCATCGAGTTTTTAACTTAATATAAATATTTTGCCGTATACGCCTTGTTATGACGGTACACATATACACGAGCCTCTTTGTCTTCTTCGAGCATAGAGCTCCGAACAACGCCTCACATTAGCATACTAACAACTCACTCGACTCGCACACAAACGTAGCCCACTCCATTGTATCACATATGTTCCTGAATACTAGTGGCTCAACAGCGTATGCTCTCTCGACTGAATATAATCGCGGGCTTATGTTCGCGTCGCTGCTCGAATTATTCGCGTAATAATAGTGCGGCCCGTGGATCCCTGTAGGACACTTGCTTTACCACAATTAGTTCAATATTGTGATGATATTGTCGCGACTCACCGCTGATTGAATTACGTCGTGCAACATGTTTCTCTCTGTAATAAAATAAAATAACTGCGTGCAAAAATATCGCCCGAAAAGAACTCACGCATGATGAACTACAGAAAACTTAGAAATGTTTGATTATAAACTAAAGAATCATTCATTAATGTGCGCATAAATGGATGGTTCGCTAGCAATTTTTGGATGTATTAAAGATGTTGTGCAATGAATTCTCCCGCCTTCTTTCGGTATTAAATGAACTTTCTCAACTCATAATTTTGTCTTTATATGAAGTTGAATATTTAAGCTATACAGAGTAGTCAGCGCTGCGACGCGTCACAAGTGAAAGCGCGACGTCGTGGCGCGTGACAACGTACATTTGTCTCGTGCATTTGTAAACTGCTCTGTTTTATTTATTATGCTATCTGTTTTATTTTTATCAACGATATAAAAGGGAAACAAGGTCCGGGAGGGCACTCGGGCACGCGTTTGTACATAACTTTGTCGATAACAAGTTGGAACATAAACAAAATCACAAACAAGCTATTGTCCCGCGACTGGCACGGCTCAATATAGAACATGATTATTCATCTACATTTTACTTTTAACCACAAACGTCGATACCTTCCTCGAATTTTGTTAAATAATTGGCTGTTACAGTCACGCTGATCACACCATGAATGAGCCGGCGCGATTGAGTATGAGTGCTCCTACTGCTGTGTTTTATTTGATGTTTTTAGTTGCCTATTTTTTCTTTCAACTGTATACAGAAATAATAGAGTAAAAGGCGGCAAAGCGAACGAGAATAGTTTCGTCATCCTTTCCCTCTACTTAAAGTAATAAGTTACAAAGTGATGACTCGTATATGTCCCCAGTGTGTATGGCTTTTTCAAATAGATAGACGAACGTAACTCATTTGCCCCTCTTATTTTATAAAAAGAAAGAATCTCGAAAAATAATATTGTGCTAAGTCAGTGTGGCAGCGCTGTCGAATCGTATAATAGACATAATTGTAGATTGCAGCGCTGAGTCGGCGCTGAGTTCCAAAATGGTTCGTGTAATAGATGGAGGCAGGGATCGCGGCACACAAGTGTTTCTGACTGACTGTAATTATGATTGATGCTCGCGTGGGACTCACAATACAGCCGCCGCCTTTTTATGTCACTACGTAGTTAAATACACTTTGTAACATTTACCGGCGACATAATGCAGATATAAGCGCGCGGATTATTGCGCTGAGTAAACTTAGCGTCCGCACGTGGCGTTATTATACTTGTTTAAGCGCTTTAAAAACTAATGTATGCATGACAACACATATATTATGTGCATGTTAGCGTCGATAAAACTCAAGCACGTACTTAGAATTAAAGTAACTGCAATTAATTTGAGTTATTTAACTTCTTGTATGCCGGAATGCCAGACACAATTAAAAATTTATTGTGTGTCGCGTGGATCCGCGTTCCGGCATTCAAAGAATTGATTATCACCAAGTTCAGTGATAAGTGTCACTTAGTATAATAAAGAATCAAAGTGAAATTAGCGTTCACAAAATAAAGTGTGGTACTTACTTAATTTATGGACACGGATTTAATTTACAGAACCAATTGAATTTTGCATGAAATCTTCCACTTTGCATAGAAATTCATCGGATTTTATGAGTTAACAGACGGAGACCAATCTTCACGTTAGAACTTGGGCTTATTAGTGGGGTTCGTTCCTTAGTTGAGTGAGGTTCGTTCTAAAATACAAATAAAATTTGTTGAATCGACACATAGAAATAAAATGAGTTAATAAAAAATGTAATAAGAATTTGAGGGGCGTTGCGAGGCGCACCTGCAATTTTCATTTGCGTCGCATTCAATTGTCGTCTATTATTTGCGACCTATTTAACGTCCCGGCACGCGGCATTGAAAACGATATTAGAAATTTAAGTCCAATAATGTTGTGCATTATTTTTTGACAAATTGGTGTCGACATCAATTATTAACAACAATGTATAAACATGTAGCAGTGCATCACATGTGCGCAAGTCTCTGTTAGATAGATAGATAGATAGATATATTCTTTATTGCACACCAAAGTTAATTACATTTATTCAGTGACTTAAAGCTAAGTTTCATGTACAAACGGCGGCCTTATCGCCAGGGGCGATCTCTGCCAGGCAACCTTGGGACGGACAGGAATGATCAAAGCATTTTTGTGGGTATGGTGTAGCTTTAAAATGAAATTATCAAGAAGATTATCCTAAATAAAATACTATAAGTACTAAAATATAAATAAATATACATTTTACTTAGATACATAAAATACATACATAATTTATACAAATACAATTAAATATATATCAATATACTAAATAATATAATAGATACAGTTTATACAAGTGATGAACTCAGACGATAATTAAGTTGGTATATTTGTCAATCCTTGAAATAGTGCTTCTTTACCAAGTCTTTGAAAATATTTATTGTTTTTGCTCTTCGAATATCCAGTGGTAAGGCATTCCACAGTCGCACAGCCTGAACATTAAAAGATTTGTCGAAGTAATTTGTGGAATGCTTCGGCATCTCAAGCGTTAGATCCTCAGACGACCTCAAGGACTTTACATGTGTGTCATGGAGGAACTTAAACCGTTCTTTGAGATAAGAGGGAGAATTGGGATTGAAAAGTACATTATATAACAATGTAAGAATGTGAGTATTCCTGCGAAGACGAATTGGCAGCCACTTGAGTTTGTTGCGAAAATCTGAAACGTGATCATATTTGCGCAATCCAAATATAAATCGTATGCAAAAGTTTTGGAAACGCTCAAGTTTATCTAGCTGCTCTTCAGTGGGGTCAAGATAGCTGACGTCCGCGTAGTCAATTATAGGCAGAAGCAGAGCTTGAGCAAGCGCAATCTTAGTGGCAGTTGGAAGGAAGTTGCGTAATCTACGCAACGAACCTGCTGATGCAAATAGTTTTCGACTCGTTTCTAGGATTTGAGATCTCCATGACATAGTATCATCAAAGTAAATACCTAGATTCCTAACCGTTTTACTGAACGGAAGATCCTTTCCGTTAAAACTAATGCGTGGCAGTTCGGACCAACAAATTTTCGAGATGAGTTTGGGGCTGCCGACAACAATCAGTTGTGTTTTGTCAGGATTTACCTTAAGTCCATATTTCGTGGTCCAATCACAGATACGCGCCAGGTCCGAGCTAATGGTAGTACAGGCTTCCGCTAACTTATTTAACGGAGCTTGCGTGTAAATTTGCAAATCATCTGCGTAAAGGTGGTAGGATGAAAGTAATTGGTTTGAGATAGAATTAATAAATATTGCGAAGAGTAAAGGAGATAGTACGCCACCCTGTGGCACACCGGCATTTGTGTTAGACCAAGTGGAATAAGTGTCTTCGATGCGTATACGTTGCCGGCGACCAAACAGGTAACTGTGAAACCAGTCAATTGCCGTTGGAGATACGTTAAGAGAGCGTAATATGCCAAGTATAATGTGAAAATCTACGGTATTAAAAGCATTACTAAAATCAAGTAGGGTCAAAACCGTCAGATTGCCACTATCCATACCTAGCCTAATGTCATCTGTTACACGAACCAATGCAGTGACAGTACTGTGCCCGGGGCGGAAACCAGATTGATAGGGATTTACGAGCGCATGTTTATGTAGGAAGGAGCTAAGTTGAGAGTGAACAAGACGTTCAAGGACTTTTGATAGGAAAGGTAGTATGGAAATGGGTCGATAATCGGAGAAGGAGCAGGGTTTGTGACTTCTTAGGTAAAGGAATTATTAATGCATCTTTCCAACTTGATGGAAAGATACCACGGGCTATGGAATTGTTAAGGATGTGACATAGGACTGGAAGAATTTCATCTAGGATGGGAAGGATCATTTTGCGGCTGACACAATCGTTGCCGACTGCATTGGACGTCACTGCCAGTATGCTTTTCTTAACGTGACAAGCGGAAAATTGCGTGAAGATAAAGGGAGAATAATTTGGGGTTGGCAGGGATGAAAGATATTCTAAAGTGGTTCTTTTTGTAATTCCATCAAATTTGGACGAAGTAGTGAAATGTGTATTAAGAGAATCGAGGTTAATATTGTTTGGAATGTTTTGTTGTTGTGCCTTACCAACTCCCAACGATTTAAGAAATTGCCAGACCTTTGCTGGATTACCGTCTTCAACTGATGTTTGAATATGTTGGCGTTGCGCTTTCCTACACACCTTGTTGCAGTGATTCCTGATAGCCACGTATTTTTGTTGATTGAAAGCGCTAGGTTTATGCTTCAATTTTGCTTTAGCGGCGGATTTCTTTGCCATAATTTTTTTAATATCTGCTGTTAGCCATGGTGCTGGTAGGTGTTTTATTTTAACGGCACGAATAGGCGCGTGCACGTCATATAACTTAATTAGATTTGAAACTAGAATTTGAACTTTGGATTCAATACACTCTGAAGTATATAAAGACTCCCAGTCTATATTGACTGCATCCTCACGAAGTCTGTCATGATCCATGCCACTAAAATTGCGCTGCAAGACAACCTTAGGCTTTGTTTTGGGTGGGCGTATTTTATAAGAAACAAAGACTAGGTCGTGATAAGAGAACGCATCTGCCGTACATTGACCATGCTTGTAAACGAAACTAGGAGAAGACACCAAAATAAGGTCAAGAAGAGAAGGAGTACAGTTGGGAAAGTGATGAGTTGCATTAAGTGTTAAAATTCATAAATTACAAGACTCCGTAGCTTGTCGAAAAGACGCAGCCCTTGAATCTTGCTTAAGGAGGCAAGTGTTGAAGTCACCCATTATAATAGTGTGACTATATAAAGGTGTGAGGTGTTCTAGGATCTGCTCAAATGAAGAAAAATAGTTCACACGATTAGAAGGTGAGTAGTATACGCCTAAAAGAACTTTTATATGGTGAAGTTCAAGTTCCAAAAAGAGATGCTCGCCAGCATTCGACTGTGGAGGCTGTGGAGACATAGTGACTATGTGAAAGGGAATTTGTTGACGCAAGTATATGGCAACACCGCCTCCACTGCCGAAAGTGCGATCATTTCTTATTAGGTTGAACCCTGGAAGAGAGTAAGACGCTGTGGGGAGACACGGTTTTAGCCATGACTCCGAAACAAGGACAGCATGTATGTTTTGGCAGTCTAAGCTAGCCAGCATATCAGGAAAATGGGCTGGAATACTTTGTGCATTTATATGGACTACATTTAAAAGCTTGGGTACGTCTGAGAATTGTGACTGGAGAATGTCTCCCAAAGAAGGAACACTTTTAAAGTTGTCGTCTGAGCTGGTTGCAGAAACAAAGGTGTCATCATCGTTGACTGAGTCTGTATCTGACATTTAATAAATATAATAATATATATAGATATAATAATATATAGAAGTATATATATAATAACAACGAAATAAATTAATATTCTAAAACCAGATAATATCAATAATTCTCACGTAAAGCTTTGCATCTTGTTCACCCGCCAGTTACGCGTCAGAGTACCTACTCTGACGCGTAACTGGCCATTATAGTATTCCAAATTAGTATTCCAGCCCATTTTCCTGATATGCTGGATAGCTTAGACTGCCAAAACATACATGCTGTCCTTGTTTCGGAGTCATGGCTAAAACCGTGTCTCCCCACAGCGTCTTACTCTCTTCCAGGGTTCAACCTAATAAGAAATGATCGCACTTTCGGCAGTGGAGGCAGTGTTGCCATATACTTGCGTCAACAAATTCCCTTTCACATAGTCACTATGTCTCCACAGCCTCCACAGTCGAATGCTGGCGAGCATCTCTTTTTGGAACTTGAACTTCACCATATAAAAGTTCTTTTAGGCGTATACTACTCACCTTCTAATCGTGTGAACTATTTTTCTTCATTTGAGCAGATCCTAGAACACCTCACACCTTTATATAGTCACACTATTATAATGGGTGACTTCAACACTTGCCTCCTTAAGCAAGATTCAAGGGCTGCGTCTTTTCGACAAGCTACGGAGTCTTGTAATTTATGAATTTTAACACTTAATGCAACTCATCACTTTCCCAACTGTACTCCTTCTCTTCTTGACCTTATTTTGGTGTCTTCTCCTAGTTTCGTTTACAAGCATGGTCAATGTACGGCAGATGCGTTCTCTTATCACGACCTAGTCTTTGTTTCTTATAAAATACGCCCACCCAAAACAAAGCCTAAGGTTGTCTTGCAGCGCAATTTTAGTGGCATGGATCATGACAGACTTCGTGAGGATGCAGTCAATATAGACTGGGAGTCTTTATATACTTCAGAGTGTATTGAATCCAAAGTTCAAATTCTAGTTTCAAATCTAATTAAGTTATATGACGTGCACGCGCCTATTCGTGCCGTTAAAATAAAACACCTACCAGCACCATGGCTAACAGCAGATATTAAAAAAATTATGGCAAAGAAATCCGCCGCTAAAGCAAAATTGAAGCATAAACCTAGCGCTTTCAATCAACAAAAATACGTGGCTATCAGGAATCACTGCAACAAGGTGTGTAGGAAAGCGCAACGCCAACATATTTAAACATCAGTTGAAGACGGTAATCCAGCAAAGGTCTGGCAATTTCTTAAATCGTTGGGAGTTGGTAAGGCACAACAACAAAACATTCCAAACAATATTAACCTCGATTCTCTTAATACACATTTCACTACTTCGTCCAAATTTGATGGAATTACAAAAAGAACCACTTTAGAATATCTTTCATCCCTGCCAACCCCAAATTATTCTCCCTTTATCTTCACGCAATTTTCCGCTTGTCACGTTAAGAAAAGCATACTGGCAGTGACGTCCAATGCAGTCGGCAACGATTGTGTCAGCCGCAAAATGATCCTTCCCATCCTAGATGAAATTCTTCCAGTCCTATGTCACATCCTTAACAATTCCATAGCCCGTGGTATCTTTCCATCAAGTTGGAAAGATGCATTAATAATTCCTTTACCTAAGAAGTCACAAACCCTGCTCCTTCTCCGATTATCGACCCATTTCCATACTACCTTTCCTATCAAAAGTCCTTGAACGTCTTGTTCACTCTCAACTTAGCTCCTTCCTACATAAACATGCGCTCGTAAATCCCTATCAATCTGGTTTCCGCCCCGGGCACAGTACTGTCACTGCATTGGTTCGTGTAACAGATGACATTAGGCTAGGTATGGATAGTGGCAATCTGACGGTTTTGACCCTACTTGATTTTAGTAATGCTTTTAATACCGTAGATTTTCACATTATACTTGGCATATTACGCTCTCTTAACGTATCTCCAACGGCAATTGACTGGTTTCACAGTTACCCGTTTGGTCGCCGGCAACGTATACGCATCGAAGACACTTATTCCACTTGGTCTAACACAAATGCCGGTGTGCCACAGGGTGGCGTACTATCTCCTTTACTCTTCGCAATATTTATTAATTCTATCTCAAACCAATTACTTTCATCCTACCACCTTTACGCAGATGATTTGCAAATTTACACGCAAGCTCCGTTAAATAAGTTAGCGGAAGCCTGTACTACCATTAGCTCGGACCTGGCGCGTATCTGTGATTGGACCACGAAATATGGACTTAAGGTAAATCCTGACAAAACACAACTGATTGTTGTCGGCAGCCCCAAACTCATCTCGAAAATTTGTTGGTCTGAACTGCCACGCATTAGTTTTAACGGAAAGGATCTTCCGTTCAGTAAAACGGTTAGGAATCTAGGTATTTACTTTGATGATACTATGTCATGGAGATCTCAAATCCTAGAAACGAGTCGAAAACTATTTGCATCAGCAGGTTCGTTGCGTAGATTACGCAACTTCCTTCCAACTGCCACTAAGATTGCGCTTGCTCAAGCTCTGCTTCTGCCTATAATTGACTACGCGGACGTCAGCTATCTTGACCCCACTGAAGAGCAGCTAGATAAACTTGAGCGTTTCCAAAACTTTTGCATACGATTTATATTTGGATTGCGCAAATATGATCACGTTTCAGATTTTCGCAACAAACTCAAGTGGCTGCCAATTCGTCTTCGCAGGAATACTCACATTCTTACATTGTTATATAATGTACTTTTCAATCCCAATTCTCCCTCTTATCTCAAAGAACGGTTTAAGTTCCTCCATGACACACATGTAAAGTCCTTGAGGTCGTCTGAGGATCTAACGCTTGAGATGCCGAAGCATTCCACAAATTACTTCGACAAATCTTTTAATGTTCAGGCTGTGCGACTGTGGAATGCCTTACCACTGGATATTCGAAGAGCAAAAACAATAAATATTTTCAAAGACTTGGTAAAGAAGCACTATTTCAAGGATTGACAAATATACCAACTTAATTATCGTCTGAGTTCATCACTTGTATAAACTGTATCTATTATATTATTTAGTATATTGATATATATTTAATTGTATTTGTATAAATTATGTATGTATTTTATGTATCTAAGTAAAATGTATATTTATTTATATTTTAGTACTTATAGTATTTTATTTAGGATAATCTTCTTGATAATTTCATTTTAAAGCTACACCATACCCACAAAAATGCTTTGATCATTCCTGTCCGTCCCAAGGTTGCCTGGCAGAGATCGCCCCTGGCGATAAGGCCGCCGTTTGTACATGAAACTTAGCTTTAAGTCACTGAATAAATGTAATTAACTTTGGTGTGCAATAAAGAATATATCTATCTATCTATCTATCTAACAGAGACTTGCGCACATGTGATGCACTGCTACATGTTTATACATTGTTGTTAATAATTGATGTCGACACCAATTTGTCAAAAAATAATGCACAACATTATTGGACTTAAATTTCTAATATCGTTTTCAATGCCGCGTGCCGGGACGTTAAATAGGTCGCAAATAATAGACGACAATTGAATGCGACGCAAATGAAAATTGCAGGTGCGCCTCGCAACGCCCCTCAAATTCTTATTACATTTTTTATTAACTCATTTTATTTCTATGTGTCGATTCAACAAATTTTATTTGTATTTTAGAACGAACCTCACTCAACTAAGGAACGAACCTCACTAATAAGCCCAAGTTCTAACGTGAAGATTGGTCTCCGTCTGTTAACTCATAAAATCCGATGAATTTCTATGCAAAGTGGAAGATTTCATGCAAAATTCAATTGGTTCTGTAAATTAAATCCGTGTCCATAAATTAAGTAAGTACCACACTTTATTTTGTGAACGCTAATTTCACTTTGATTCTTTATTATACTAAGTGACACTTATCACTGAACTTGGTGATAATCAATTCTTTGAATGCCGGAACGCGGATCCACGCGACACACAATAAATTTTTAATTGTGTCTGGCATTCCGGCATACAAGAAGTTAAATAACTCAAATTAATTGCAGTTACTTTAATTCTAAGTACGTGCTTGAGTTTTATCGACGCTAACATGCACATAATATATGTGTTGTCATGCATACATTAGTTTTTAAAGCGCTTAAACAAGTATAATAACGCCACGTGCGGACGCTAAGTTTACTCAGCGCAATAATCCGCGCGCTTATATCTGCATTATGTCGCCGGTAAATGTTACAAAGTGTATTTAACTACGTAGTGACATAAAAAGGCGGCGGCTGGATTGTGAGTCCCACGCGAGCATCAATCATAATTACAGTCAGTCAGAAACACTTGTGTGCCGCGATCCCTGCCTCCATCTATTACACGAACCATTTTGGAACTCAGCGCCGACTCAGCGCTGCAATCTACAATTATGTCTATTATACGATTCGACAGCGCTGCCACACTGACTTAGCACAATATTATTTTTCGAGATTCTTTCTTTTTATAAAATAAGAGGGGCAAATGAGTTACGTTCGTCTATCTATTTGAAAAAGCCATACACACTGGGGACATATACGAGTCATCACTTTGTAACTTATTACTTTAAGTAGAGGGAAAGGATGACGAAACTATTCTCGTTCGCTTTGCCGCCTTTTACTCTATTATTTCTGTATACAGTTGAAAGAAAAAATAGGCAACTAAAAACATCAAATAAAACACAGCAGTAGGAGCACTCATACTCAATCGCGCCGGCTCATTCATAGTGTGATCAGCGTGACTGTAACAGCCAATTATTTAACAAAATTCGAGGAAGGTATCGACGTTTGTGGTTAAAAGTAAAATGTAGATGAATAATCATGTTCTATATTGAGCCGTGCCAGTCGCGGGACAATAGCTTGTTTGTGATTTTGTTTATGTTCCAACTTGTTATCGACAAAGTTATGTACAAACGCGTGCCCGAGTGCCCTCCCGGACCTTGTTTCCCTTTTATATCGTTGATAAAAATAAAACAGATAGCATAATAAATAAAACAGAGCAGTTTACAAATGCACGAGACAAATGTACGTTGTCACGCGCCACGACGTCGCGCTTTCACTTGTGACGCGTCGCAGCGCTGACTACTCTGTATAGCTTAAATATTCAACTTCATATAAAGACAAAATTATGAGTTGAGAAAGTTCATTTAATACCGAAAGAAGGCGGGAGAATTCATTGCACAACATCTTTAATACATCCAAAAATTGCTAGCGAACCATCCATTTATGCGCACATTAATGAATGATTCTTTAGTTTATAATCAAACATTTCTAAGTTTTCTGTAGTTCATCATGCGTGAGTTCTTTTCGGGCGATATTTTTGCACGCAGTTATTTTATTTTATTACAGAGAGAAACATGTTGCACGACGTAATTCAATCAGCGGTGAGTCGCGACAATATCATCACAATATTGAACTAATTGTGGTAAAGCAAGTGTCCTACAGGGATCCACGGGCCGCACTATTATTACGCGAATAATTCGAGCAGCGACGCGAACATAAGCCCGCGATTATATTCAGTCGAGAGAGCATACGCTGTTGAGCCACTAGTATTCAGGAACATATGTGATACAATGGAGTGGGCTACGTTTGTGTGCGAGTCGAGTGAGTTGTTAGTATGCTAATGTGAGGCGTTGTTCGGAGCTCTATGCTCGAAGAAGACAAAGAGGCTCGTGTATATGTGTACCGTCATAACAAGGCGTATACGGCAAAATATTTATATTAAGTTAAAAACTCGATGAAGTGGTCGTCCGTGTAGTGGTACGTGCCTCGCGCCTCACGTCCGCCTCGCCTCGCGCCGCAAGCCGATACCAATCACACGATTGTGTTGGAATTAATTTTGTAAAGCCAATTAACCGTGGACCTTTACTGTATGAACCAACATACAGCTGTGTTATTATATGTGAAGCCGCCGTATTTGCGTACTTTATGTTTGTAAATCGCACATACATATATTATAACTAGAGGATGCCCGCGGTTACACTCGCGTTATTTCAGGCTACTGCTCTGCTCCCGTCGCTCATAGCGTAATGTTATTTATTTATTTTATTTATTTATTAACTTTGTGCACATAAATAGTACAGAGGCGGACTTAATGCCGTAGGCATTATCTACCAGTCAACCTTTGGGTGATGCAGAGATACAAGTAATAGGTGCAATTCATAAATAAGGTCATAGATTGTGAGATAAAGGAAGAAAATGTGTTGAATTGCACGCGCGTTATGAAGTTCAACAGCGGCTCTAATCGTCCTAAATCTATAGTTGTCCAATTCAACACACAAAGACTGCGTGATACTTTTTTGGCCGCTTGTATTAACTTTAATAAAAATAAAAATTTCAACGATAAATTAAACACCTCTCACCTTGGCCTTACGAGTGAGAGATCACCTATTTTCGTCACTGAACACTTGAGTCCAACTAATAAGGCGCTTCATGCAGCAACGCGCCTAAAAGCAAAAGAGAAGGGCTACAAGCACGTCTGGGTCAGAGGAGGCCGCATTTATATGAGAAAAACGGATGATTCAGAATATCGTATTATCAGGGACATGGACTCACTTAGCAAAATAAACTAGAATTAAGTCAATTTAACACTGATATGTATATTTGCAAGTTTACAAGTACTGTTTTCAAATTCACCGCCTTTAATATATTCTACCAAAATATCCGCGGTTTGCGATCTAAAACTCAAGAATTTCTCTGTAATTTAGCTTGTACAAACTATGATGCGTTAGTGTTAACATAAACATGGTTGAACAGTTCCGTCTTAAGCACAGAACTTTTTGACAGTAATTATAATGTCTTCCGTAGAGACCGAGAAACTACAGCATTCCACAATCACAAAGATGGTGGAGGTGTTTTGATTGCGGTTGCTAAGAAATTTATTGCCAATAGGATGTTGAACTGGGAGAGTGATTGCGAGGATTTATGGGTGACGGTGGAAGTCAAACCCAACTTAAAAATAGCTTTATGTGCAGTATATTTACCGCCACCTGTTCATAGCTCAATAATTGATCACTTCATGGACAATTACAACTCTTTGGTTGATAAAATTATCGAGTGTCATACGATTCTCATTGGTGATTTTAATTTAAGCCAAATTAATTGGAATGTTGTGAATGGCCTAGCAGATTCTTATCCGTTCTCTCATTCTACAATCTGTCAGAAACTTATTGATTTTACGCACATAAATAACTTAAGTCAGTGTAATAATATTTTTAACAGCAAGGGTAAGATCTTGGATTTGGTTCTTACTGATTTACGTGATTGTAAAATCACTGAAGCTCTTGCTGGTCTTTGCAAAATAGATCCCTATCATCCTCCTCTTGAAATTATTCTTGAGTATGCACAACAAAGAAGTTTAAAACCGAACACCGCTACAAGACTAAATTTTAAAAAGGCAGATTATCCTACTATCAAAGGATATCTCAAAAATACTGATTGGTGTGACCTTTTTCAGGGAGTTACTGACCCCAACATTATGCTTAATATATTCTACAACAATCTTGAACACGTAATAAATCAGTACGTACCACCTATTGCTATAAGAAATAACTCTAGGCCGCCTTGGTTTACTCACAAGCTACTAAGGTTACAGCGGGAGAGAGACAACTATCGAAAAAGATACAAAATTTATAAAAATCCATTAGACAAAATTTCCATGCAACTTTGCAATAAGCGCTGTGAAATCCTAGCAAAAAGATGCTACAATTCCTATATTAATAACATTGAAAAAAGAATTAAAACGAACCCTAAAATCTTTTGGTCATTCATGAAATCAAAGCGAAATGGTAAGAGTACTTATCCTGCATCCCTATCAAATGGTGATATTGTGGCTAGTAATGGCCACGATATATGTAACATGTTTGGCAGCTACTTTTCAACAGTATATAACCCAATAAATCGTTCTCTTGGCTTTTCTTCATTGTCCTCTCACTTGGATACGTTGTCAAATCACTCCGACTCACTTTCCAATTTAAGTATTGACAGAGAAGCAATAGTGAGGTTTTTTAAAAATCTTGATGCATCAAAAGGGCCAGGGTCGGACAATATTCCGCCAAGTTTTATAAAAGAGTGTGCTAATGAGTTAGCTATCCCTATGAGCTTAATTTTTAATCAGTCCCTAAATTCTGGCATCTTTCCTGATCGATGGAAACTTGCGAAGGTCGTTCCTATTCCTAAACCCGATGTTGAAGCTGGTATAGTTAGCAGTTATAGACCAATATCGATTCTTCCAACGTTAGCGAAGACCTTTGAAGCACTGCTGTGTCCCGTTATTCAAAATTATTTCAGAAAGTATTTATCAAGCCACCAACACGGATTCACTATCGCTAGATCCACATGCAGTAATTTGGTTAATTTTGTTGAGTTTATTTCAGAGTCAGTGGATGCTATTAAACAAGTAAACGCAGTGTACACTGATTTCAGCAAAGCCTTTGACAAAGTGCCTCACCATATTTTAGTTCAAAAGCTGTCATCATATGGCTTTGCTGGATCGTTGCTTCATTGGCTTAACTCATACCTAATAAATCGAACTTTCTTCGTTGTGGCTGATGGTTATAAGTCCAACATATTTAAAATTACCTCAGGCGTCCCACGGGGATCGCATTTGGGACCTATCCTTTTTAACATTTTCATCAATGACCTCCCAAACTGCTTCCTTTATTCCATTCCGTACTTATTTGCAGATGACTTAAAAATAGCTCGTGTAATAGATTCCAACACTGATGCACTATTGCTTCAAAGGGATATTGATAGACTTTTGGAATGGTGTAGTTATAACAATATGCAGCTAAATGTTAAAAAATGTTCCCAAATAACTTTTACCCGCAAACTGAATAAGATACAATATTGTTATAATATTAACGGCGTACCACTTGGTCACGTAGAAACTGTCAGAGATTTAGGTGTAATACTTGACGCCAAACTAACTTTTGTTCCTCACATAGATGTTATTGTAAAAAAAGCATCTAAAATGCTTGGATTTCTCATAAGAAACATTAAATCTTTCCGCTCTCCGAAAACTAAAATTCTTCTGTATAAGAGCCTCGTAAGAAGCATACTTGAATATTGCGTCGTAGCTTGGCGTCCTCATTATGCTACCTATAGCCTAAGAATTGAGCGAATCCAAAAGCCTTTCTTAAATCATCTAGCCTACTCTACGTGGACAGCAAAAAAACAGCCAAGCTATTTGAAACGCCTCAAATATTTCAAAATTGACTCTTTGGAAAAACGTAGGAACTCTTCTGAATTGTTATTCTTGTTTAAATTATTACACAATAACATTGATTGCCCAGAACTACTATCAAAATTTAAATTTAATGTTCCTCACAAATATCCCAGGAAACCAATTATGCTCTTACATCCTCCATTTCGAAGGTCAGTTTTAGGCTCCAACTCGCCTGTTTCACGGTTAAGTAAGATATACAATCACTATAGTAAACGAGTAGATATATTTGGAACAACATTCCAACGATTTAGGAACCAAGTCCATAATCTTACTATTGATTAACCGCCTTTATAATATGCATGTGGTGTTTACCTACATGAGTTGTGCACTTAGATTATGAAACTATGTTCTAGTTTGTAATGAATGCTTTAGTGCAATAACTACTGGTAAACCAATAAATAAATAAATATATATATATATATATATATATATATATATTACATACATAGTACTTGGTTCGGCGTTACACCGAAACCGTAGGGTTCTAGGCGACTTGGAGAAGGAAATGGACTGTATACAGAGGATAGCGGTTCTTCGCCGCCTAGGAGATGGTTACGGGAAGGGGTACAGCGATGCGGCGCGATACGAACGAGACGGCGTTCTCAGCGAGCGGAATGTTCTGGATTGTCACTCGCGTCGACGATCGCGGCGACGAATCAGGCGAAAGGCAGTGCCTCTTCCAGGGAGTGGGAGAGAGGGAGACGGAAATATGGTATCGCTCACACTTGTACGTGGAACGATTGATGTTGATGCGATTAGTTATAGATAGGAAGGTAGATGGCGCTACCATATCCCCCCGGCCCTAAAGGGTTGCCTTTAAAAAAAATAGAATTGAACTTAGCTATGTTGGGTGTACTACCGCATAACCCATCAATAGGCTAAGACAGCGATATGACAATAAAATTAATCTAAATTAACTTTAGCGAAAACTACGAACGCAATAATAGCGAAAACTACTAACTAAATACTTAAACTAAGAGGTAAGTCGAACGTCAGGCTAGATCTCACTGAGTTGGAAGCGGACGCGAGTTGATCAGTGCCTCGACTTGTGCAAAGACAGTTAAAGGCTCTTCGTAAGAGAGGATCTGTTGACCTATAACCTTGAAGAGATGCGTTTTAATTACTTTGACCATGCTTGCCAAACATCCACCGAAATGTGGTGATGCTGGTGGAATAAACTTCCAGTCAATATGATCTATGGAAAGTTCTTCCTGAAGACGAGTACGATAACCCGCGACGTGATTGAAACAAGTAGCGGGAACAAGTTCAATCAATTTACTAACGCGGTTGGCGACAAAAGTCTGCTAGCGGTGAAGAGAAGAACGAATCCAAGCGAGCACTACTTTGGAGTCGGAAAATGCGTGTATTTTATTAATGGGGTAGTGGGGCAAAACTGTGTCTTGAACCTTGCGGAGCAACTGAGACAGCAGAAGAGCCGCGCACAATTCCAGTCTCGCAACCGAAATGGTTTTAACCGGCGAGACCTTAGACTTGGCACAAACTAACTGCACCGAGTAGTTAGAACCAATGCGGACTTGCAGATATACGACTCCGCCGTAAGCACGCTCGCTGGCGTCAGCGAAACCTATTAAGTTGACGGTACATCCATCTACCAACCCAAGATGACGCGGAATAGTAACTTGATTGAGCACGGTAAGCTCAATACAAACTGGCCCCAAGCGGCGACAATATGGTCAGGGGGTGTTTCATCCCACTCACACTTTGATAGCCAAAGCTCTTTGATCAAGAGCTTGGCGTACAAAATTGTGGGAGCCACAAAACCCATTATGTCCCATAGTCGAGCCACTGTGGACAGCATAGTGCGTTTGGTGCACTTATCATCTGGTGGTGAGACGTCAAACCGAAAACTATCACAGGATTTGTCCCAGCGTAAACCGAGAAACTTATGCGGTACAGACTTCTCAAACTCAATGTCTGGAGAAGCTTTATGAGAATCTGGTATGCGTGCGAGAACCTCCTTAGAGTTGCTTGTCCATTTGACAAGATCAGTTTGGCCTCGCTTGAAAAGCTGAATAAGCTCTTCACAAAGCGAAATTGCTAGCAGAGCGGGTATGACATTACAGGCAATGTCATCTATATACAAAGCGTATGTGTAGTATAGTATAGTGTAGCGTAGCTTAGCATAGCATAGCGTAGCATAGCATAGCATAGCGTAGCATAGCGTAGCATAGCGTAGCATAGCGTAGCATAGCGTAGCATAGCATGGCGTAGCATAGCATAGCATAGCATAGCATAGCGTAGCATAGCGTAGCATAGCATGGCGTAGCATAGCATAGCATAGCATAGCTAATTAGTGCTTTATCTTACACAGAGTTTTAGCACCCACCTTGATCTCTTGAAGAGCAGAACAACAACAAGACGTAATACAATGAGAAGTATGTAACGTAGGTACGGTACCCATAATCACATACCCAAGTACCGTCTCAATAGCGGGCGGTAAATCATATCGCTCACTACGTACTATTTTAGTTAGTAGCAAGTGTGGAAATACTGAAGCTCCGATCAAAAGATCAATGCCTGCCGGATTCGCAAACTCCGCGTCGGCTAGCGGCAATGACTCGAGATGAGTGAGTGATGCTACGTCTACATTAGCGTTCGGCAACGTGTCCGTAATACGTTCCACGATAAGCGAGGAAATGTTAAAATTAATGTCCCTATCAAAACGCGAATGTATTTTAATATCTACGGAACCCCTGCAATGCTTTTCTGATCCGCCTATCCCTTTGACGGTTGAGTTAGTATTTTTAAAGTTATTCCATAATCCGAGGCGTTTGAAGCATTCCGATGTTATTAGATTGGTCTGAAATGCGCTATCTAGCAGACAACGTACCATGTGCGGCGACCCATTAACATCATATACGATAACTTGCGCTGTCGCTAACAGTACCGTCTTAGACGCCGTACACTGCGTTTTGGCCCTGCGCGGATCATTATAGATGCGCGAGTGCCGTCCTCGCGTGCGCGTCGCCCGCGCAATGGATGTCATACATAACGATACTTCGCCCTCAGACGCGGAAGGCGCAGCTACCGTGGTCTGCACCTGCGGCGCAAGTGTGTCAAGGTTAGCGGCTTGGCTTGACAACGGGTTATCTTTATCGAAATGTAACAGTGTATGATGTTTTTGATTACATGATCGACACTTTGTCTTACTAGAACAATTACTTGTTTTATGCTTAAGCAGTTAATGCAAGCTTTGTTATCTTTTACGCATTTAAAACGAGCGGTTGCATGCAAATTATCGAAGGCGGGACACTTGTATAAGTGGTCGTGCACTATATTACTGCACAGACACTTCTGTGAATTATTACTATTAGATTCCGAACATGTAACGTAAGATTGTGGATTAGGGACCGAGTTATTATTACTATTTCGCGATTTATTCAACCTTTGTTTGTTGCTATTAGTGTTAGACGGGCCAGGTGAACCCGACTGCGTATTATGAAATATTCGACACTGATCTTTGATGAACGAAATAAAACTATCTAGTGTAGGTATTTTATTATTGCGTTCCGTCATCTCGAACGCGCGAATTGTATCAGTGTCAAACTTTTTTAAAGCGAGTTGAAGCAACATAAAGTCGGAAAGATCTTCTAATTTTAAATTCCTAAGAGAATTAACCGCGGTTACGAAGTTATCAATAAACAGCTGGAAATTCGAGACAGACGCGTTGCCGGACAGTTTGAGATTTAAAGCTTGGTCAAAGTACGTAGACGCTAGGACGCGCGTGTCCTGATATCTGTCAAGTAGTGACTGAAATATGACCTGATAATTCTCAGCACTGGGTGTGACACCTGCAAATACGGACTGGGCCTTCGGTGACAGTTTATCTATTAAATAGTACAACCTGTCAGCATCTGTCAGAGAACCATTATCGTGCACTGTAGACTTAAAACTCGCATAGAATAACGGCCAATTTCGTATATCTCCGTCAAACGACATAATCTCGATTGGCGGTAATCTCGGCTTGCGGGCAACGGGCTCTGCCGAACATTTACCCTCCGATTGCGATTGTATACGCTTAATAATACAATAAAGATCTTCGAATGAGGTATACGCCAGATAGTTCGGTTTTTCATCAGGATTGATAGAAAGTAATCTTGCGTTATAATCGTCTAACAACTTATGAAAATCTGTTCGAATACTATCTACTGTTATACAATAACTGAGAAATGCTTCGCTATTACTGTCAGACATAGATGCGGTTTTTGATCGTTCATAGATGTTTTGAATGCGCTCAAATAGAATATTGCGTTTTGCTTCTAAGATTGTCATCTCTTTGTCTTCCGACACGCGTGACTTCTTTTGTTGTGACATGCTTACGTAAGTATAAGCTAATGAGACCGAAACAAAATAAGAATATCTAATGTATCTATTATTTTACCTAAGTAGGCTAAGTAGGCAACACTTTAGAGCTGAGGAACTAAAAGTTGCTTGAAATATGAGATTTATAAGACAACTATGATAGTTGCAGAAATAATAATTTAATAAGTAGGTAGCTACATAAAAGTTTACCTACTAATGCGGGCGGAAATAACCATGTGACGGTTATGTGAATATATTAGGAGTATAGCTAGGTGCTATAACTGCCTAGGTATATTCAAATTCAAATTCAAATTCAAAATCCTTTATTCATTTGGGTCACAATGTGACGCTTATGAACGTCAAAATAATAAATTTATAAAATAATTACTTATACTCAAATTTAACACATTATTACTGTATGCTTCTACATTTACATTTACTGCCACGTTCGCAAAGCAATAGGTAGAACCATGAGAAAGAACGGGCAATAAAACTCACGGTCACTCTTTTTCATCGCCAGGTTTTGCATTATACACAATTTACATTTTGTAAGGTGCTGCAACTGTTACACCTTCTACATCACTTGTATATATTTACTGTACATCATAATACTCAAGCATAATACTTTTGGTTAGCCTTCTCAGAATAGACATGGTGAAACAGGAGCATCCACTTACATTATATATACCTAATAATGCAGCAATCCGCGAAAGTGATCAGAACCATGATGGAAATGATGCAGTTAATTATTAAAATCTAATACCAGCCCGCAAGACCGTCATCGACCAGTCATCGCAAGTAGCACCCGTTCACGAGTATGACGCATGTGCCAGCCATCATCCCTCTCGCCATATTAGAGGGAAAGGGATGACCCGACACACGACGCCACCACAAGAAATGACATTTTAGTGAGCATGACGACAACGGTATACGAACCAGCAGTAAGAAACAATCTATTGGTATACTGACCATGACCGCCAATTACCTCCATTTTCCAGATCGTTATTATTAACATAAGTTAGTGGAACACGTGAAGGAATGCAAATGTAGAAAGAATTTTGTGAAGGTGACAAGTGAACAATGATATGATCAGAGATAAATAATGTTAAACTACATTCAACAAATCATAAAAATATCCAAATCCTGCAAAAATCATTATAGCGATATAACGTATAAAAACGTAAATGAATCCGACTCGTATGGATAAAAAAAAATGGTTCGGCGTTACACCGAAACCGTAGGGTTCTAGGCGACTTGGAGAAGGAAATGGACTGTATACAGAGGATAGCGGTTCTTCGCCGCCTAGGAGATGGTTACGGGAAGGGGTGATTGAGTGGGTATAGGATATTTCAAGAATGGAGGGCACTTACCTTATACAACCTTCTTCGTTTCCGTAGGGCAGTCTCCTGGTGGTTTCGTGATGCAGCTGCTTGTTTTCACTTCAATTCACCGTCACTCTAACTTGCGAGCGGTTTATATATGCGGTAATAATTACATACAGCGATGCGGCGCGATACGAACGAGACGGCGTTCTCAACGAGCGGAATGTTCTGGACTGTCACTCGCGTCGACGATCGCGGTGACGAATCAGACGAAAGGCAGTGCCTCTTCCAGGGAGTAGGAAAGAGGGAGACGGAAATATGGTATCGCTCACACTTGTACGTGGAACGATTGATGTTGATGCGATTAGTTATAGATAGGAAGGTAGATGGCGCTACCAGTACTTAAATACCATATATACATATAATATATATATAAACCTGTACAATACATTATAAATATATATAACATATATACATTAAAATAATTATATACATACAAAATATATAGCCTACAGGATTCCTCTATAAATGGGCTATCTAACACTGAAAGAGCGCGAGAGAGCCTGAGATTAGCGCGTACAACCAAACAAATAAACAAACTCTTCAGCTTTATAAATTAGTATAAGATTATACATCTCTGTAGTTATTTATCGTTAACAGATTGTTCCTGAATCAGCAACTTGGGGGACGAAATATTAATATTATGCTTATTGTTTTGCAGACCACCTATGATCACATAACTTCATGCCTATATCCCCGAAGGGATAGGCAGAGGTGTGTTACACACCCACACTTCGCCAGTTATGTATCGGTCCCAATGTAATAGGGGGCGAGCCTATTACCATCTATCGGCCACTTGTGGACGCGTCCCTCGGTCACAAGTGATACGGCTGAGTACGAGAATACGGCCTTGCACTCACAGACCGAGGCTGCACTGTAACTCTAGCTATTATCTGACTAGCTGCCCTCTTGATCGCTCTCTGATAATTATCTCAAGCAAAATGATATTCCAAATCTCAACAAATTATCTTAATTTAAGTTAGAACTATTAAAATTCCAAAGTAAAAAAGACAATGTACCCAAGGCTTTACACCGAGGAGTCCGGCTCGTTTCACAAAAGGGACCCAAACGGCAATAGATTAGCTCTGTCGGCGAGCCGCCACTATTAAGTTTCATTTTGTTGATTTTGTTCCTAAGTCCTTATAGTTAGCGACCAACGAGAATATAAAAATACAGAGGTGTAGATATCCGCAAGAGTATAACCTTGAATAATAAATAAACGGGAATGGAGCGCATACATCATAAACACGTCGTCGGCACCTCGCGTGGTACTCGTCGTGAACACGTCGCGTCGCGTCCCCGCATCGGTGTCGTCCTGCCTCGTGTATCAAGGACATCACGCGTGTTTAAATAAATCACGTCCTAAGAGAGTATCCTAGTACGCAGTTACACACTCGTCACAGCTACGAGCTACGAATCTTTCGTGACGTAGCACGAGGCAATATATTATGACAAACTCTTATAAACCGAGGTCGCCGTACACAGATTTAAAAAAATAAATGTTTAGTACATACGTCTGTGATTGATTATATCGTATCTACACCTGGGATCCGCCTAGTTTATTCAGCTTGTAAACCCGGGCAGTATCTCGCCAAAGTAAAATCAGCCCAATTTATTATTGATCTAGAGAAGTTTTCAATAAACGGATAATATAAATACAAACGCCTTCATTAGGGCGGCGGTGCGGCGGCAGGTAGACAGACTCATTTATCGACATTAAATTGCCACTCGTTTAAGACGCAGACCATTTTAATAAGTAAGCGAGGTGCGCGCTATCTTATTTTTAGGGACTCATTACGGGAAACTCGATCGACCGCCATTATAAAGATGTACAACCTCCAAATCATTTGAAAATCAATCGTCGGTTCGTTTGTGTCACATATACAAGTACCCGCAGTACCGGTGTTACCCGCACGTACAAATTCTAAGCGAAGGAGGTTCTGCCCTCGAGCGATGCGGCCGCTCCTATAAATTATTACATTTAATATTTTTCGACTTTGTAACAAAGTGAATGCCGTCCATTTACTGAAGTTGTGATAAACTACTAAACTAAACTATGGTGTACTTTTAAATAAATGAAGGTCAAATTTATTTTATTACGAGTATTGCTGCCTGAGCAAGACGCGCTGCCTCTGTGGCCAAGCACTGAGAGTGGCGCCACAGTGGGTTGATGTAGAGATAACGGAGCCAACATTTTATGTCACATTTATTTCAATGTACAGTTTATTTTCTTGGGTTTACGCGAATGTTACACATTGAAATTAAACTACAGTTTACGGATTTTATCGCGATTAGAGCTTAACTTTATTTCTGCAAAATTATTTAAACTGTACATTGAAATTAAACTACAGTTTACGGATTTTATCGCGTTATATTGGTTTCACTTCTTATTACATTTAAACCGAATGATCTAAAAACTACATTTTTATTACTAGCCGACGTTTCGAATTCTTTACAGGATTCATGTTCACGGCAGACTGAGGTGGTATTTGTCTTTGTCTTAACTGACTGACTGACTAAAGGAACATATAGCTGACATTAAACACAAACGCTCGACGAAGTATGCTGTGTGTGAACATGTAGAACAAGGAACCAACCATTACCTGCGATTTGATAAACCACAGATACTCGCAAAAGAACACCGCCTTATTCCAAGAATGATACGAGAAGCTATTGAAATTAAAAAACATCCTAATTTCAATAGGGAAGATGGTTGGAATGTTCCTCCAGCTTGGGACCCTGTTATCAGGCTAATGAAACCCAAGAAGGACAAAGTCACCAGAAGACATCAAGACACAGTGAGCACATTCTGCGTAGATAGTAACACCAATAGTTGAAAAATGTTCGGGTACTTTGAGATAACTTTTAAATTCAAGACAAAGACAAATACCACCTCAGTCTGCCGTGAACATGAATCCTGTAAAGCATTCGAAACGTCGGCTAGTAATAAAAATGTAGTTTCTAGATCATTCGGTTTAAATGTAATAAGAAGTGAAACCAATATAACGCGATAAAATCCGTAAACTGTAGTTTAATTTCAATGTACAGTTTAAATAATTTTGCAGAAATAAAGTTAAGCTCTAATCGAGTTAATTAAGGTTCATCCGCATGTCATTTAGGGCTAAATATTTATGAAAAAAAATTAAACTACTGTCTAGTGAATTATTTCTAGTACTTGAGAAGTGTTCTAAACACGATGATTAGTAACGTCGTCAAACATAAACATGTCATAAATGTACGCATTATATAGTATTACTTACAGTAAGTAAGTTGTTCAACAAAAAGATATCAATATCAGCGGTCTAAAAATAAAAAGCTAATCAAAGTATAAGTTTCGCCCCCTAGCTCCTAGGGTTAAAAACTGCAGTCACAGCGGCAGAATTTACTACTAATATGAAACTATAATTATTTGACCACAGTCAGCAGTTCTTCGGTCTATATATAAATAAAGCACTATTAAGCCCGCATATGACTTATTTAAAAGATTAATAAATGGAAGCAGTGCGTGATGTGAGGGAGAGACCAAATAGTTCGGTGAATCATTACACATGCTTTAGACACGACGCACATAAAAGCCGTGCGGCTCATATCGCATCATTTACATGAGCGAAGTTTTGCGTGCATCGCCGTCGCAGCTGTAATGTTGTCTCTTGCACACACCTCGGTTAATCTCCTCATTTGCTGAGCTTTATACATCACTTACACCGTTGATATTAAACAAAAACAATAAATCTGCCACTGATCCTGTTAACCTTTCACTTACACCGAGCGCCTCCCTCAGCCTCCGCCTAAATAGTCTTTCATGTTGGGAATTAGATTTTTACCGCCGTTATTAAAGAGGCGTGTATGTCAGAACGCTCATCGTTCTTTTGTGCGTCTGTGTTAATATCTCCGAAGATTCATTGATGCCGGTGTCGACGGCGCGCGCTGGCATGGGTGCGTGTGTGCACGTGTGTTTGTGTACGTGTGTGTGTAATCTCGTGGCGCGTGTTGCTAATTAGTTCATCCCAAATCTCTTTACATTCAAATTGACGCTCACCTTTTCTTAATAAACAAATTATTGCCTTCGCAGTGTTTCTACGTATTCGTCGCAAAAAAAACTTACTAAGCGCGTGTCAGGCTATGCACAATATATGGTTCCAAAGTTTTATTAATCTTGTATCAATTATGTTCAATTCATTAACTATATTTATTTTAATTTAGTCAACTCATCTTCATCGGTCCTGTTTATAAACTGCCCCGCTCCTGGGCACGAGCCTCTTCTCACTATATAAAATGGTAAGGTTGTAGTTCACTGTTCAATAGAAATAATGTTTAAAGTCATCCCTTGTATTTTTTAAGCAAGTAAAACATTTTTTTTGTTAAACATATTATTTCTTTACGGTCTCTGAGAAAAAGCTTGACGGAAAATCGAACGGACATACCGTAACTATATAAAGTTTCTTTATAGTCTACTCCCTAGTAATACATAAATACCCTGAAAATCATATTATTATTTCCATAATATGATCATAATGTATAAACAAATCGAGCGAACAAATCACAGCGCTGATTTGTTCGCTCGATTTGTCCATTGTCTCCATATTGTAATGAGTTCGACGCTGATTGTAGTCGCACTCGGTCGTCTCGAACTCTATCGGGCACCTGGCTCACTCATAGATTTACGTCTTTAATTATTCTGCGCGAAGATGCCGTTCTATTGCCGGCTCTACGTGCCATGACAATAAAAAAACAATTATGACCAGCAATTTTGAAGTGCACATTGAGGACCGACGGAACAAACTACCTGACTTGATTCATTTTGGCTTAACTCGTAGATAAAACAAGTATCCCAATAATATATTTTTGCCTAGAGATATCAAACCAGGCTCAGTACGGCACTAAGCAATTTGTCGATACGATTTTAACACATAGCACAAGATTGGGGACATTTTTACTCATTGGTTTAGTGATCCATGGAGAGGCCGCAATCATGATTCGCTCCCGATAGAATATCAGTCGCAGTTTCATTACTTAATATTGAGGCCTGCGGTTTTTGTAACCACTAACTAACACACATCTAAACATTATTCGTCGATATCGTGTAAACAATTACTTTTACGGTAACACGTAGAATTTAATTTTCTATGATATTGCCTAATGTTTGTTTAGTGACACTTAGTTGGCCAATTTATTTATTTGTTTGCTAGCGGATTTAAATGTTTACTAACGTTTAGTGTTTAGTGTTGTGACCGCAGCGCACGAGGCGCGGGAGGGCCGCGACCACCTCGCGCCTCACTACACGCGGCACACTGCGGCCGCTCGTTACACACGCACCATTTGTTTATCACTCGCACTAGCCATACACGGAGCAATACGTACATAAATCTATTATGTAAGCAATAAAACCGACTGCCGATATAAGCTACAAATATAATAAACGATGTCTTAATAGCTCCGCTCTTTGATGCGAAGAGCGTCGCTCGATTCATGTCGACACTTCGTCGAATATAATGGATAAAAAGGGCAAAAAAAGCGCTGTTTTATTTCTTTGCTTTTCATTACACGATGTCACGTCGTCGCCGCCGCCACCACAAACACGCTGCGAGCAAACGTCCATCTATCACGGCACATGGACGTGCTCGCCACACTTACACGGGTTTACTCATAAAACAATATGACTCCATGTTTACCGCCTTTCAATGCTGACGTCAATTTATAAATAAATGTAAGATAACTTAATCTCACCCTTTTTCTCGCTTTTTCCATGAAAACAAAATGTTTTTTACTATAATGTGATTATTTGTACTTCATATCATTTTTCAGCTTTTAAGAGCTAACTATGTACCTACTGTAAAGTTAGGTATTCGACTTGAATTTAGATTGAATACGTCTAACCATTCCTGACAAAAACCTTTACAAGAACTGTACGATATATGACAAGGCTTACGCTGACACTCGTTTAATTCTCGTATCAGTGGGATCACCGGCGCACTGACCGCGTCCACACACACCAGTCGTCGTGAGAGAGTAGTGCGCGGTTCTAAATCCTCACCTAAAACGTACAATGGAGCATAAAAGTCGTTATAGCGCATTAAATATCTAATTGCTTGAGGAACCTATTTCACCGTGAATTTTTAGTGCGTGGCCTTCAATATTACGCACTGCGACTTGAATATTTGCATAATTTTCGAATCAGTTCGGATTATAATGTTCACTGCTTTATTATCAAGATTCATCAGGAGATAGCATAAGAGACATAATGATACAGCGCGGGGGACGCACGGGAGGCGCAGGGGCGGTTTGATGAAGCGCTGTCGTCGAGCGTTATCTATGGCGCGTCCTGTCGACTATTAATTTTATTCGACACAGCTCTCGAAATATGTAATATGGCGTGCACATGAACTCGGGCAGTTTATGTGTCGTCATAAGGTGAGCGCAGTTATTAGGATCAGTAATAGTCGTGTCGGCGGACTCAGGAGCCGCACGACGCGAGTTACGAGCCGACACCTCCGCGCGGACACTTAACAACTCAACCTTGTGTGGGTAGGTGCACACATTTACTACAACTATCAGAACTTACTAGCTACCGAGTGCAAGTCTGCAATCTCACTGAATAACTTACTAGATATTCAAAGTGCACAAGTTAAAATTCCAACAACAGCGATTCTTTTAGAAGAGTAATTTAATTTCAACGCAAATTGCTAAGTCCAAGCTGTCAAGTTAAAGTTTAGAAGTTGTATTCTCTCAAGATATACATTCAACACAGGACTGTATAGAGTTTGGGCCTCAGGCCGGGTCTGAAAGTACGGACATCTCGTCAAAATTAAAGTGTCTCGAGTCGGGGCTTTGAAGTGAATATTAGAGTTGTGACACATTTATTGAAACCTTTATGCTCTCTATTTTTAATTACGAGCTTTAATTTACTTTCACCTATCCCGTCGCTAAAGAAATCTTGCAGGATCAATTTGATCCACTTTTCGATTTTTTATTGAGCTGTTTGTCATGCTTGTGTATATCGCGGGACAGTGCAATAAATTCAAAAAATGTAGAAGTTAAATTGTGAAATATGTAAGGAAAAGCTGCTCCGACAAATGGTCGGGCACGACCGGCGGCGGCGGCGGGCACCCTCGACCGTCGGCTTCATCCTGCGTGCCTCCTGCTGCTCCAACCTCTGTGTTGGAATACCTACTTTCGCTCCACGTCGCGTACAAGCTCCTTCTATATTTTTGTACCCAATGTTGGGCGCGAGGTAACAAAACGCGCCCGTGTCATAAGAAATGCGCGATTGGTGAGACTACCGGATTAGTTGCTTAGCACAGAGTCACAGGGTTGCAGACGATGCTTTCGTGGACAAATCCTACCGCTATTCCAATGCAGCATTGCAATGCCTAAATTTCACACGGTGGTCCCGCTGCATTACGTTTCCCCCTAGTTTTTAAATTACCTAATGTGAAAGTTTATTTATAGTAATAAGGCTAAATCTTCACAGTTATGGGAGCAACTTCAGTGACAGCTAGCATCCGTTAGTCTAGGATTGTTTCTGTTTGGATTTCGTCACGACGCAGCATAGAACAGTGGCCGGTGGGAAGTGATAAATATTTATTGCTTAGAGTTTACAGCCCATCTGGTGCTTAATCCTTTTTAAACTGGATAATACATACATACATAAACTCACGCCTTTTTCCCGTCGGGGTAGGCAGAGACAACGGAACGCCACTTGCATCTATCCTTACAAACCTCACGCGCTTCCTCTACATTCATTACTCTGTTCATACATGCTCGCCGGTTCCGGGTGCTTAGGACCGGCGGTTTCGCGGCCGACCTCGTAGGACATTCGTCGACCAAATTGGTGACGTTCTGAAAAACGGGAAGGTCCTAAGCACTGGATAATAAGTACCTAAATATTCAAACGGCAGTGATATCCTAGTGATGAAAGCGAGACCAAGATACTGCTACGCAGACGATTTAAATGTCTGCTAGGCAGAGTGTCTCAGCGCGCGCCACTGACTTTTGTAACTTGTGCGTGTGCCTATCAAATAGTTAATTATTATCTCAGCTATCTCGAGCTCATTGTAGTTTACTATGGAATCCTGTTAGGGTTCCGTAGTACAACCAGAGGCGGCTCGTGAAAGATTATATTGGGTGTTCACTAAAAAAGAAGATGAAACTGCTTACAATTTATTTTGTGAATGCTTTTACAATTAATAGTAAGATGTGCTAAATCATCGATACCTACCTGAACCGTCCACGCCACGTCCACACAGTATCAACTCCGGCGCCACTAAACAAAATACCTACACGGAAAACAAAACGGCTTCTTACTTCCTTCGCATTTTCGCAACCACATAACCAAAGCGTTTTATCATATTGGTCGTTTTTTTAAGTTTTTTCATAGTTTTTTATAAAGTTCTAACTATCTATCTATATCGTCATGCCTGTCTCCCATTGGGGTAGGCAGAGACTATGGAACGCCACATGCTTCGGTTCAAACATACCTCTTTCGCTTCCTCGACATTCATTAACCTCATCATGCATGCGCGTCGGTTATGGGTACTTTTAATTTGGCCCATTTTTAGTACGTCACCTATTTGATCGGCGTACGTCTGCCTAGGGCGTCCCCTATTGACATTTCCGTTCATTCTCGCACAATACACTCCTTTCGTATTTCTTCTTTCATCCATCCGTTTATAAAGTTTACGCTGTTATATTCCATATTAGTTACACAATTTAACTGTCTTTCTTAAACATATACACACAATCACATACAATTAACAATATTTTAAACACCAATTCTTTTCTAATTACCAACGCACTTGCAGAGAAATGTTTTGCTTTTGTTTACATTCAAACGATACCGGCAAAACACTATTAAAAAAAAAACGGCGCACACGTTTTAATTTTTCTTCGTGACAAATGTTCATATCATTTAGTCGGGTAATATATTCGTGCATGCGCATCTCGTCAAGCTAGCCAGGAGCGCCGCTCCGTATTTGCCTTATTTCTCATACTAATCTTTTGTCTCACGCGCCCAGCGCATAGAACGCTCTCTCTTTCGCACTCATTACATTTCAGTATTAAGCGTTGTACTAAGCTTTCGTCAACGAAGAGCGCTGTTATGAGCGCTCCACTCAACAAAAATACCTATGTATGTTTCAAGAGTGTTGACAAAATTATGATAAACAGTTTTGTAGTCAAATACTTATTTGTAGATATGCATTATAGAAAAGAGAATAGGTGTGTATTAAAATATTGAGCATGTTTATAGAAAAAGTTTATATACATATATTTTATAATTTTGGGAGTTCACTGCTCCAGCGCTCCTTTGAACGAGCCGCCACTGAGTACAACAAATACTCAAGGTCGAATGTAAATATTCGTAGAAGTTATTAAAAGGACCCTTACTGAAAAATTATAATCTTAAATGCAGCTTTGAAATGGATAGCTGTGTCCTTTTACACCGTTACATATTATAGGTCAGTATGCTCTTACAAAATGTTAATTAATACTTATATTTTTTCCTCCCGGAAAATATTTAAATTCCTAATAAAATGTAAGTTATCGTGTATTAACCGAGTCCTTCCTGATATTAAAAATAACAAGAAGGTATACGTACATTTATTTTTGCATTTGTATGAATAGCTTGCGGACAATGATGCTCCTTGATTGTATGGGCAGAGATAAAGGGCTGGAGCGCGCAGACCCGGCGCCCGGACGAGTATCTGTGTCCCCGGGGAGCCGCGGCTACGTGCCCACCCAACGATGGTTCTTCTCGACTTTAGCGAGTAAAACCGCAGATACTAGTTAGTTAGAAACAAATTAGTTTACAACTCAAGCTCCGGTATGTATATAAAAGTTTCTAAAGTTTAAGTGAAGTATATAAACTCCTTTGCAAAAAAGCAAAGTTTAAGTGTAATATATAGATCAAAACTGCATTAAGAAGACGAAAGATATCTTTTACAGACCTATCAAATTTATATATATTTTTGTTCAATGGTCTAGGTTATGTAAGTATAGACGTGACCATTAATTAATTAATGGCCTAAAATAGTTCTATTAATTTATATCATACTCGCGTCCTCTACGCCAGCAGCTACGCCTGCATTTTTTTAAAATTTACCCGTTTTGGCCGATCCCGTGGGAATTTCGAGAAATCCCTTCTTCGTGCACCCCTGCGGTCCCCAAGGAACATACATGCCAAATTTCAGCTTCCTGCGCCCAATAGTTTCGGCTGTAGCGTGTCTGTCAGTCAGTCAGTAACGCAAGGATTTTATATATTAAGATAATATATTATACAGATAAAGATTAGTTAGTGAGCTTGAATTACATGGTTTTGAGACAAAGATTAATTATTATTTTCTACACAGTTACCCATACTTATAGACATCAATTCTTTTGTCGGCAAAGTAAAAAACTACGCATATATGGTAAAGACTGATTTCAGCTCCTCAATTCACGTTTATGTTTGTGATGTGATAACACACACGGAAGAGAAAATACACTGGAAATGGTATGTAGGCGTGGCACGCGTGTCACAATTAAGCGTTGTAACGCTTAACTGGCCCCATTCACGTTCTTACATCGCGTCGAGTTGCTCGTTTCTTGACACATTCACATTTCTCTAGCTATGCCGTTTTGTGCCATTTTGGAGTGCAAAAAATGATAGTAGCAGAAAAAACCTTAAAAACGGAGGTGTTTCGTACCATCAGTAAGTACAATTTTCATTGTTTTCAATAAAAGTCTTAGGCCCACTTGCGTAACATTTGATTTAAGTCACTCCCTTATTTAAATTTGTTGAACAGAATTAACAGCATAAAATAATTTAAGTTAAAAGTATTTAGCGTCCTCTTGCGCAACGACAATAACGCTTAGATTTAGTTAAACATTTTATGAGGTCGGTAAAGTAGTTTCTACGTTTTGTTTCATGGTATGAAGCCTTTTTGTTACGATTTTAACGATGTTATGCGTATGCTTTCGCATAAAACCTTAGACTATATATACTTTGAGCATAAAACAAAACGCATTGTCGTCGCCTAGCAACGAAATGACAATTGACAAATAATAACTAGAAACTTTTGAGCATTAACCCTAGAACCCTACATGGGGTACAGGTGCACCCCACACCGATTTGTTTTCTAAATATCTCAATTTCTTTAATATTCGAGAATTCGCGCGTCGGAGTATTTTAGTTTGGTGTCAACCGCTCGCGTTACGTCAATACCGTGACGACGACGAGGGCCGCGTTGTGTGGTCACCTGTATAAGTGCTGTGGGGTACGCCAGTACCCCAGTCTAGTAAAATCTTAAGATTATTTATTTATTACGATTGATGCATTTATATGTAATACGTTATTAAATTTGATTATTTATTAAAACAATAGTCTTATATGAATTAAATACAGATATTTTTAGATATTATGAAGGTAAAATTCAATGAAGTTTATTTAATTTGTTTCGGATGGCTGTCAGAGGTTTGAATTACGAAGAAATAAGCTCTATTCTAGACCACAAATCTGGCGAGGAAGAAATAGAAGTTGGGACCAGTTGCAATTTCTGGATTCTTTACAAGTGTTCAAGATCAAATAATAAGCCAAATATAAAGTTTCAGCAGACAGTTTTGAAATTGGGTTTGGAACTGATACATGAACATTTGGAGGACCGTTACCAGATGCCAACTTAGTCCATTGCAGTGATCCTTAAAAAAGGACCAAATCCTACAAGCGCTGTTGCTCAAACTACATTTAACTTAGTGTAATAAGGCTGATTTGTGATCTCAAGTTACCGATTATGTTTCATAAAACGTATTTTCATGAATTGTTTTTTTCATTTTAAGGATTACAGTCATTTTAATATGGGGTGTTCCAACACCCCAGTGTAGGAATAACATGTGCGCCAAATAGTGTAGTATTCTAGGGTTAACAATAACACAAGTAGGTACATTGTTATCAGTAATATCATCATCATCATCATGTCCGCCTAAGGACGTCCACTGCTGAACATAGGCCTCCCCCTGCTGCGTCGTCCGGTCCAGTTATATAATTATAGATAATTCTCGTCGCTAATGACAAGATACCAACATCAGTGTGACAGTTCTTAAATGAAATTAGCCACTAAACAGCCAATTTTCGGTAATTAATTTTGACAGTTCTTAAATTATATTACTCGACAAATTTTTCGTTGTGCAAGACGCTAGTGGTGTTTAATATTTTTTTTCTCGTTAAATACATCTTAATTCAATTTAAGAATCGTTGTGCAAGTGGGCCTTAATTTGTTTCAGTTAACTAATATTTAATAGAACGATTAGTAAAAATGAATCATATACAACGAAGATAAAGTTTATTTTCGATTGATTCTATTCAATAGAACATTCTCGAAAATTCCGCGCTACTCATTTAGTGATGTAGCCAAGTCGCATATTAAATTTATCGATTGATATCGAAACACGGAAATAAATAATTTACGAAATGTTTATTTTAATTAATTGTTTATTTGGGTGGGTGTTTCTATGTATAATATTATATTTATGTAGGTACGTATAAAATATAGTATAATAATATATGTATGTTTATCCATTGTCTAGTACCCATAGTACATATATATTCTGCTTAGATGGTGTTGTGTGTATGTAGTAGCATATGTTATTATTATATATTATTATTTAGTATTACATTACAATCCAAGTATATGGTCGGCTTTATTCATTCTCTTAATTTATTTTAAGAGGTGTATTAGATTGAATCTAATAGATACTTTGTTGCAAAAATATTATCAATGTTTCGAATAGCAACGTAATTATTATAATTTATCAATTTAGTCAAGATCACTTAGCTAACAATACCCCAACTGCCAGACAACTTACATCTGCCTATGAAAAATATTAATCCATGTGCAATTAAAAATACTAAGAGGCAACTGTATTGCGTTAGAAGAAATATCAATATTAATCTGTTCATCAGCTGTTGAAAGGATAAATAGAAGTAGTATATTTCAAAATTTGTCACAATACGAAGTAATGGAGGGCAATTCAGAAATTGAGGAACTAGGAGGGCACTTTTTTGGTTTTAGTAATCAAGCAATAGGCCATATTGCTGGTAACATTGCCCGAATATTAATAAAAAAAATAACTGTGATGTCTGTGCTGATGCATTAGTGACACATTATTTTCAACCGTCCACAAATTCATTATTGCAAAAGTTCAAGGTGGTTTGTTGTATCCTTCGCCAAATGTCGTAAAAATATGCCAAACTGCGGAAACATTTAAAAAAACGTTGGCATAATAGTTTTTCGTAAAGAAGTGGCGATAACACAAATAATGCGACAGTACATAGGAACCCTTTTATTTAACGACATTGCCTCCCATCAAATTATCGAATTTCCTGCGGCCAATCACGTTACCGATTTGATGAAGGCAATAGTTTCGCATACACCATTTATTAAAATTAAAAATAAGACTTTCCAGACGCCAATTCCTTAACAAATATATTTTTTAATATTTATTGCACTTTTATTTAATTTTATAACTACTTGTCTGTCGGTCTTTGTGTCTTTATGATTGTTTAAAATGTACAACTGTTTGTGTGCCAAATAATAAACATACTTCCGACAAGTCTTATTTTTTGCACATTATATTGAACAAAATATCGCATCATCTATCGATATCGATAAAGTATTCCAATGTGCTACGTGGTACGGCCCTAACCGAGTAGAAGCAGAAACCGACCGATCACGCAAATGTCAACCATATGCCTTATGCAATTAAGATTATAATTGCTACAACTTAGAATACCGCCATCTATGGTTGAGTAGCGGAATCGACTCGTAAATCGAATCTAGTATGACATGAGTATGACTATAGATCGTAAATACGTTCTACCGCTAAAGCAAAATAAATCTTATTTGTAGGTAATCAGGGTTTAATTCCAAATCTGTGAAGTAGGCTAGTTTTGAATAAATTTAAACTACGAATCAAACGCATTGTTTCTTTGTAGTGCAATATATGATTATCGGTTTACTTGTGTGAGTTTGGCGATAGCGGTTCCTACAGTAATTTGGGTGCATACCATTTCTATTGTTTTTTATGTTCTGAGATAACACATAACAAGATTAATACAGCAGGAGTGACAATAATGAAATAGCCGACGATTGCCTGCAAGGACTAAGTATATAAACTTAATACCTATATACTTACTACTAAGTTAAGTCTATTATATTACGACAAGACACATATTCATTATATTGTCCTTTATCACAGATAATATAATACTATACTACTACCTTTATAAATAGAATATCAGCATTTTCTTTAAAGTTTTTCAGATATTTGTGGCAATTAATTGCGTTAGATTCAGCGTAAATACCGGACATGTGTATCGCTCGTCCGAGCGGGCCAGGACTAATTAATACTTAATGAATCTCATTCAAACCAGTATCAAAATAAATAATATACAAAACTGTGTGAGATGTTTAAATTAATTCGGTTCGTCGGGTCGTTGTCGTTCCAACGAAGCCATTTAAGCCGGTGTCGGGCCCCGGTACAATTATTATATTACGATTATTAGTTTTAGATAGGTGCTAATAAAATTAAGCGGTACCGTGGTCTGTAAGGACGAGGTTAATCTATCACATAGTTTATTATTTATCCTTGGTTCACTGTCCAACTACGGAGGGTTATCATATCGATGCTACGTAGTGTGTATGTTGATATATTATCACATAGCCTCTGAGCTATTGATCATGGATTGAAAAATGAGGTATCATTACAAGGGTCTTGATTGAAAGCTAAGCGATTGTGTTGTCGCGTCGCTCTAAATTCAATAAGGCATCTTCTGGATGATATAGAGGTTTCTTTTGAAAGTCAGTTATTACCGCAATATGTTGCGCTGCGTGTTAAGTACACGGGATTGATCCGGTTTTTAAAACTAGATGAGCTTGCGGTTACGCCCGCGTTATTAAGGCTACTGCTCCGCTCCCGTGGCTCATAGCGTGATGATATAGCCTAAAGCCCACCTAGACAAATGTGCTATCTAACACTGAAACAATTTTTCAAATCGGACCAGTAGTTCCTAAGACTAGCAAGTTCACGCAAATAAACAAATAAATTCTTCAGCTTAATGTTATAAGTATAGTATAGATGTAATTTAATTAAGTGTTGCTTTACGTGAATTAATCCAATTGCAGCCATAGTTCGGTTTTGGTTAATGAGTCTATTTAAGTTCATTTTGTTGAGAACAACGCGTGAAGCGACGTTCACTACTAGGGTTCACTATTGGTCAAAGGATAATCTTCTTGACTCTGATCAAAATAAATTGATATTGAAAAATGGAACAAAGAAGCACCATTTTCAATTTCTCTTCAATCCAACTTTCTAACAATCGTATTATGAAAAGTAGAGATGATATTTAAACAAGGAGTATTATTTTTAATGATATTTTGTAACAAAGTTAATCTATACTTCAACATAGTAATCCTACATCACAGGGTTATTACAAAAAATGTGTGTCGCAAAAATTTGACGACCCATAACATAATTTTTCAAGTTATATACTGGTCTAGTCTAGTCTGGGCATACATGTAGTGACTGATTAATGACTAGGTCTCGTCCAGGAACTGATGGTCAGATCGATGCTGTATGAAATTTGTTGACGGGCATCAGTCTTACGAAAATTGGAAACTGTTATTTTTTTGTTTTGGACGCCTCGCTGTGACGCTGGAATGGCTTACAAAAACTAAAAATGTTAAATTCATTATTGTTCGTCGTATGAAGTTTACTGTCATTTAATATTACAAAGCACATCGTTATCTGCGTTGAAGATCGATCCAAAAATCTTTTAACGGACATTTAAAATCTGATAGTAAATTAAAATACCTACATACTTGTTTTGAGTCTATTTAAATAGGAAAGCAGTGTTTAAAGTAATCCTTAAATTAACTAAGCAGCAAATACAGAAATTCCACTCGGTAGTACCTACCTATATTTACGAGTAGATACCCTTACAAACAAGTACTGAAAAAAAAATTAAAAAAATTTGACAACCGGTGGTGAAACATACGATACCCTAGATCAGCCATATTCAACCTGCGGCCCGCTGGCCTTTTTTGTGCGGCCCGAGTCGCGGCATAGCCCAGTACTTTTATTTTTATAGTCGTATTACTGATAACGATAATTCACGCATTTACTCATGTTTTCTCTTTTATTGCGTACACACAAAATACTACATATTACTACCTATGTGGCTATGGGTTCAAACTTATAAAGAACCTGAGCAAGACAGTTGATGGTGTCTTTTAGCGTTTCTTTGCGATATAACAGAAACACTTGGTGAACTTAATCGCCGATTACAAGGTGAGCATCAACTGTTTTCTCAAAAGGCAAGTAAAGTGTTTGCTTTCGAAGACAAACTTCATATGTATATCGAAGAAATAAATAATAAAAAAAATCATAATTTTCCAACATTAATAAAAGCTCAATAGTATGGAATTGTATAATAAATTGTAATATTTATTATATTTCTAATTTATTCTATTTTATTTCTAATTAGGTACTTACTTTCCTTAAGCAACGAATTTCTGAAAAGATTTCAGCATTTACTTAAAATAAAGAAATGTCATCCCTTAATTAAAAATCCTTGGCACTTAGAAGTAGCCACTACAACAGAGCTTGCAGTATTAGGTTTTGATACATACATACATACGTAGACTCAAGCTTGTTTCCCGGAGGGGTAGGCAGAAACTACGGAACGCCATTTGCAACGATCCTGAACCTCTCTTGCTTCATTCACTCCCATCAAGTTTTGATAATAAAAAATTATCTGATGAGCTGATTGATTTAAAAAATTATACGATTCTGGAGGCGATTTTCAAAGAGAAGAGAGACACATCAATATAAAGAATTTTGAAAATTAGAACCGGATAGCTATGAGACCTTAAAAAATTGTGCATACTTACTCTTGACATTATTTGCATCAAATATGTACATATGCGAATCTTCATATTCAAAAATGAAATATGCGAAAAAGGTCTACAGATCTCGGCTTACTGATTCGCACCTAGACGACGTTTTGAGACGTTTTGGGAGTAGCATGCAGAAATGATGTGCCTGGTTTAACAAAAAATGTCAAAATTTTGTTAGCGTCAAAAATCACATTAATTTTTATTACATAAATAAATGCTTATATTTCTTAATATAATAGTTTATGTTACTGTCGCATAATCCCCACTTTTCCACTAATATTACAAATGCGAAAGAAACTCTGGTTTTGATGAAATTTGGTACTTACATATACTATTACGAGGGTCAAACTGAAAGTTCTTAGAAAATCAAAAACTGATTACATTAGCCAGTTATTAGTTTTATTATATCTTTTCAAAATATTGTCCATTGACGTCAATACACCGCTGCATGCGATGGAACCACTGGGAAAAGCACTTTGCCCACTCGTCCTTAGGGGTCTCTTCAATGGCATCGCGATACGCAGCCACCTCTTCTTCAGCATTCATAAACCGCTTTCCTTTAAGTTTTTCTTTAATTTTTGGAAATAAATAAAAATCACAAGGCGCGAGGTCGGGGCTATACGGCGGGTGACCCAGTAATTCAACGTTTGATGTCGCCAAATAGTCGATCGTTCGTTTGGCGGTGTGCGACGAGGCGTTGTCGTGGTGAAGGAGGATCCTACTGCGAGGTCGTTTCTCTCGAACTTTTTCCAAGACAAGTGGCAAACAATTGGTAGTGTACCATTCTGCAGAAACTGTTTTTTGATCCTCTAACACAATTGTTGCGAAATGACCTATCCTTCCAAAGAACGAGGCCACCATTTTTTTTCCCGCACTTCGATCTTTCTTCACTTTAGTTGGCAACTTCTCGAAAGGAAACACCCACTGAGCAGATTGTCTTTTGGTTTCAGGATCATAACAGTAAATCCAGCTTTCGTCACCTGTTAGTATGTCGAACACAGCATTTGAGTCACCTCCGTTAAATCTTTCAATCATTTTACGGCACCAATCCACACGATGGAGTTTTTGAGCCTTAGTCAAATTATGAGGTATCCACCGGGCGCAAAGCTTCCTGACCGCTAAATGTTCGTGGAGGATTTTGTGCACTTGACTCATACCGATGCCTAAGCTTGTCCGAATCTGCTGATAGGTCACTCTTTTGTCAGTCTCTATCATACGCCGCACAACACAGATAATATTTTCAGTCGTCGCCGTAGAAGGCCGTCCCTCACGTACATCATCAGTGAGATTAGTGCGACCACGTTTAAACTCATTAAACCAGTTGTAAACAGTCGCACGAGATGGGGCTTCATCGTGAAAGGCCAATCGTAGTCTATCATAACTTTCTTGTTGACTTAAATGACATCGAAAGTCATAAAAAATCATTGCACGAAAATTTTCTCGTGTTAAATTCATGTTGACGTGACACAGAGAATTTTCAATTTGCCGCCAAATCGTAAAACAAATGACAAATGAATGAAATATATACTCAGTAATATTGGCAAAGAGTTCTATTTTCAAATTTTAGAATATTTTTTTTATTATATTGTTTATAAGTGGCCAGTTCTAAGAACTTTCAGTTTGACCCTCGTATAGCTCGGTAAAGGACATACGCGACATAGGTACCTACGTAGGTAAATTACTGCGGCCCGCTAGATTAAACAGTAGCAATTATGTGGCCCAGTGTAAAAAAAGGTTGAGTATGGCTGCCCTAGATGAACATTACTAATAGACCGAAGCCCTTTTTAGATATCTCGAGCATTACGGATAATCCGTGTGACGTTGAGTGCTTTTTGAAGCGCGCCACTACACGCGCCCGGTGTTAACTACACATTTATGGGTACTTCGGGATCGAATCTGCTCTACTCATCGCATTAGAGCTCGTGTGGAGCTGAACTCGTCCTGCGACACTCGACGACACAAAATATGAGATGATGAGGTAATATTCGGGTATGTTTACGTTTATACAATGTCGCGACGCTGTAGGTCAAGCTCGTAATATTTTTACGATCGTAAAATATGTCTCGCGAATGATCCGATAAATCTTATGAATATTTTTAACGTAACGTTTTAGTGAATATAACTTTACTGCTATATTTCGTGTTTGTCAGTATTGAGTTATGTTCTAGTTGAATTTCAGGTAGTGAATGATCGTTTATTTAGTACCGTAATTTTCATTATTATTTAATGTACTTATTTTATATTTTGCGTCAATTTCAAATTCAATCAGTTATGTCTAAATATCGTTTGCGTGTATTCTACGATAAAGACATAAAAGACATAAAGACATATTTATTTCTGCATTTTGGTTGTTTACAACACTTATACATCTCAAAACCCTATTCTAGATGAAGCCGGCTTTTCCTAGCTAAATGACTTCTTGAGAAGGAAGGCCGAAACAAACTCAGAGTCATTGTTTTTTTTTTGTCACTTCAATTTCTTTAGTCTTTTCTTCATCTTTTAAAGTCCAGACAAAAAAGGTTTTAGTATGCAAGTACAATGCAGGAAATTATCTGACGCTTTTGACTGACTCGGCCCACTGATGGCCCGCATTCAACAGCAATCGTACGGCTCAACCTTGATTGAGGGAGCCAGCACGATCTGTATCACTATGCCTCCACGCCATCAGAAGGTGTATGCATAAGCATGTCAGCCTAAGCCATCAGACAGGTTGCCACAACTACTTGTTTATAAGTTTAATAATGCCCACATCGTACTCACAACTTTACATGCTAATACACAGTAAAATACATGTTGCAAACAATAAGTAAAAATAATAAAAATTTAAACAATAAAATGTCATATATTTAAAATGTCAGAAAATATTATTAAATGTCAGAAAATATTATTGAATGTCAGTTTATGAATAATAATATATTACTTAAGTAATTTTAAATGTCAAAAGAAAATAAATAAAATAACAATGTCAAAACAAAATAAATAAAATTACAAATTAAAAATGTCAAAATGTAAAAATATAAGTATTACAAATGTAAATAAAAATATCATGTCACTAATTTCAAAATGTCAAAATTCATAATTTTCAAACGCAATTCCAGGCATTTTTGTCTGCTAAATAATCTTTAACTGTGTAATAAGCTTTTGAACACAAGCTCTGTTTAATAAATACTTTGAATTTATTAATACTTAGTTCCTGAATATTGCCTGGAATTTTTTATGAGTTACTTATTTTTTGTAGTCTAGTTGAAGGTAGAACAAGTTTGTTTTTATTTCGTATATTTAAATTATGAATGTCGCTGAATTTAGAAAACATATTTATATTTTTCCTGACATATAACAAGTCCTCATAAATGTATTGAGATGCGACAGTCATTATCTTAATTTCTTTAAATTTTTCCCTCAGTGAATGCCTTGAACCAAGACTGTAGATTGCACGAATAGCCCGCTTCTGCAGTACAAACACAGTTTGAATGTCAGCTGCGTTGCCCCATAATAAAATGCCATATGACATTATGCTGTGGAAATAACTAAAATATACTAATCTGGCCGTATCTATATCAGTTAACTGACGAATTTTGTAAACCGCGTACGCTGCAGAGCTAAGTCTATTCGACAACTGACCTATATGTGGGCCCAACTGTAGCTTAGAATCTAAGGTTATGCCTAAGAATATGGTGTTATCTATAAGATCCAACTCTTCTCCATTCAAACATATGTTAGGTTTAACTTGTTTTACATTCGGTCTTGAAAATCGTATACATTTTGTTTTTCTTTCATTTAACAGTAAATTGTTAGCTGTAAACCATTGAACTACTTTAGAGAGAGCGTTATTCTTATTCATCATTATGTTTATTTTGTGTGGAGTTGACAAATAGTTAAATAGTGTCAAAGAGTACCTAAATAGTAAATCAATGAACCAGCGGCCATTTTAGGGATACCACTTATTTAAATCCTTTATGTGGAGAGTCGTCGTGCCTCGTGGCACGCGGGCTGAGTGTGCACATTGGAACTGTGCATAGTGTGCACTCTGAACGATGCGACTTGTTTGAGAGCTGAAGCTGAGTCTGATATCTCACAGTGAGGGAGCGCTCGCTTGGAGGCTGTTATTGTTACATTATACGTCTTGTATGTACGCTACCATGGACAGGAATTATGAAAATACCTATACAGCTAAAATATGAACAATATTATGCACTGTTTTATTAAGAAATGTATATTTACTGCCTGTGTAAGTATGTGGTGTTAACTTCTTTTTATGATATAAATTTTTTACTGACGAAATATTGAAAAATTGTTAATGTAAAAAACTTGAAGAAGAAGAAGAAGGTTTCAAAGAATCACTTCACAATTTAACTACACTTCATAATTTGTGACATAGAACATCATTGTTAGCAATAAGAATGATGTTCTGTCCTCAACAAAAGAATTTTTAATAACATTGTCTCGTCAGAGAGTATGATATCGACTTATGATAGAAATCACTAAAATCTGACCAGACTGCAAACTTGTCGTCATATTGGTAATGAACAATCGCACTGAGTACTCCTACACCGATCATCTAAATTGACCGATCCTTAGTAGTTAAATCATTTTAATAAACATATTTAACTTTTAAGTACCAAGTATACGGTCCATAGACTCTATCCTCCTTGCAGTTCACAGAGTACCTACTTGGCATTTATAGTATTTAAGACCCTTATAGTATTTAGGACTAGCCGACAACTGCAGAAATACAAAAGAACGTTAATTTTCCGGCTTTCCAAATTGACTAATTTACCCGAACAGTTATCTTCGGCAAAACCAGGTTTAAATGAGCAATAGTAGGTACCTACTAATGTATTTCATTGTATTGTATATTGTATACAAAATGAAGGGTGTATATATTTATCTTCTTTCGGTGTGTAATAAACCTGCTCGGTGCTCGAGTGTGTGCATAAATCAGTGCGTGTGCTTGTGTGTTGCGGCTGCGATTATTATCAATACGAACTGTTTGCTGGACAAACATTCTGTCACGAGTGTCACTAATCACTTTGTGGATTAAATATTATCCTAAAAGGTTTAATCAAATAATTAGCCGGTTGTGGAGCGAGACGTGGGTCGATGTCCTTTCATATTGTTGTCTCGCTAAACTCACGCACTTAAAAAGGGATGTTTGTTTGGAAAAAATATCCTCTTTTGTAACCAAATCCTTAGCTAATTAAATATTCAAATGAGATTAAACCAAAAACCTGTTGAATGAAGCGGCTTCAGTCAAGAATACTCAATGCTTTGTTTTAACGATAACTTTACTTGATATGCACTTGTCAGAGGTTTGAGGTACCCCGCCGTAGGATCTCCACCTTGTCGTGGTGGGGGGGCTCAGTAACCGTGGATTGGTCACCCGCGGTGAAGCTAAGAGGGATCCAGGAGGGGACGCTCCGCGTGGGCTTGGAGGGGCCTGCGCAGGATGCGTCCAACGGTGCGGGTGCGGGGGACAGTTCTGTCTGTCCCTCGCAGTCGGGTGCGGTCGCGGGAGGAGAGGCGTGTCGGTGTTGCGTTGCCGTGCGCCCTATCTCCCGCGACCAAATGGGGGCGCACCATTCGATGCGTCGCGATGGGGCCGCAGAGGAAGAGGAGATGCGGTGTTGCGTTGCCGTCCTCCCTATCCTCTGCGGCCGCTGGGCGTTTTGGCGGCGGAGTCCAACACCTTAATCCGCCGCCAAGGGGGTTTTGTTCGGGGCCCGCCTGACCATCTGGCGGGCCAATACCCGTCGGAGGGTGGCGACGAGTGCTTAGGTGATGCCCCACCCTCCGACACACGGGTACATGGCGGAAGTCGAGGTGGTTTTTAGTGGAAACACCACATACTCCGGCTCTTATTTCCCCCAAGAGTCGGAGATCCGAAGGGATTTTCCACCTCGTAAAACAAAAAAAAAAAAGAGGTTTGAGGTACTGTAATGATAAATATTTTACACAACATGTATTAAGGCTACCCCATAATTAGGTTCACGTATAAGAATCAGCTTCGTTAAGCTAGTCATTAAAACTTCTGTGTAATTTTAACAAAGTTAGGTACTAAGAATATAATATTATGGATCTAGTAATATCACGCTTCAATTGTTAAACGTTGGGAAGTAAAGCCATCTCATTCTATAGGGTCTGTCTTGTAATCTGTGTACACTAAACAATATTTTATTAAGAAGCTCGCCGCAAAAAGTCTGTGATTACCCGTTTATTATATTACACAGCTGGAGACGCAGTATCAAGGGGAAGCGGTTTTGTGCAGTTTATATCAGACGTCGGGGGTCGCCGCGCCCGAAGTTTCGGCGCCAGGACGAGCAGGCGTGGGGCGTTTCGTGCAACTTCCAAAAACCTCGTTAGACTCGATTTGTTTCTATCGTAAAAGGCGGGACTGCTCCCTCGGCATATTATTTTCATGAGAGCGTGTTTACTCTCTGGCGAGTCTCTTCATAAAGCTGCTCGTTTGATGCAATAAAATGTAAATGACATACGCTATTAGGTCGCTGATTTGGTTCTTATTATATGTTATTTTCAAGATTTTTAAACATTTGAAAGAAGAAAGAAAGAAAAACTATTTATTTGTCACAGAACACAGAAAAAATGTAACATATAAAATAAAACATCGCAAGCCTTAAGATTAATCTGTGACATATAGGTGCACACTCAGCTTTAATGTTGCATTGTGGTAGTATCCACAATACAACGCTGGTATTCTGTGTGCACCTTAAATGTCGCACGGACGTTAATCAGCACAATAATACTAAGAAAAATAAAAATAGACAAAAGTATGTAATCTAGCAAGTGAGTTTAGATAAAAATGTGTAAACAATTTACACATTTTTATCCAAACGACAAAACAATAAATACGTACACAAAAACAGGATTAAAAAGCAGTGGTTATAAAACAAAATAATAAAAATAAAGCTACATAAAAAATACATACTAGATACGCCGACTTAACCACTCCGTAATTAAGTCGGCGTATGTATCACATCCAATATTCAATGCATACCTAATAAAATTATTATGCAAGGGTGCGGGCGCGGGCGCGGGCGAGCGGTCCGCAGGACGCGGCGCATCGCGCGTCGCTACCAGCGCACTAGACCGCGCGCGGCGCGCGCGATGTAATCATTGTTTACATAATACACACATAAAAAATGGACAGTTTAATATATATATAAAATAAGTTTGCCAGTGTTCACAGTGTTATATTAACCAATTACAGAATGTTGTATCAGTAAAATTCGTCACACTTTCAATCATCAGGCCTGAGTGACACAATAGTAAAAATAATAATAATTTATAAACTAGCCGCCTCGCGCTGCCTGACCGTCGAGATACCTACGTACCTCGTCCGCAGATCACAACCATTACGTAAGTAATACATGTTTCACATGTTTATTATGCTTGTTATGATTTTTGTTTTGATAAAAGACTATTTTTTAAGTGAAATTTAAAACTTGCTTTTTTTTTTAGTGATCTCAATGGGGGAGGCAAATCGTTCCAGCAACGCGTGGCGGAATATTTGAAACAGCCCCGAAATGCTGTTGTCTTATACTTTGGCATTGTGAGCGGGTTGGAAGTGGAACGAGTGGAGTACGAATAGTGGTCCTGTCTCCAACTTAACTTATTAAACAGGTACAACGGCTTTTGTGTGTTTACGACTCCAAATAATAGCGTAGCCAAGTGAAGCTGCCGTCGCGCTGCCATTTTTAAAATATTGGCTTGATTTATGTACGGTGTGACATGGCTACGACGTGGGATATCGAAGCAGAACCTGGCACAAGCATTTTGAACCCGTTGTATCAGTCGGGTGGTTCTAGACAGCAAACATGGACCATACACAACATCCATATCATTAAATTTTGCCAACACCAGGCTGTCGACTAACCTCTTTCGCAATGCAACACATAAATAATTTCTAAACCTATAAAGTAATTTTAATCTATAAAAACAATTTTTTGCAACATTGCTAATATACGTTTCGAAATGAAGTTCCGGGTCAATTATCAAGCCTAAGTTACACGCCGATTCTACTCTTGATATTTCAACCCCTTTAACTTTTATTACGGGCTTAGCTAATAAAATATCATTTATCTGTTTTTTACTGCCCAATATCATGTAGTTTGATTTCAGTGGATTTAAAACCAGGCAATTTTTCTCAGACCAGCTGACCACCTCCTCCAGAATTTTATTGATTTTTAATGCCATAGCAGCAATTGTAGGTCATCCGCATACATGTGATATTGGCAATCTGTCAAACATTTTGTAATATCAGCAGTGTATATGATGAACAGCAAAGGTCCAAGGATGGATCCCTGTGGGATTCCTCGGGATACAGATTGGGGAGGGGATGATATTGAAGTACCATCTTCCTTCTGTATCTCGACGTACTGCGATCTGTTTGTCAAATAGCCATTGAACCATTTGACTGCACTTTCACTAAAACCATAATATTTTAACTTTGAAAGTAACAGGGGAACATTTATGGCGTCAAAAGCACGGGAGTAATCTAATAATGCCAGTAAAGTACCTTCCCCTCTGTCCCGCGCTTCTATAATATTACCCACCACATCCGCTAGAGCCGTTGCCGTACCACGTCCCCGTCTGAAACCAGATTGTAATTCTGGTAGAATGTTGTTTGATTCCAGATATACCGTCATTTGTAAATATACAACCCTCTCCAGAACCTTGGACAAGCAAGGCAATATGCTTATCGGACGCAGGTCTTTGTAAGTCCGAGGGGTATTATTTTTAGGTAATGGCAAGACTTTTGCACAACGCCATTGCTCAGGAAACGTATTTGTACTGATAGATGTATTTATGATATCTGTTATCGCAGCAAGACTTTGTGGTAGTGTGAGCTTCAACATCTCAATGGAGATACCGTCTATTCCCTGAGCATTTGTGGTAATACCTTTAATTATTTTCCAAATAACGTCTTGATCGACAGTTTTTAGCAAGAACACTGATTTTCCGAAACTATGAAATTCGTAAAAAGTTAACTGAGAGATGGACACATGTGGACTGCCGGGAACGTCCAGAAAAGCTGTGTTTATTGCTTGTGGGTCGTGTAAGTGACATGGCAAAGTAGTCGCCTGATTAGATTGGTATACATGTTTTTTTAAATTATTCCACAAGCTTTTGGGATCGTGTATTTTTTCGTTAATATTTTTATTAAAATAGGCTCTTTTTTCGGCATGTAAGGATTCCTTGACTTAGCGTTTTAGTTGGAGATAATAATCTTTGTGGCTGTCCATTTTAGAAACGTGATATCGATTATGCGCATCATTACGCAGTCTGTACATTTCTTTAATTGTGTCCGTTATCCAAGGGGTTGCAGGGCCACGGAAATCCCTAACCACTAAAGGGGCGTGTGCGTCAAATAGTTGTAAAATATTTTGACTAAACACAGCGACCATATTATCCACATGCCCTGCCCCACGTATGTAATCCCATTGAATGTAATCTAGGTCGCTAGTGAAGTTCTCAAAAACTATATTTTTGAATGGTCGATATTTCACTATTCTATGCTGTGGTTTATCTTTTTTTATTAAAAGTTCACACGTCACAAAAGAGTGATGGCCCAGTTCATCAATATGATCCACACATACTTTTCTATAACGGGCATCTGTGCAAATTAGGTCTATAAGTGAACTGCTCTACTGAGTGAAATGTGTCGGCGTGTTCACTATTTGCTCAAGTCCACAGTAATGTATAAAGTCTGCCAGCCGCCTGTATTTAGACGTATCCTTGTCTAACATATTGACATTAAAATCCCCTAGGAGTATAATATTGTCATATGGGGCTAAGGCGCTAATGCTCGCTGTCATGGAGTCAATAAAACAGGTCAGATCCAGCCATGGCGGGCGATACGCGGTGCCAACAAGTAGTTTCTTTTTGTTTAAGGTTATGCTCAACCATAGTTGTTCGACCTGTGCGTCATCCGGATGAGCCAAAACACGTACACGCACACCGTACTTAACATAAAAAGCCACTCCCCCACCACGGCCCCCACGCACACTCAGCGGACGAGGTACGTGTTTAAGGTGGTAACCCTGCACAGCCGGAGCTCTACCATCCTCTCCCACTCGTAGCCATGTCTCATTTATTGCCATTATATCCACCGAGTGGCAATGCATAGCCAAAATAAATTCATCTTGTCCAGTAGCAAGAGAGCCCGCATTGAAAAGACCTAACTTTAACAATTTATTTTTCGTCATTGATACACAATATAGCTACTATGTAGTTGCAAATAACGCAATTTAAAATAAGACACAAAATTATTCTGTAATATACATACAATACATTTTAGGAGCATAGTGCTCATACACACACGAAACCCCACAAGGCGCTCGCATACAAACAAATAAAATAAAATAAATTTAGATGACCATAATATTAAGTGTATTCTGAAATTCTTGACTAATTTATTCTTGGCATTTATCTTGTAAATTATGCTTATGTCCAACAATAACCAGATATGTATGTAATGAATGGTATTGTAGTAAATAACATGCTGCAAGTAAAAATTATACAAACTATTATGTTGTTTTATTTTGTATTCCAGTTCCAGCGCCGAACGTGTGCATGATGTCAGCCTCGCTACGTATGGGGCAGACGTCATCGCCGGGTGTTTTCCGGGCAAATATTCTGCCCCTGTTGGTCCAGACAAACTTCCACCCACAACGCAACCCGGCTTCCCTCGCTTGACGAAATAACGCCCTGTTTCGCTTGGTAAGGCGCTCGTTGACATAAAATCTCTTTGGCTGTCCGGGAAGATTCAGACCAGAAGTATCAGCACCACGACGTACTCGAGCCGCTCTTAATATGGTGTTCCGTAGGTCGTTCCGTATAAGTCGGACGACAACGGCACGCGGGCGGCTTTCAGTAGGACCCGATGAGTCAGTCACATTTAGATATCGCCCACCAGCACGATGTATGCTCACTATATCACGGTCCTCAATAGCTACACCCAATTTGGTAGCTATGAGACCCATAGTGTGAAGAAGGTTTTCACCGTTGCTCTCTGGGATGTTCATCATATCATCATATCAGCCAAACGACGTCCACTGCTGGACATAGGCCTCCCCCAAGGTTCTCCACACAGACCGGTCTTGAGCCGCCCGCATCCAACCTCCTCCCGCGATCTTGACAAGATCGTCGGTCCACCTTGCGGGGGGCCTACCTCTGCTGCGTCGTCCGGTACGTGGCCGCCACTCCAGAACCTTTCTGCCCCAACGGCCATCGGTTCTTCGAGCTATGTGCCCTGCCCACTGCCACTTCAGCTTGGCTATCCGGAGAGCTATGTCGGCGACTTTGGTTCTACTGCGGATCTCCTCATTTCTGATTCGATCTCGCAGGGAAACTCCAAGCATAGCTCTCTCCATCGCCCTCTGAGTGACCTTGAGCCTTCTGATAAGGCCCATAGTGAGCGACCACGTCTCTGATCCGTAAGTCATCACTGGCAACACACACTGGTCAAAGACTTTCGTCTTGAGACACTGCGGGATATCGGACGAGAAGATATGTCGTAGCTTCCCGAACGCTGCCCAACCGAGTTGGATTCGACGATTGACCTCCTTCTCGAAGTTGGACCTACCTAATTGGACTACTTGTCCCAGGTAGATATACTTGTCGACAACTTCGAGCGTAGAGTTCCCAACCTGAATAGGAGCAGGTACAACATGGACGTTCGACATGATTTTCTGGGATGTTGGTGATCTCAATATCGTTGGCAAGGAGTTGTTGGTCACGTTCATTGAGATCGAGCTTTAGTTGGGTTACAACCTCTTCAAGGTCTGTAGAGCACATCCTTCCTTGGCTGCTATTTGATTGCTCCAGGAGTTCGACGCGCTTCTCCAGGCTGTCAAAACGAGCGCTAAGAGTCCTTAGTTCTGCCATCTCTGCTCGGAAGGCCTGAAACTCTTCCCTTACAGAACGCAGTTCCTCTCGAAATCGGCTCAGCTCCTGCCCGATGCCAGTGAATGCCTCCTGCGTGACAGCTTCACTTACAGGCGGTGACTTCGATGGTTCGTCAGTCCGAGGTAGATTTTTTGTCCTCCTTTTGCATTCAGGACAGTACCATGCGGCAGCTGGGGTACCCGCCTGTGGCAAAGCCACACACGAGCGATGGTAAACAATGTTGCATTTATTGCATTTAACGCCATCTGCTGGTGTCATAAATTTACTACAGGCGCCACACTTTAGTCCCGGCATCGTTACAATTACTCAGGTGCTGAACTATATCGATCTATGTTAATCCTGGCGCAGACGGATAGATGGCGGTATTCCTGAACCTATTTAATCTATCAGTGGTATCTTATATGTAGAAGTACAGTACTAAACAAATAGATGTCGCTGTCCTCAATATTTAAATCTATAGTGTTTACAGGAGTATCTTTCAGCGCGGGAAGATAAACAGCCCACGCCAATACTAGGGCTGGCAGTCCGCACACTTGCAACACAAAACACTGTATGTTTTTTCTGTATTTTCAGTATTTTACTTTCACTATTTTTAAATTCGGGTAGAATTAAGGTCACTTTTATTTAGTATTTAGTTTTAGTTAGTTTTTAGAATTTCCACTGCACATTAATGTTGTATAACAGTTGTTGCTATATATTGCACTGAAACCAATATTTTAACGTATAAATGGTTATGAATTGAACGGTTTTTTATTTTATAAACACAACTTGACAATAAAAAGCTTACGGCTGACTTAACGTCCGTGACACTGTCTACAACACAGTGCAGACGGAATGTAGTTAACTATGTAATAATTACGTTCTGCTTAATGTTATATCGTCCGTGTGGTGACGGATTAAAAATACGGATTGTCACCACCCCATATCATCCCATGGGTGTCGTAAGAGCCGACAAAGGGAGCATATTATGCATAGAATAGCACTGTAAGAGAAGAAAAACTTGATACAAACCCTATACCAACCCGTTTGGCCAGCGTGGTATAGTATGCCAATTCCTCCTTTCAAAGGAGAGGCCTAGTCCAGCAGAGGGCTGTTAAAGGCTGATGATGATAATGTTGTTTCCTTCATACCGTTAGTGTGAGTTGCAAAATGACAATATCGTGGCAGTGTGTAGATAGATATGTACCAGGTACATGTAGAGATTGTCTCCGATGCGGTGATCACGCTCTTTTTGCCGAATTTTGTGAAAAGATGTCGCGTTAATCTTTTGAGCTCCTTTAAGCGCCACACATTAATATTACGGACCCACTCTCGCCCGACACACAGTGAAACTCGACACCCGACACCTACACGGTCACCCATAGCGTACACCTGAGCTGATCCAATACAATCAAGTCGCGGCTCGCTCCTACCTCACTGGAAATATTTATTACACGACTCCTCCATGACGGCATATTGACATCTTTCATTCGCCTCAAACATTCTCGAACTAAATGAAAAGACAAGTTACATGTAATCTGCATTAACGAGTCCACGAATAGACACAGCGCGTTAGTTGAGAGTTGTCTTTGATTGAATCAACTACAACTGTAGCTGAATGTCGAGCGAGGTGCTAACTTATGCATTATTTAAATGTTAACACTTGGAAACGACTTATGATTGTTGTACTTTGTGGTTCAATTCTATAAACTCTAACTGAATTTACACGAAATTCAATTAGTCTGGACGTGGCTGACATCAAAATGCGATTTGTTGGTACTGAGTCCCGCGGAGGCCTGCGGTCGGATCCCGCATCTGATGCGCTCCAGGGCTCACAGACGATCTCTTATTTCACTTAAATCATATTAAACTTCAGCTAGAGCTAAGTGCTCGCAGTAAACAATGATGACAATAAAATAATTAATAAGACACGTAAATAATAATTATAATATCTAATGTAGGTACGCACACACTACTACGCACTTATGTGTCTACGATTAGCCCTTCTTTTATATTCAGGCTTGTTTTTAGATACAAAAAAAATTAACTTTCTATATGAGATAGACATTTCTACTCAGAACTGTTCCTTATTGTTTAGTACTTCCGTTGGATCGGATCTGAGTTTACTTTTAAATACTTGCGGTAAAGTTGTGCGTTATATCGCAGAGGTCTGATGCTGAGACCGCGCCGTATATTTCTACCAAAACTGCGTCAGTATCGAACTTGTGCTGTTCTCGTGTAAAATAGAGGAGGTTGTGAAGTATGATTTAGTCACAAGTGGAAAGGATGTAGAAGAGTTTAAGGATTGTATTTTATAAAAATACTCGTACCTATATATTACTGTGGTATCAAATTAATAAAAAATAAATTTGTTTAGACTGAGTTCACTTGCATGTTGTTCATATGGAGAGCTTTGTTGTATCCAATACAATCAGCCAATCCAACTATAAATATTTACTTGAATGAATATTCGAATGAATACAAATACAGGTGTGAGTAGGTACATTTAATACATAATAACACAACAAGTCCACAACTAGAGTTAATCCCTGCGTCCCGGAGGACTTCGCTGACATTCAAACTATTTTGTACACTCCAGCAAAGATGATCACTGGTACTTGAAATATAATTTATTATTTATAATATTTTGGTCTTGTTATCTGTAAGCTATCAGAAAAATTTCGAGGTGAAACATTTTTTGTCTATCGAACTGATAAGTGCTTTTATTATTTACGTGAAGCATTTCTATTCTGTTTATTAATTCTTGAATTGAATTGTGATCCATTATAAAGTGGCCGAGTTGCATTTATTAACTTATAACGTATTTATAAGTTTGAACAAAGATCGCAATTATTTATTTACTGAGGTCACAAAATAGAAACCACGAAGTCACAGTTACAATCGCCTGTCAAATTATATAATAACCTATTGGTTGATATATAATTTTTAGGAACGGTAGTGTCAAAGATCTCAGATATTTACATAGAGGCGCATTTCTTATGGGCGCTCTGAAGACAAACTTTCTGTGACCCAAATTGCTGCTTGGAGGCGTGGCAGTCGCGCTGTGACAGCTGTCTCTACGAGAGCAAGACAGACAAACGCTCCTCCTTTGTATCTTAACTACGAGAGCAAGAGAGGCGGAGAACGACGCCAGCGCCGCCAACGGCGCCAACCACGAACTAAACTGGAGACAGTCTCCACTTGGAATCGGCACACGAAATCCTTAAGAACTGCGCTTCTATGTAAATCTGCATTAAATGGTAGTGTACACCAACTCGTTTGACAACTGGTCTTTATCGTTATCATATTTACGGCCGGTTTTCATGTGCGATCTATCCATGTATTAACTAGATACACATACATATTTGACATAAGCTCTAAACACAATATGACAAATATGTATCTCTAGTAGACAAGTAAATGGTACATCGAATACTGACCCCGGCCGCTAGTAATCTTAATACATAAAATCCTTGCGTTACTGACTGACTGACAGACACGCTACAGCCGAAACTATTGGGCGCAGGAAGCTGAAATTTGGTATGTATGTTCCGTGGGGACCGTAGGGGTGCACTAAGAAGGGAATTCCCGAAATTCCCACGGGATCGGCCAAAACGAGTAAATTTAAAAAAAATGCAGGCGTAGCTGCTGGCTTCCTCTAGTTCAGTATAATAATGAATTGCAAGATGAAATGTAATTAGTTTTATTTATGCTCATGAAGTTGTGACGATAGTTTACTACCAAGCTTTAGTGCGTTTAATCCTCTTTGAAGCCGCCCGCTATAAAGAACTCTACGACACGCCTACAGATTTTCAGACAAACATTATTTCTTTATCCTTAAAGCAAGCTATAATATAGACGATCTTATTCTGAGATAAAACCAAATGAAATATATAACCAGGAATAAATCAAATATGTAATAGACGCTAGACTGGTAAACTGGAGCAGCTCCAATGGGGCAGATATAAGCTGTATAGTTGTACACTGTGTAGGGACCGTCGGCATTGAAAAACACAAATGGTCGACGCGCAAAATACAGACTAATTTGTTTTTTTTGTAACAACATGAACTGTCTCAGACTTTTTGATTTCAGCCCGGGTGGGTGGTGACTAAACAGACCATCTTCTCATAGACATGGACTAACCTATTCATAGAAACACGATAAATAAGCCATTATAACTTTACGAAGACGTTGTTGTATAGATAGCCCCGTCATAATTGTTTGTTGAATTTTCTATTCCTAATGTACTTTAGGCTATTTCTATCAAACCACAATAAGCTATTTATGGTTATTTGTGAAAGGGAACAATTACGGTATTGTATTGTATAGTGGTGGATTTTTGTAAGAAAATACAATGTTTTGCTCAGTTTATGAGGCAGCCGATAAGTACGACGGTAGGCGGCGTCTCCGAATTAAACCAGACATAACGATACTATAGTAGCTCCTGGTAATTTATAACGGAACCCAAATACTGGAAATGGTACAGTTACTGATGATCCCATACAAATAGCCGAATTATTTAATAATTTTTATATCGGTCACGTGGGGAAACCTGCTAATCATACCTAAATTGCTAGTCATATGCATATTAAAGACTCCCTATTTATGCACCCAACTACACCATATGAAGTACACACAATTATAAATAGCCTTAAAAAATGAAATAGCACTGGGTACGACCATATAGCAACAAAAATATTAAAACAAGTATCTATCTATATATCAAATGCATTGAGTCATATAATTAATCTCTGTATTTTTCATGGTGTGTTCCCAAATAAACTAAAAATAACAGTAATCAAACCACTGTTTAAGAAAGACGATAAACATTCCGTTAATTGCTACCGTCCGATTGCACTAGTACCAACTATATCTAAAATCTTTGAAAAGGTAATACATGATAGGATATACTCATTTTTGGAAACTAATAATCTATTCGCCAAAGAGCAGGTTGGTTTTAGGAAAAATAAATCTATTAATTTAGCTATATATAACTTTTTGCAAACAGTTACAGAAAATGTGGATAAACAGGTGCCAGTCTGCGCCTTATATATGGATTTAAAAAAGGCTTTTGATTGTGTTGATCATGAGTTATTATTAAAAAAAGCTTCATGCATATGGAATCAGAGGAAATGTTTTAGATATGATTAAATCTTATCTCGCTAACAGGATGCAATGTACACAAATTACACGAATATGTCCGAAATCAAAAAAAGAACAACACTATCTATCTACGTATAGAGAAGTAAAATTAGGAATACCGCAAGGAAGTGTACTAGGGCCCCTTTTATTCAATGTATATATAACTGATCTTCCAACTATTACAAATCATAAAACAATTTTGTTTGCTGACGACAGTACCATCATTTTTACAGGTAAAGACAAAACATCTCTAGAACATGACATACAAAGGACACTGCATGACATAATTAACTGGTTGACATTAAATAACTTATTAATTAATTTAGACAAGACTCATATAATGACATTTAAAAATAGGTTACAGCGAATTACAAATATAGATTTAAATTACAATGGAACTACAATTCATGAAGTGACAACAACAAAATTTCTGGGTCTAAACATCGATAGTAATTTGAACTGGGATGCACATGTTGAAAGCCTCTGTTTAAAGTTAAACAAACAATCTTATGCCCTGTATATGCTTTCAAAAGTTTTAAACCATTCTGCTGTATTGACAGCGTATCATGCTAACGTGGGGTCCATATTACGATATGGGATTTTATTTTGGGGCAATTGTAAAGACAAGGAAAATGTGTTTAAGGCCCAAAAAAGTGTGTAAGAGCCATTTGTAAAATACATCAAACTGACTCCTGCAGACCGCATTTTAAAAGCCTTCAATATTAACTCTGCCTTGCCTGTATATTTACGAGGTGGTGACGTTGGTAAAAACGAACAAAGAGTTGTTTTTTAACTACAAAAGTAAAAGGCAAAATAACAAAATTTGCTGTCCCAGACACAAAACTACACTATTCACAAATATTATTTTTTGTATGGCACCTAGAATCTATAATGCACTGCCAAGTGACTTACTGACAATACGAAGTCTAGATCTTTTTAAAACTAAATTTAAGCAATTCTTACTTGATAAAGTTTACTATAGTGTTAATGAGTATCTGACTGATGCTAAGAATAATCCAAATTAAATGACATTGTGTAATTGTTGACAATTTTGTGACCTTATAATTGAATACATACTAATATGTTGTTTTAATGATAAAAGAAAGATTTTAATAACATATATAAGTTTGACATTTTTAAGAATTGACTAATTCAAAGTAGATTTGACATTTGTAATTATATAGTAGGGTTGCACGCATATAGTAATTGTAATTCATATTTTTTTTATTGACATAGCATATAACATTGTTACTGACATTTTATATCCTTCACTGTAATATTTTAAGATAAACATAAGTATCATGTTCGTGTATATGTTGTGTAGGTACCCATGTCATTTTACTATAAGTACTTAAAATAATGTCAATGATAACTGTAATAATGATAATTATACTAATAAAATTATGTTTCTATTTGCATGCCTTAGGGTGGATTATGGTGGAACTTATTTATCAGTATTGTATACATCATCAATTATGTACCCATTCTCGCAATAAACGCTTATGATTATGATTATGATCAAATAATAAGCCAAGCGCGGATGCCACAATAATTTGTTAGTGGCAGCGCTCCCAGTGCGCCCCGCGATGTGGGTTTGAACCAAATATACTTCAAACTTTGTACTATTCACAGATATGTGAGCAAACTGAGCATTCTCAGTACTTGCGTTTACATGTTTGAACGACGGCTAAGGAACGGCCATTATTAAATAATCGCTTGTAAAATAAAGTTTTAGGTTAAAACCTGCTGTTAATACAAAAAGTCATATTTTAAGCTACCATAAATACCCTATTTGCACAGAGGTCAAACCTGCAAATTCTGCAATCATTAATGCATTCGTTTTACTTACTACTACTTATCATCCATCAATATACACCTGACTGCGCAATACAACACAGTGACTATACAACACGCTAGATTCGATTCCACAGCTCTGTGTTCAAAGTTATTATACCTACGCGTACTGGTGCCAATAAACTGAGGATAATGTTTTTTCCTGGTTGAGCTCACAGATAATATAATTAACCGCAAATTTCCCATTGAACGTCGTTGGACGGAGCCGGGAGCAGCGCACTATGTCTCCCAATTAGGAGCCGAGAGCCGCGTGTCACCACCGCCGAGGGATCAATACCTCCACACTACTTATCATATAATAAAATATACCACTCATACCACCCGCACACATATATAGGGAGAGTTTTCTTATCTTTATGTCAAAACAAGACATGTAAACATCAGCATGTGAAATGTTTTATAGCAAAAACATTTTCACAAGCGTTCATTATTAGGTACCCCAAAATGCGGGAATTAATGATGTTTATAAAAATGATAAGTACAACTTGATTCCGAATCCTTTCTATCGCATTTGTGAATAAATTAATGAATTGTAGATGAAGAGAACGTTGAAGTAGTTAATTATAATAATATTGTTTTTATAGTAGTAGGCAGCAAACGAGCAGACGGATCACCTGATGGTAAGCAATTACCGCCGCCCATGGACACAAGCAACACCGCAGGAGTCACAAGTGCGTTGCCGCCCCGTGGGATTGGGAAAAGGGATAAGATGAGGAGTGGGATGAATAAGAAGGAATAGGGGATAGGGCCTCCGGCACTCTCACTCACCGAACGAAACGCAACAATTTAGGTACTGTTGCTTTACGTCGATTTTCTGTTAGAGGGTAGGGTAGTACTTCTCCGGTCGAGCCGGTCCATTAATGCTGAAATCAACAAGGCTCTACTACCGTGATTTAAATCGACAAAACAACCGAACAAAACATTTTATAGCTAAAATGTTGTGTTCGGTTGTTTTGTCGAGCCACTGTTCGTTGTCGAAGTTCTTGCGTTCGCACCGCTTCGCAACGTTTCGCAACGCGCCGTGACGTTTCTTCGGTAGAGCAATTAGCATGAATGGAAATTATGGTAATGTCTGTCATAATCTCAGAGTGCTAATCTTGATGGTATTTGAATTCTGATTAATTTAATAAAAATAAACTGAATATACACCTTAGATATAAGAATGACTGCCTCCGTGGTCCAGTGGATAGCGTATGCGACTGCTGATCGGAGGTCCCGGGTTCGATTCCCGGGTCGGGCAAAAGTGTTACTGGGTTTTCCCGAATACCCAGTCGCAGCCCGGAGTCTGGTGATGTGCCCGGTAACGGCAATAGGCTCGCCCCCTATTACGTGGGACCTAAAAAGTTCATGGCGAAATGTGGGTGTAATATTTACACCTCTGCCTATCCCTTCGGGGATACAGGCGTGAGACTATAAATAAAAAAAATAAATAAAACACCTTAGATATTAACGCTGCGAATCGTTTTAAATGTTCAGATTAAAATTGACTTACGTGGTGCTATTTGTTTGTAAACATTACGTGACGCAAGTATGTAAAATCAAAGCGCCTCAGTCCTACGTATGTGTAGTGTGGTGAAAGGTGTAAGGTAACACAGGGAGGCGCTACATGTAGTCGGCAGCTATCAGCATAGTTGTTGGCGCCGCGATCTGGGGAGCCGCGCGCTCGTGTCGGGATCAAGCGATAACACGTTCACACACTGTCACACGTCACGCGTGACGTCACCTGCTCGACGAATCAACGTTGTGCGGCCGCGGGCGGTGCTGTGCGGATAAATATGTTAATGTGGCGTGACGCGCCAGATTGGGACGTTTTCTGTGGCACAAATAACGAGCTCCCTCCCCTAACAGCGCCTGTCGCGATTATTTTACACATACACGTATAGAGACTAGGCGCCTACCGCGAGTATATAGCGAGGTTTTTTTAGCTGGGCCTGCTGTTAATGTCGGTTCGTTCGTCATAGGTCTCGGCTGTGCGCTCGCTCGTAACTCAGCCTCGTAAATAATGGCTAATAAACTTAATGTAGCCGACTCGTTGAATTTATTTCGCGACTAATCGAGCTCGGTGACTTAGCGAGTAAGTCAAGAAAACATCTGTGACGGGTATGTGTGGAGTCACCGGAGCACACGCACAACAAGGTTTATTTATAGACAAGAAGTTTTCGCTGAAACTGAACCGACGTAGGATAGGGGTCGCGGGGCGCCGCAAGTCGGCCGCTCTCAGCCTCTCTTAATGAGCCTTGTAATAAATTCAGAAGTAATCCGCGCAAAGTAACAACAATTTATTTTACAATAATATAGTTACTTGGTGTTAAGTGAGACGCGGTCCCGCGCTATGCGCCGCAGATTGCGGGATTTGGTGTTTATGTAGTAGTGCACTCACACACGCACACACGCGCGCGCAGTGTACATGCGGCTGCACTCTCGCTGATGACTTGTTAGTTTGTGTACCTTCTGTTTGTGTTCGTACTTAGTCGTATTGTCGACGCTGCCTCCAACTTACGAGTGTTGCAAGTACAAGCATGAAGTGTGCCACACCAGTGTTCTTCTCTATACCTAGCTTTATTGAAAACGAAAACGAACGTCAAGAGTTGTGTTTTGAATAAAGCGGGCAGTGTTGCGGCGGAAGTGTGGCCTGCTTGTGGCGGACACAAGACGATGCACGTGTCGGCATACACATACATTATGGAGGCGCTCGTCGCTCGCATTTATTCTTCTTAGACATATTTAAGCCAAGTCACCTGTGAATCGTATGTTTATTCAACTCCTCCTGATATGTGATAGGTGCCGAGTGCATTATTTGATATGCTTACGTAGTTTAAAAAAGAAAGTCGGCAATGTGACATAGCTAGGGAATACTAGCTTTTGTTTAAATACTATCAAAGGAATAACAACGCCACCAAAAGTGTCCCTTAACCTATCACATATTTGTAGTGATTGGCAGTATCACAAAGAAATCGCGTGATTTGGCAAGAATTTTAAGATGGTCTAAAAGAACAAATCTTTTTTTTTTCTTTGAAAAAACTCAAAGCCTGCGTGAGGATGAATTTGTTTCTTGCAAAGGGGTTTATAAACTTTCTAACAACGAACGCGCAGACAGTCACGACTTAAAATTATTTTATTATTTTGAGTGACACACGAGTCTTCTATTGATCTAAATAATAACGAAATAATTAACTGACATTGATAGTTCATAAATATTCATTTTAGATTCTTATAAATATTAATTTAATTTGTGTAATATTCTTTCATTATAAACGAATAAAGAAAACAAATTAATTGATCAAAGACTTGGTGTTTGAAATAGAATTAGTTTTTATTATAAGTCAAATCGATTAGATCGATTGAGTAACATTTTGTTTAGTCTATTGAAAATTTCTGACAATGGTCACACTGAACTGTCACTTCCGTTCGCTTCGCGTTGAGAAATTACCACGTTGTCGACTCGTACGTAAAATAATTGTTCGCCTTTTGAAAAGCACATCATTGTAGCTACGCGAATAGTGAGTAAACCGCTTGAACGCCGCCTGATCTAGTGCTGGCAACGGTAAATTGATTGTGAACTATTGATTGACATTTGTGAAAACTGTGAATCTGGTATCGACTTCCACGTGCCAACGTGTCCTGAAAACGTCGCGTTTGAAGCTTAATAGCTAAGTATAAGATACTTCATTCATTTATTTTGGCCAATATACTTGTATGAATGTGTCTAATTTAGCTCAAGCCTGACATCAGCAAGGATAGCGGGTGAGTGAAACCCAATATTGATATTGATTGATTTAAATTCATCGCTGTGCAACGCAGTGCATTGTGTCTGGATCATTGTCTATCGTGGTCAGGTAGATGTATTACATCTTCCACTGCGCACTTCTGATAAACCTTCCTGCCTGGCTACGGTAATTCTAGACACTTGGTATACCGTCAAGTTTATGTTTATTTTAGTATTGAAAACCATAGGAAGTGGCAGGTAGGTCATCATATCAGCCGAAAGACGTCCACTGCTGGCCATAGGCCTCCTCCAAGGCTGTCCACAAAGACCGATCCTAAGCCACCTGCATCCATCCACTGCCCACGATCCCAATAAGATCCTCAGTCCATTGCGGGAGGCCTTCCTCTGCTACGACGTCCTGTGCGTGGTCGCCACTCCAGAACCTTTCTGCTCCAATGGCCATCGGTTCTTCTGGCTATATGCCCTGCCCACTGCCACTTCAGCCTGACTATTCGGAGAGCTATTTCGGTGACTTTGGTTTGCCTGCGGATCTCCTCATTTCTGATTCGATCTCGCAGGGAAACTCCCAGCATAGCTCTCTCCATCGCCCTCTGAGTAACCCTGAACTGCCGGATAAGGCCCATAGTTAGCGACCTCGTCTCGGCTCCGTAAATCATCACTGGCAACACACACTGGTCAAAGTCTTGAGACACTGCGGGGTATTGGACGTGAAGATATGCCGTAGCTTCCCGAACGCCGCCCTACCGAGTTGGATAGCGGCAGGTAGGTACTGCCACGGAATTCTGGTATTAGTAGGTATGGACTGATACAAAATTAAACCATAATATTTTTTGATGAATAATGCTGTTTCGTAGTTTGAAAGTTGCACCGGTGCAAGAAAAGCTGAAAGGAAATCGTTTATCGTGATATGGGCATGTGATGAGGAGGGATGAAAAGCATGTGACTAGAAAGGTGATGAATATGAGAGTTGAGGGATATAAGGCAAGAGGAAGACCAAAGAAAAGATGGATGGATTGTGTGAAGGACGATATGAATGAAAAGGGAGTGAATGATCAGATGACGGCTGATAGGAGAGAATGGAAGAAAAGGACATTCTGCGCCGACCCCAAGTAATATGGGAACAGGGCAGGCAAAAGAAGAATGCTGTTTCGTAGCAATTTTCTCTTTATTTTCAGTCGCCTAACCAATTTTGATCCCGTATATTCGGGGCAAGCTAATATGCCGAGATCCCGGGATCAAGCGTCTAAACACGACACACGGCCGCGCTCGACTTTGTAGCGAGCTGGCGGTAAAACGGTAAGTAACCTATCGATTCAGACCAATCACGGAGCGGGCCACCAAATATTTTTGAGTAAAAAGTTATAAGAGTTACGAGTCGCTAATAGTTTTCAATTTCCAGCTATTTTTCAGTGTGACAGGAGGTGCAATTTCTCAATGAGTTAAGCATTTATTTAATGCTCTTAGTGTCCATAAATCCATAAGGCAGCGATAGCCGAGTGGATATACCAACAGACTGCCATGCAGAGGGTATCGGGTTCGAATCCACGGCGCGCACCAATGACTTTTCGGAGTTATGTGCATATTGAATTGTTAATTATCGCTTGTCCCGTGCCTCGGAGAGCACGTTAAGCCGTCGGTCCCGGTTGTCATGAAGATCTTTGACAGTCGTTACAGGGCGTCAGTACCTTCTAATAAACTGACACTAGTCTCAACCATGGAATATCGCTATCCCTTTGGGTTGCGGAGGTCAGACAGGAAGTCGCTCCGTGGAAAAGCTAATATTCAGCCAAATCAGGTTAGACTAGAAAGCGGACCCCAGACTGAAACTGGAATAACGTTAAGAGAAAGAAGAAGTGTCCATAAATCTTTAATATAATATTCAATATATGACGAAACCGAAACTTGACGATCACGAATAACAACGCCACGCATCATGCGTTACGTTTACGGATATACCTTCGAATATTTATTTTATTTATTTATTTAAAAACTTCATATATACACAAAGTACATAGGCGGACTTAATGCCATGGGCATTTTCTACCAGTCAACCTGACTAGGTGGTGCAGAGAGGAAGAAGTATGTGTATTGTATAGTGTGAGGGGAATGTACTTATTAACTTAACTATGTAGAACATGATAGACTTGCATAAAGGTATATATATAGATTAATACATAAACTTAATACATACTTACAAGATTAACAAATAAAATACATAAACGTATTATAAATAAATACATATAAATATATGTATATATATATATAAATATATCTACATATGTACAATATACACATACATAAGATTATGGTTTTGACATATTATTAGATACAGTCGCAGACTCAGCCAACAAGAGTTCCTTCACTTTGAACTTGAAAGTAAGTTTGGTCTTAGCCATTCTGATCTCAGGAGGGAGCGCATTCCATAGAAGGATGGACTGAATTACAAAAGAAGAGTGAAGAAAATTAGTTCTGTGAGTAGGTACCATGAGTTGGAGATTACTGGAGGAGCGAAGGTCTCGCTCATGGTTAGCGCATAGATACTGAAAGTAGGGAGTCATATATTTGGGGGCAGAAGGAGATGTAAGAATAGAGTATAGAGTAGTGAGAGCACGCAGACTACGGCGTTGACGTATGGGAAGAAGCTTTAATTGGGAACGATAAGTAGACACATGGTCATACTTACGAAGATTAAATATGAATCGAATGCAGTTATTCAGAAGACGGTCGAGTTTATTAAGGAGTTCTGCATTCAGGTCAAAGTAACATACATCGCCATAGTCGATTAGAGGGAGGATTAAAGCTTGCACAAGCGTTGTTTTAGTCTCGGTTGGAAGCAAGTTTTTAAGGCGGTATAGAGCACGTAGGGTACCGGTGACTTTTTGACTTACCTGTGTAACCTGAACTGCCCAATTCAACTTGTTATCTATATGTAGTCCGAGGTTTTTAACAGAGGGATACAGGTCCACATTAGTCCCGTTAAAAAATATAGCAGGTAGAGATGTCAAGTCCAGTCTTTTTAGCAACGGCTGGCTACCCACAATAATGGCTTGAGTCTTACAGGGATTTACAATCAGACCAAACTTATCTGACCAAGTCATTATGGCTGCCAAATCCTTATTAATCTTGCCAATGGCCTCAGCTACGCGTTCAACATTAACATGGGAGTAAATCTGCAAGTCATCGACGTACAAATGGTAAGCACACTGAAGATGTTGTGTTAGGAGATTAATAAAAATAGAGAATAAAAGTGGAGAAAGAATACTGCCTTGAGGAACGCCAGATGTAATGTCAGACCAGCCCGAAGATGACTCATCGAGGCGGGCAGACTGTTGACGACCTCGAAGATAAGATGAGAACCAATCCAATGCTCCAGCAGAGACCTTGAGATGGACGAGGATAGATAATAGGACATCGTGACTGACGGTATTGAAGGCATTTGAAAAATCAATAAGCACTAAGACAGTAATTTCAGTGTTTTCCATAGCCTCTCGAATATCGCCAGTCACTTTAAGGAGGGCGGAAGTGGTGCTGTGACCTGGCCTGAAGCCTGATTGGAACGGACTCAATAAGCTATTATTATGAACAAAACTAGACAGCTGTCCGTGCACACAGGCCTCGAGCACTTTGAATAGGAAGGGTAGGATAGAAATTGGTCGGAAGTGTTGAGGAAGGGTTGGATTGGAGATTTTGGGCAAGGGAATAATATAGGCTTTGCGCCACAAGGAAGGAAAGGTACCAGAAACTAGGGAGGAATTGATGATGTGGGATATTGCCACCAGGAGCTGATCTAGGATCATCGTAATCATGCGACGGCTGATGCTGTCACATCCCACAGCATTGGATTTTATGGAGAGGATTATCTTCCTGATCTCGGCCGGAGACACTGGAGAAAAGAAAAAAGACTCTATTTTAGGTTGAGGTAACCCGGCTAAATAGTCGACAGTGAGACTCGTAGTTTGGTGATTCAGCGAAGAGGTAGTGGAGAAATGTCGGTTGATATCATCCAAACTAAGAGTCCCAGGACAGCCAACATGCCGCTGTTTGCCAATACCCAATGTTCCAAGGAACTTCCAAATATTAGCAGCTGATGAAGAAGTGATATTATCGAGAATATGGCGGCGTTTAGCGTTACGCACCATCTGATTGCACCGATTTCTTGCAGACTTGAAAAGCGCCCAGTTTTCCTCGCACCGATCCCTTCTGTATCGCCGAAACGCCCTATCTCTACGGCGCATAGCCATGCGAACACCCGTTGTAATCCAGGGTGCAGGGGGACGCTTTATCTTCACCCGTCTTACTGGGGCATGAACATCATACAGTTGGCAAACAGTGTCGTTGAAGAACTTTACCTTTTCGTCCACCGTAGAGGCAGACATCATGCTATCCCAGTTTATTTTAGAGGCGTCCTCACACAGTTTATTCACATCCGTGTGACCAAAACAACGCATGTACAGAACTTTCGGAGGGGTTTTGGGAGGTTTCAAGCGGTATGACAGGTAAATAAGGTCGTGATGGGAAAATCCAGGTGCAGGAAGTTGGCCGTGGGATGCAACTAAAGAAGGATCAGAGGTGAGGATTAAATCAAGCCACGTGTCCTCCCCATTGCTATTGTGGTGAGTAGCTTGCAGAGGTAAAATGTGGAGGCTGGCTGATTCAGCGATGTCGAGAAGTTTACGGGAACGACAGGAATGTAGGGAAAGGAGATCGGTATTAAAATCGCCCATGATGATGTGATGAGTATACTCCGACCCTAAAGATTCCAGAATCGGCTCGAGACTGGAGAAGTAATCAATACTGGGAGGACAATAGACGACGCCAAGGACGGTTTTAGCCCCCTTGACGTCGACCTCAAGAAATAAATACTCCGCAGGCGAAGAAGTGGGAGAAGATGATAAGATTTTATATGAGAATGCACTGCGAAGGTATATAGCGACTCCGCCACCTCGCCTTCCGATTCGATCATTGCGTATTAGAACGAAGCCAGGCAGCGAGTAGGAGGTGGAAGGAAGAGATGGTTTAAGCCAACTCTCTGAGATCAGAATGGCATGTACACAAGAATTGGAAAACCCTTCCAGCAAGTCACTATAATGGCTCGGTATGCTTTGCGCATTGATGTGACAAATATTAAACATTAACCGAGACTGGTGCGCAAATACATTTAACATGCAGTCACTTAGGGTGCCATCCGCAGAGCAGAAATTCTCACTGTCGGAAGAAGAAACTGTTTCAGTAGCCGATAAAAATGCGTCATCAATGTCCATATTCAATAAAATATGTAGGTATATCTATGCAATAAAATACTATAAATATAAAAATAATATATACAGATAAATAAGATATATAATATAAATATATATATATATATATATTTAAATACCAATGTTTAAGTATACGCGATGAGTTGGAAGTAGCAGGCGTCTCTGCACCACCCGCCAGCTAACACAAACATTAAAAAGAACACAATAAATACAAAACATAGAAAGAAGGAGAAACATAACGTAATACAAAAAAAGTGAAACACAGCACTAACAAACTAATGCGTCTAGCGGTTTCCGAACGCGGCGAACGTCAAGTGAGTGAACTGTCAGCAGTGTCAATATTCTTGGTGTTTAGTTGTTCGGAGTCAACTTGCAGATTTAACCCATTTAAGAGAAACAGATTCTATCAAAAGCTGATCTCTGCAACTCAAAGGGATAGACTCCATAACGACTGTCAAAAGTTTCTGACATGATGTCATTTGGTTTTGAGTCGGGTTTAGCGAGACAGTACCGTATTGATATATATTATCTAAAGTTTAAAGAGAATAAGTTTAATAAAGTTATTAATTTGAACTAAATCAAGCTTTTTATCGAGAACAGGTATAAGAACAAAAATGCTCATATCAAATAATTTTTTAGACAAAATTGTCTCAATAAGATAAAAGGGTTAATCACTGAGAGTAACTGCAAAACTGACGATAGAGAATCCGATATTCAGCAAAATTTACAATAATTAACAGATTACACCATTTTATACCCTGCCTCAAATCTGCATAATTAATCCATATAACTCCTTGTACAAATACAATGTGAGAGAGTTAATAATCGAGAGGTCATAATAAGAAGCATATTTAATGATATGTTTTTAACTTTTTATACAGACGTCATCGGCATTGTGAGGCGGACGTGACGTCACTCGTCATTACATTGCTTTATTAAATGAAGCTAGTTTTTGTAATAAGCTCGCTCTTCACTAACAAAAGCTGCTCCCGTTTGTCGAGAGCTACGTTGACGTTCAGCCATTGATTATATAAAAAAAAATGCGATTTTCTCTTTAGTCCATCTGGCCGCCATATAGACTACAAATATGTCTAGGTGCAGGTGATAATTATTGCGCTGTTTATTAGGTAGTAAACGATGTAACTAATTATTTTTAATTTTACGTGGGTATTTTAAATGTTTTGTTAGGTCTGGTCGCCTGCAATGTAATGCGCATTTGTTAGATAGTATTTGTTATATTAAATACAAAAATAATCGGAACAATTTGTGTGTCTTCTCGCATTAAGTATTGTGATGGTATCTTCAAAACATGATATCCTTGTTATCAATATTGTTTGTGTAAGACAGCAGTTTGCAAGAGACGCAGCGGTTCACGCTATCGACGGACGTCGCCCAAGTGCAGGCCTGCATGGAATATTATTCTAACTATTCGCAAGGCGGACTCTCTATTGTTTCTCGTGTTGATATTGTATAGCTTGACTGAGTTAAAGCTATTACATTCACCAAACATTATTACAGTCGCAAGTAAGCAAACTATATATATCTCATTATCATCGATACATCTCAATATTTATTGTCTATCAAATAATATATTGTTATTATTAGTTCAGGCAATCGCAGGTCTGCTTGCAGTATTCATTGTGGCGGCTCGGGTAAACGATGTGTGCCGTATGTACGGGGCCACTGGTGACCGTGAGGATCACGCACAAGTGGCGGTTTTCAATAAATCTGAGGAACGTGCGAGGTGGATGCAATTCGATTTGTGGCTGGGTCGTGACTACCTGCGCACACATACGTCGTCGCCGAATCATACACGTCGGCAATAACCCGCGGTACCTCGGCGTCGTCTCTCTTTGTGTAGTGCGCACTCGTATTGTATCGATATTGACAGATTCAATCGCGCCATGTGACCATGTCTTATAACATTACGGTTTATATTTGACTATGGCGGCGGCGTCTACCCTCAGCAGACTCGACGTGAGATTTATTATGTTTGTACAAAACCGCTCCAGTAGGTAATATCATGTTGTCACTCGGCTATAGTAGTCTTTCATAACATTTTTTGTTGTTGGCTTAGCTAACAATATTACTGTTCTTGTCAACGCCCACGCATAAATCTGTTATGTGTTACGTCACTACCTACTCGCACTACAAAGACTGAGGTTTGGATGATTGCACTGACGAGCTGTCGTATACAAACACAACGTGTAAACATGACACATAGCTTGAGAGGCGAGAAACACTTCAGTGCAGGCTGGTCCCCAAATGTTTGCGTTATAATATTCACATTTTGCCTACAATTGAAAATTGCCTACCGACCAATAATGTTAAAAGCATGAAAACATAGTAGCTATTTGTAAATGTTTTATTTGTTGTCGATAAATAAAACAATCTCACATTCGAACAATCTTTATAATATTTGTAAATCATTTTATTAAAGTCCGCTGTGGTCGCCGACATTTATTGCAGCGGAGATTAAATAGTTTTGCGCGGCTGAACAACGATATGAACAAGTTGAAAATGTTCGTGAAATATAGATAAACATTACATTTGTGCATTTTCTTTAAACAAGCCTAGTTTATAGCATCGGTGCCTTTGTAGTCGTCTTCAGAAGTGATAGATACACTCATAAATAACTCCGATGTATACACTGGCCATTATTTATGGAACATCATCCCTACTAATATTATAAATTCGAAAGTGTGTATGTATGTATCTATGTATGTATGTTCCGTTTTCACGCGAAAACGGCTGAACCGATTTTGTTGAAATTTAATATAGATATATATTAGACCATGGAGACGGACATAGGCTACCATAAGTTGCAAAAATTAAACTGGGAGGGATTGTAGGGAGGATAGAAGTTTGTACGGCAGAAATTTTCCTCTTGGAAGTAAGAACGCATGCGCGAATAATTGAGTGCTGGGCATGTGCTATCTGTCAGTACTGTCACATCATACATATTGTCATATTGTGCACGGTGATAACATTGTTCACATATCTAAACTAATAATTATATACTACGCTCAAACGGCTGAAACGCTTTTCTCTACCTACTTAGAATTATAAATGCGAAAGTGTTTATAGATATATATATTGGACATGTATTGAAACATGGCTTTGACATTTGTCATGGATACTGACCGAGTTTTTTTGTGCCCTATAGAGCTTCTGACTCGAATAATCAGGAGTGTCTTCACACAACTTGAGAGTGAAAGTAGATATGTGTAACCCCGAATTTTATGCGCGCGAAGCCGCGGGCAACAGCTAGTAAGATATATATTTGCACCTGATACATTTGTCACCGATTTGTCGCTCAACAGCTCGTTTGTCACGCAATATGTTGTATTGAAACATGGCTTTGACATTTGTCATGGATACTGACCGAGGTTTTTTGTGCCCTATAGAGCTTCTGACTCGAATAATCAGGAGTGTCTTCACACAACTTGAGAGTGAAAGTAGATATGTGTAACCTCGAATTTTATGCGCGCGAAGCCGCGGGCACAAGCTAGTAAGATATATATTTGCACCTGATACATTTGTCACCGATGTGTCGCTCAACAGCTCGTTTGTCGCGCAATATGTTTTTATAAATATCTCGTTTATTGGTACTTAATACGCTACTTTATATAAAATTCTTTGACAAAATGGACCGACGCAGCGATGCGGACGCGACGATATGTAAGAAAGTAGTTATAATTTAATGAGTGGAGACAGACGCTCTGGAAATTTACAGTAATTTACTGAGATCGACGAAATTTTCCCTTATTGAGACGTGACTATTATAGATATTGTGTGTGGACGCTGATCTGTCTAGCGTGTAGTACGCGCCTGTTGATCTAGTCTACGCGACTACAATGCCTAACGATCGTGAATCCAGTTTGAGTTAACGGCTCACTATACATGTACCTATATCAATTATTTTTCATCTACTGAGACAGTCTTTTTTGTTCACATCGACAAACTGTTTGGACTTGTCGTCGCAAAACTATTTTTACGTAGTTACTACGGCAGCCATTTTAATTTCTCTTTGTAGGTCCACAATCCACTTTAATTCGTAGCTTGAAATTATAAAACATATTGGGATTTTTTACTGCGTAAAATATAGGTTTTATTTGTGAGAAAAGTAGAACTTTTTAAAATGAAATACATATAAAATGATCTTACTGATCATACAAAGGGATTATCTGCCAACATAAGATAATAAATCAAAACTAGACCAGTTTCATTTACTGGTAACATAATCTTGGAATCATAAATAAAATTATGATTCTTTGAAAACTTCTGAACATTGCGTTATATTTATTTGAACATTTTATTTCTATACTAATAAACTAGGTGTTGCACTTAAGAGGAGGCGTAAACTGTTTTCCAGTAATTAGTAGAATAACATTTGGCTGTGTCTCTATATATTATTATAAACACAATCTATCTATGAAAATAAATACTGACTTAACAAAACCCTCAGTGGGTTCCTTAGAACACCTTATTTTCGAGACAGCTTTATTAAGCTTAATCTTCGTATTATCTTCGTCATTTCATTCTCAATACTTAGATATGTTTGTAGTTAACCCTAAGACTAAGTCGCACACCAACTTAATTAGACCTAAGTTCAAAGTAAATGCGTACCATAGCTCGCTCCCTGTGACCTGAAATGTTCACAAAATCTCGGCGGGCCAACCTTCGTGCAATAAATTTCCAATCCAACACAGTTAGGTATTAAACCAAGTAAAAATATTGCTTTGTGTGCAGTCTCGTTAGATGCGAACTTAGTTATGGCTGGGCCGGGGGAGGAGAATGGGCTTGTTGCTCATAAAGCGCCTCGGAGGCTGAGCACCTGCATGCGACTTGCCCGTCGATTATAATTTAAATATTCTAAATGCCGTTAACGTTTCACGATTGCTGTCCTTCAGAATTAAATATAATAATTGGACTTACACCTTAAGGTTTTACACTCAGTTTTTAAGTTGTTAGTTGTGGTTCGAGGTCCTCTACGATAGTCATCAGAGATCCTAAGGTTACTTTACTGTCCCCATTGACTTCTGAATAAAAGTCTTTGTATAGACACGAAAGATCTTCGTCATGATCATTATGTTTTTCTACGTCTTCATAGAACGCGTTTGTGTGAGCTGCAGTTACCGCTATATATGTACTAACGTAAGAATATAATATGTGAATGGCTGCAGTAGTATAAATACAGCTAGTGAGTAACGTGCAGTAATTATCGCGCGCGTGCTCTTGTTCCCACGCCCACGCTATCACACCGTCACTGACCTCGCACACTGTTCTCAATGTAAATATAGTTCAGAAGGTATTTTTAAATATCTTGCCAGCATCGACTTTGTAGGTCAAGTTTACACCGCATATCTACAACACTTAGCTCTTACTGTAGTTCACGTCACGTGAAGCTATACATTGTGTAAGCATACATTTAGAGATTTCCAAATCCATCCTTTATTTTATTATTATATTTTTTTCTTTATAACTGTAAAAAGAAAGATTTTTAATTACGTCTCACTCATGAATTGTCAACTTTACAAGGTCATTTAACGGGTTGCCCCATGCCTCTGTGTTTCGAATTACAAGGTAAGAGTGACATTGCTTCAAAATGGGTTCCCAAATATGAACGTTCCAGGAATCGGACGCGTTCCACCACTACCAAGTATTAGATGACAGCGCTTTACATCGCTCAATTATAACCCTTGAAACTGCTTGTTAGTTTCGTGTTACACGTATATGTGTAATTTTGAGTTGATTGGATTTGGGATTATTTGTTGTTTGTTGAATCGTCGCTCTGTCACTTAGTAGGAGTATTTCATTTAAAAATTTATTGCTTTTTGGAACGATAATGTACTTCGTTATTTTAATGCTAAGAATGCGCAAACATCTTAAGAGTTCACAACGCTTTTCAAAATGTACGAAACTTTTAGACATTGTCTCAGTTGAAAAGTTGTTTAAAAGGGTACAATCACCCGTTTATATGTTTGTCTTATACTAAAAATAACGTTCTTCATGAATATAAAAGTAAACATGTTTGTAGTTTGACGTTTCTCTATTTGGCACGCAGATAATTTATTACTTAAATATTAACTCGTACTTTTTAGCTGTAAAATACTTAAGTGAGCAAAGCTAGTGCTGACGGAATGTTTTCTTTCGAAGACAAGATGATATTGGTTTTTTATAACGCGCGTCAGTCACTGATGCGTATTCTGACAAATTATTTATTTAGTTTGTAAGAGCTGACTTGCTCGCCTCTATCGATAAATAAAACTATCGTACAAATCTCTCTGGTATCGTGACACCACAAGAAATTTGACTTGTCCTGTCATTGTATTGTCTGGTACAAATAACAAAATGCGCCGCGAACTTTTTTGCTTCTAAATTCTTCATAAAACTATGAGAACAATTGTGATTTTGCCTTGCTGAGATTTTTAAATGCCCTTATCTTGTGAATTTTGATCTGTGAGCTTAGTGCGAATTCATTTTTCTTGAGATTCAAATGTGATCACTGCTACCCCTTGCTGATACTTATTATTATAATGCCTTCGATTGAATGTATATTTTATTTGATAAACCATGAATAGGCTGATTTTGTTAGATAAGGTATACTTTAATGTACATCCATAAATTATTGTCTGATTGCTAGACAGAGAATCAAGTCTTAACAATTTTCGTGATGTTTTTCCTGAACCTGGAAAATCTCAACGACCTAGCTCGAATATTATTTTCAGCCTGGCGCAAGTTCCTAAGAAAAAACCGAATGTATGAAACGTGCTATCTTTTTAATGGCTACTATTACATGTATAAAACGTGAAGATAGCATCCTTCACTATGTACCCTTGGAACAGTATTCTTTCAAAGTTAGACGGGTTATACGTGCATCACCGCCTTGGCTGTCAATAGTGTCAAATGTCACAACTGTCACATTATTATCCAGATTGAACTTTGCCGCGTTATGTAGTTTGTTTATAAAACGTAAAAAACATACTTTAAAAGTGCTTTATGTATACCAAATAAATGTGATTTTACACTTCTAGTGTTAATGTTGTACTATATTTATTTGATTAGCATTGAAAAGAGCGCAATGAAAACAAGCAAAATAACGTGCGAAATATGGCATACAACAACATGCCGGTCAAGCAATGAAAAAAGGGTAGGTATTTATGGCAAAATGTCCCTAGATAAAGATCAATGAATATCAATAATGTTATATAATGTGATATATTTCAATGAAACATAAAAAATAAGGAAATATTCTAAAGTTTCATATCCTAGTACTTTGTAGGTAAACAATGGTGCTGCCTGTCAGTTATCGATAATCCGTTATTAGAAATTGGCACAAGGACTAAAAATTATATTCTTTTTTTTTCTGTTTAGATGTAAAAATGGGTAGCTGCAACTGGAAACCAAGACTTGATTTATGTGCCCATTGAAAAATTACATCAGTTGAACTATGTGTGTGGCAAGCATTTTAAGCCGAAAGACTTTAAAAAAGGGAACTCAAGTCAGAAAAACAGCTGTGCCTTGTATCTATAGACATTTCTTTAAATCCTATTACAGAAGAAATGTTGAAAACCTTTCCATTACATGTACATACATAATTATATCTTTTAGTTCTGCGTATTTTTATTCGCTAATCTGGAATAGATTTATAGAATAGGCTAATTTGTTTGAATAAACACATAAATATTAAATACATCTTTTATTTGTGTTGGAAAAGTATAATTGTAGTCGAAACATAATTATAATTATTTCTTACCGAATATTATCGATATCGATATTTCGTTAATCACTAGAGGGTACATCCCTATATTGACAAATATGACAATGCTGACAACATAAAAACGATGTCAATTAGTATCTTTATGTTGGTACGAGTTCTCCCTGCACGTTTCATACAAAGCTGAAAGTCTCGCATGATCTATGGCACATCCGCCTCTTCTTACGTAGTGTTTGTATACTCTTTGATTATTTTCTCCAAAAAAGTTAAGAAACATGTTTTAAATTACACCTTTTCCGGCTATGAAGACAATAAATGTTTTCATTTTTGTTCGTAATAATATTGTGCGTATCTGGCTAGACTAGCGGCCACAATACGCTCGGGACAGACTACACAAACAATTATGTTGTGGCTCTGAGCTCTATGCCAAATAACATTGCTATTCATAATTTATTTTGTTCGATAAGATAAATTAATTTTATTTACTGACAGCTGTGTGTTAATTACGAAACGATTATTAACGAGCACTAATTGTTTTTGTTAACTATACCAAAAGTTGTATATTAGGAACTAAAGAAATATCGCAAAATAAATAGTTTTCATTTCCAGGGACTGTCGTTTACCAAAACTATAGAGAGTTTCAGAGGCATTGTATATATACATTACATAGGTGCAACGCATAGAAGCCCTCCGGAGGGATTTATTTATACATGGGTATTAGCATTAGAGGCTTAGATGGGTCAATTTGTTAAACGTATAGATCTTGTCCGTGGGTTCCAAGTGCTCAGTGGCCGACTCACTGAATATCCGAAACCTCACCCCTAACTATAATTACAGTTTTCAGTAGCTTTAAACACAAGTACCTAAATGTTACATTTAAGTCAGTAAGTTTAGTGCTTTACTTATTTGGGACTACCCGTAATAACATTTTACTTTTGAATTGTGAGCTAAATTTTTTATAAGTAGTTAAGTTCATGATCGTGTCAATATCTATGACACTCAAAGGCGTTCGTTGTATAGAAATTGATTGCTTTGACCCAAAATCGATTTGGACATCGTAATTGACTTTTTCACTTGAGTGTGACGTCCTGAACAGTAATTGAATGGTCGATGAGCGATGCGAAAAGTATTTAGTTTTAACGCTTTAGGATTTGGTGACAGCGGGTGAAATCGCTGACAATAAACTAGTTTAAAGGTCAAATAATTCTGATGTGAACGCAGAACAAATCAGTTCGCTTCGTCGGCATTCAGCTTTAGTGTTGATGTGAGCATCCATTTATGACGGTGCGAGGCGGCCGTGCGTCGTGCGCCACCAGACGACTCTGTGACGTCAACACAACACGTGCAGGTTCTCCCACGGACACACTGTAGTCTGTAAGTCAGGGGATGTAATACGCGCTATCTGGAAACTTTGAGTTTAGTTGAAAAGTCAACTTCGCAAAATTACATAGTGCGCACAGCGCGTCGACCGGTGGCGGGACGTCGGGTCGCTCACTTTATATACATATCTGCTTCGTAGATAGCTGCGAGTCTAAGTGAGCTTTATTTCTGTTAACTTCTGTTAACTGTTAACCAAGACACAATTGTTGCTGCTTATCACGGATTGGTTGCATCAACAATGAAATATGGAATTATATTTTGGGGCAATGCAACTGGTAAAGAACTAGTTTTTAAGTCTCAAAAGCGCTGCATAAGAGCAATATGTAATATCTGTTATACTGACTCATGTAAACCGCACTTCATCCAGTTAAAAATATTGACAATGCCATCCATGTATATCTTTGAAACGGTGTTATTTGTTAAGAAAAACTGGTCCACATTCTCAAAGATAACTAGTAACCGTAGACTTGGTAAACTACATCTAGTTCAAGCTAAAACTACCTTATATCAGAACAGCATATTTGTGATGGCCCCCAAGATATACAATAAGTTACCTAAATGTATACAAACTGCTGAAAGTTTAAAATTATTTAAAAACAAATTGAAAGAGTTTCTTATAAATAAAGCCTATTATTCTGTTGATGAATATTTTAATGACAAAATAATGTAATATAATTGTAATTGTAATATGACATAATTAATTCCTATTCACATTCAATGATTACTTGTGACATTCCTATTATTATTTGAAATTTTTAAAAATTATTTTAATTAAGTTTTATTTAAATTGATGACATTATATTGTATTATCACTTTGAATTATTATTTGAATTGGTGACATTGTTTTGTTTTATAATATATTTTTTTAATTATTTCCTTAATATTAATTTGATTGTAACTATTTTCTTTTTATCTCATATTATTTGTACACCGCAAATGTGGTAGGATGTAGTGGTACTATAACATAACGTTAAGATCTGTAACTAACCTACTTTCCACAAATAAAGTATTATGTTATGAAACTTCTTGTTGCGTAGAGATAATTCCTTTTGTTATTTTTGACACAAAAATAAAAGGACTAGACGACACTATCTGTAGATATTTCTAGTTATAGAATGTTCTCGTTGGTAACCAACGATGCAAAGGGCTTAAGTACGCTTCGATGCAAGAGTTCAATCAAAATAACACAGAAAAAGTAAAAAAAAAATATATTGACAACAACAAGAAGGAAAATACTGCGTTTATTATATTACGTTGAAATAATATCAGGATGCTTTCATAAATGTTTATGGCGATATTTGCATTTATCAATACACTATTAGTTACCTACAGCTAATACATATGCGTGTATAATATACATCTAAAATGTTATTTGTCAGCATAAATCACGATTTTGATTATAATTAAGACACAAATGATATCAATAGTTGTTATATTTTGTATATTAGTAGTGTCGGTGGTTTACCGTAAAATGTAATTATCGCTAGTTACATGGTAATGTCACATATGTGCAGGTAATTAGAGCCAGGAAGTACAGTAACAGTAGTGTTACTGTGGTTGTGTCACTTCTCTAATGGTCGGCGCTAACGACACTTGTGCCTCACTAACGGTCAGAGCCGAGTGATCCCAAACGATCGTTGGCTGCAGTAAAACTCACATTCTTGGACACTTTAATTAAATTAGTCGGTGGAATTAAAAATCCTCGTTAGGGCGGGCGGGCCCGAGAGCGGTCGTCTATGCGTTATATAAGCGTCCAGTCACCGGCCTCATTACGATGACATGGTAAAAGTTGCGCTCGCCGTCGATCCGACAACTTACTTAGGTACTTGTTGACAACGATACAACTATAGCGAGCATGACGCGCCCCGCGGCGCCGCTCGCGTTTGTTGTACCGGCGCTTCTACCCACCGCCCACTAACCAATATTAGCATCTTCAATGTTACTTTAATAAACAAACCTTTCAAATTAAGTTTAGTTGTTAGTAGTGGTAGAGGAGGGGGGGGGGAGGGAGGCGTCGTCTGCTGATATAACACACTCGCTACACATTCATTAGTTCGGCCGAGTCCCTCGAGGCGGCTGTAATTTCTACCTTGACAGGCGTTTCAGAAAATACGGCGCACACGTGACGGCCTCTGCCAAGGATGTATTGTACTTAACGTACACAACGAGCGTGAGTGTACACACTTACACTCGTGACGAGTGGTAGTGCGCTAAACGCGCCGAGTGTCCCCGTGTGGTCGCGCGTCGGCGGCGCATTTCGTATGCGAGCGACGCGCGCTCTGCTATCACGACGACGTTGCTCGCTGCATCTTATCCTTATTATACCGTTCCGTTTGATCTCACTGCACTTTAGATAATCCCGGCTCAGACGTACCGGACTAACAATGAGAGCGTTGTCACGCAAACACAGATATATTCTAATCGATACTGCACACGAAAGGTCAAAACTTATCGTTTTCCTTATAAAATCTGCAGTTGTTATAACGTATGTAATGTATAATTTGTAATAGGTGAACTATTTGCGCAATTTGCACTTCAAATAACTGTAGAGTATGACGTCATGCAATAATAACCGCACATTATTCACACCAAGTCACATGTGAGGTAAGTATGTCGCTACGAGCACACGTGACGTCACTCAGGTGCTACAAGCGCGGAGACACGTGCTACGCACATACTACTAGCCACCTACGTAATCTCACGACCGCGTGTATAGTAGCGAGCGTAATCTACGCGTCGATCGGTGACAGTTTAGTAAACACGTCACATGCTACGCGACCTCCCACTACTCGCTTAATCCGCTACGAGCGCACGCTTTGTAGAGCAAATGTGTTAATGTGTACGTCACACGAATGCCTTGAATGCTGAAAGCAAGTTGCTGATCTCGAGTGCTAAGAGTACTTGGACCTAACAATAGCGCTCTGAGTGTTGGAGTGAAGCCCTCAAATTTTGGCCTGAACTGTTTATACTATAAACGTAAGAGCGAATATAACATATTTTTCTTACTATACGTTACTTATCTTATATATATCCGTCCTTTATGAAAAGGACGGATTTCGGCATCTGTCGGTCGATGATTATATTAAAGACATAACTTAAAGCCGCGTAACAAACAATCGTCAAAAGCAATGAATGAACATATTTAGGATTGGCATTAAATTTCATCACCAGGAGGGAAAAAAGAATTTTAAACATTTATTTGGAGTAAACTGACCCAGTTCCATTGTTCAAGTGCCGTGGATACATGGATGGAAATAGCTCACGCTTGTAGTAATGCAGCCGCCACCTCATCAGCTGCAAGCCTATTCATTTATTGAATCTATAACAACGATACATATATGTAATGTACTACGGACTCTTATAATTTAGGCGTGTGGTGTTGAACTGTTGCCTCACGACTACTGGCATGATATCGTCTTGCGTATAGACGTTTATGTTTTTTCGTACTCGATGATAGATCGTCCCAGAGAGTTCCGTAGGCAGCACGAGCAGTAGGTTCTGCCTTAGGAATCTTTTTTACACGATCTTTTTTTACAAGACTTTTTACGAAAAACTGCACCTAGGTAAAAGCAAAGTGTAACAGCGTCTTATACAAAACCACTTATAGTATAACCAGGTTGGTGTAAACTCGTGCATTAAATCTAAAAGAATAGTCAAACGCTCGCCGAGCGCGACCCTTCGATATTACGAAACAGACACCCCAATCATTCTAACAATACAGTCACCGAAACGTGTGATAAAAACGACACTTCTAAAGTAAGTTTTTCTGTTTGAGCGGCGAAAAATAAGATTGTATTTGTCCCGGATTTGTGCTTATAATACAGTAAACATTAGTTAGTTCGACAAGATCGTGTTCAATGGAGGCGTCGCGGCTCCTGGAGGCTTTGTGCGCGTGAGGCGCGGGGTGACGCGCTGCAGGTCACAGTGGACGCGAGTGGCACCTACCTCAGGGACGCGACAAGTGATGTGTCGCGTGTCGCTAAATCTTCCGCTTGCTATCTCGCCTCAGCGCGTCGCGGTCGCGCGTCCCATACCAAGCGAGTGAACGGTCCACACTACGATTCAATAGAAAGTACTTTCTAGAAAAATAAATTCAAGGATGTAGGCAACCAACTTTTAACTGAACTCTGAAACAGAGAGAATCATCGTTTGGACGTTTCATTCGGAACTAATTAGTCGGCAGGTCTGCGGTGAACGTTTTGTTTATTTTTTCGGCCGACAGCCCATCACGCCGAGTGCTCTCCTCACTGAAATGATTTAATGCTCTTTGTTTATAGTTTTCCCTTTTCACTCCGAGGCTAAGGGATCTGTGATTTAACTCAGTTTCATACAATTTATTATGCTTTCGTTTCAAACGCAGATTCTGTCTAGAAAGCTAAATGGATTAATGTTGTTGTGAGTGAGCTCGTGCGCTAATACTTTTAGTTACGTATTGTGTCGCCTCCCCGCCTCGTCTTCCTCGCGCTCGAGCTATAAGTGATTCGCTGATGTTTCATTAGGTCAAATTTGTCTTCTATCCGGTGAAAATCGGATCAGTTCTCTCACAAACGGTTTAATCTGCGCGATACTAATCACACCTGCTTTGTTTATAACGTTAATTGTCACTACCGTGTGTACTCTGTACGTAGCTAGAGACACAAGTACTGAGCATCGTACCCATAGATAATATACTATGGTCGTACCTATCACTTGCGAATACTCGTCATCAAACATACATACATTACGGGACTTTATGTAAAGTTAAGGGATTCACACTTCACAGCTAGGCTCTAACTACTTAAGTATGAGATACGCCATTAATATTGTTTCACTTAGTCACACGTAACTCCAGAGCACATTATAAAACACTTAAGTAGAAGTTATCGAACTATTTGTTCGAATAAAAGTGCACAAGCGTCGGATATCTCGTCGACTAAAGGAAAAAGGTTCTCAATCTGATCGAATCCAATATTAAATAAGATTACAGAATGATAGAGTGAATGTGCGCCGAGTGATTGCGAGGCGAGAACGCCGCCGCCACGCCATCGTGTCGTCGTCGTGTTGGTGCTGTCCCCTAGAAACTCTACAGTGATATTGTTCCATTTATTGACATTAGTGTCGACTATGCTTAGTTGTATGTTGACTTAAGTACATCACAGTAATTAGTGTGGCGCACGGGAGGTTAATTGTCTGAGATTAGAGATTACATCTAAAAAGTCCGGTAAAGAAGTAAATAAACAATGTGCCCGTCGGAGCGAGTGCGTCCCAAATCTGAATTGTCAGCCTCCGGAGAGAATTATTGAACACTGGAGTGTATTACATTGTATTGTTGGAAAAGGTACGTGGAAATAAACATTATTACTTTTGCACGTCGTGGCGGAAGACATTATTTTTATTGATATTAAATTTACAATAATCAAGGGTAGCACGATAAGTTATTTTTGCATGTTAATGTTTCAAATATTAGTTTATATGGTGGGACAACTATTTGTTAATTATCGATTATCGCCTAACTTAAAGCGAAAGCTTATTGGAAATACCAACAGACGGTCATGCAGAGAGTTTCGAGTTCAAAATAACAGCACGCAACACTAACTGTTCGAAGTTACGTGTGAGTATCAAATTATTGAGTATCGTTTGGTCCATTGCTCGGAGAGTATGTTAAGCAATAGACATATATTTGACAATGGTTATAGGAAGTGAGTACCCTCGAGTAAACTGACACTAGTCTAAACAGACGGTGGTCGGTGGTCATGAACTGCTAACTAATAGATTGTAAATTGCTGCATTACTTTTCGGAACATACTGTTCCACCATAGATCAGAACAGTCATGTTCGCGAGTTGCTTACATCAAAAGACGTAAGTGGATGCTCCTGTTTCACCATATTCACTTTGGGAGGCTTAATAAATGAACATAATTTATTGCTTGAGTATGATATCAATAACTATTAACTTTTGCAATAGTAGATAACTCACAATGTGAAACAGTTGCAGCTCCTTACAAATATAACATGTAAAACCATTATACTGGCAGTTAAAAAGAGTGGCCACGAGTTTTATTGCCCGTTCTTTCTCGTGGTTCTACCTATTGCATTGCGAACGTGGCAGTAAATGTAAATGTAGAATCATCTAGTAATTAACTTTAACTTTTGACGTTCATAAGCGTCACTTTGTGGCCTAAATGAATAAATGATTTTGAGTTTGAGTTTGAGTTTGACGCCAGTCGCTCTGTGGAAAAGCTATTCTCGTATATCTACTTAGACTTGTAAACTGTTTTGCGCGGAGTACGTAGCGAGTTTTAAAAAAAAACTATTTTTTACACTGCTGAAAAACGTTTATTAATTACACCCGAAAATACACTGACTTAATCTAGACCGAACTCAAACTTTCGCGACCGCGAGATGTAGGATGTTGGCACGGTAGATGACTGATGCGAACTGGATGATAACTGTATGCTAACTAACTGGCCGCATGGCGGTAATGGCTTATTTATTAATTATAACATGCTTACATTGCATTTCCCTTTAACTAAATTCGGTTATAACACGTCCCTCCTTGAAGACGAAGCTTCATCTTAAATAAGAAGAACGCGAAGTTTAATGAAAACCGTGTGCAAGAGCTTGAGTTTTACAATTACTTATCAAGACATAGAAAGTAGTATAAAAGTATTAAGAAAGTAGTAACATAAAAACAAAGATTTATATGTTTAAAATCATTATAAGTCGAGATTAAAATTATACAAACTAAGTGGAGAATACTCCTAAAATAGAGATTCTTATAATAACATTTTAATATAGTAGATATAGAATATGGAAATGTCTGTTATAACTAATAAATGCTTAGATTATGGTTGGACTTTTCCAACTGCCTAAATTTTACATTTTTATTTAGTTTATTGATTTCGATTTCTGGCAAACTATGAATTGACCTTCTGTCAAGTTCATCTGAGTTTTCAGATATGGTAGTTAATTCCATAGGATGGCTTATTGAAGTTTCATTGCTACTTTTACTATCATTATAACAATGATTGCATATCTGTATACAACAGGATGTGTTAATTTTTATTTTTATTTTATTTACTTTTTGCACAAATAAAATATGTACATAGGTGGACTTAATGCCAAAGGCATTCTCTTACAGTCAACCTAAGGTGATGCAGAGATGATAGTTGTAGGTGCGTTCCGAACTTTAGTAGTAACAATTATAAGATTAATTAAATATTTTGATGATATTTAAATACTTACTAATATTTCAATAAACATATAAATACCAATAATACACACATAAACTAATATAAAAAGGTATATATACGAAAAATATATAAGTACTATACATATTTATATACATATATATAAATAATATAAATATAACTATCTGTATAAATTATCTTATTGTGCTGAAGACTCTGCCAATTTACGTAAAAGTAGCTCTCGTACTTTTTTCTTGAAAGAAAGCCGATTAGCAATCATCCTGATCTCAAGAGGAAGGTTATTCCAAAGAAGAACAGACTGAACAAAGAAAGAGGAGTTTACGAAGTTAGTTGAGTGGGAAGGACATAACAGGAGGCGATTGTTAGAGGAGCGAAGATCTCTGTTGTGATTTGAGCACAAGTACTTTAAATAGGACGACAAGTAAGAAGGAGGGGTTGGAGAGTTAAGAAAAGAGAAGAGAGTAGTGAGAGCACGCATACTACGGCGTTGACGAATGGGTAGCCAGTTGAGTTCAGTGCGATAAGCAGACACATGGTCATACTTGCGAAGATTGTAAATGAATCGAATGCAGTTATTCAGAAGTCGGTCTAATTTATTGAGAAGATCTGCATTCAGGTCAAAATAACACACATCAGCATAGTCTATGATAGGAAAAATCAACGTCTGCACAAGCATTACCTTAGTGTTACATGGAAGGAAATTCCTTAATCGATATAAAGCGCGCAGGGATCCTGTGACTCTCTGACTAACGTTGGTCACATGAGCCTGCCAATTGAGACTATTATCAATGTATAACCCAAGATCTTTTACTACAGGGCTAAATGTTATAGATGACTGGTCATATATCAGCGGTGGGAAAGCCGAAATGTCAATTCTTTGGACCATACGTTGACTCCCTACAATAATGGCCTGACATTTGTTCGGATTAACGTTGACACCAAAGCTATGTGACCAGTTTTTCAATTTGACAAGGTCCAGGTTTATTCGGTCAATAGCAGCAGATATGTTATCTATTTCTGCCTGCTCATATAGCTGCAAGTCATCGGCATACAAATGATACGAACACTGAAAGTTTTGAGTTAGAAGATTGATAAAGATAGAAAACAACAATGGAGAAAGTATTCCGCCTTGAGGAACTCCAGATTGAAGGTTACACCAACTAGATGAAGACTCACCGTGGCGAACCGACTGCTGTCGTCCCTGAAGATAATTAGAAAACCAATCCAGTGCCACCGAGGAGATCTTTAGATGGGAGAGGATGGATAGAAGGATTCCGTGACTGACGGTATTAAAAGCGTTCGTGAAGTCCACCAAGACCAGCACTGTGACCTTGGTTTCCTCCATTCCCGCTCTCATATCGCCAGTCACCTTAAGCAGGGCGGATACAGTGCTATGCCCAGATCTGAAGCCAGATTGGTATGGGCTCAGTAGCTCATTACTTTGAACAAATCTGGACAATTGCTTGTGGACGCAGGCTTCCAGGACTTTAGAAAGGTAAGGGAGAATAGAAATGGGTCGAAAATGATTTGGGAGGGTAGCATTGGTTACTTTAGGCAGTGGAAGGATAAAGGCCTTTCGCCATAAGGACGGAAAGGAGCCGGAGGTGAGGGAGAAGTTAATGATGTGGGTTAATGGTGCCAACAGATGGTCTAAGATTGAGACGATCATCTTACGACTAATGTTGTCACAGCCCACAGCATTTGACTTTATGGATAGGATTATCTTTTTGATCTCCGCAGGTGTCACCGGAGAAAATTCAAAAGGGTCTTTGTTTAAGCAGGCAAGATTATTTACGTAATCTACAGTGCGACGCTCAGTGTGCCGATCCAAATATACTGAAGAGGAGAAATGATGATTAAGATCATCCAAACTTAGCGTCGTCGGAGGATCAAAATTACGCTGTCTACCAATACCCAAGGTTCCCAAGAACTTCCAAGTATTGGCAGGGGACGAGAAAGTTATATTACTAAGGATAAATCGGCGTTTGGTGTTGCGTATCAATTGATTACACCGATTTCTTGCAGTCTTATAGCAGATCCAGTTGTCTTCGGTGCGGTCTTTTTTGAACTTGCGGAAAGCGCGATTTCTGCGTCTCATCATCATTCGTATTCCCCTCGTCATCCAAGGAGCTGGGGGACGCTTCAATTTAATTCTTCGAACTGGTGCATGTACGTCATAAAGGGCAATGACGGTGTCACTGAAAGCTTGCACCTTGTCATCGATAGCGACAGCAGTCATTACATGATCCCAGTTTAAATTAGCCGCGTCCATGGACAGCTTATCGACATCCATACGACCAAAGCAGCGCCTATACAAGACTTTGGGAACTGGTTTAGGAGCCTTAAGGACGTAGGATAGATATAGGAGGTCATGGTGGGAAAAACCTGGAGCAGGATATTGGCCGTAGGAAGATACTAAGGAAGGAGAGGAAGTAATAATCAAATCAAGCCAAGTGTCATCGCCGTCGATATTGTGATGTGTGGCATTCATTGGCAGTATGTGAAGATTGGATGATTCGATGACTTGACGGAGTTTGCGGGCTCTAGGTGATTGATGAGGGGGACTAGGTGAAAGGAGGTTAGTGTTGAAATCTCCCATGACTATGTGATGTGTGTACTCGGACCCTATAGATTCCAGAATCGATTCGAGACTGGAGAAATAATCAATAGAAGGAGGACAATAAACAACACCAAGCACAGCCTTGGTTCCCCTGACACAAACCTCTAAAAATAGGAATTCAGCTGTACAAGACTCATTAGAAGAGGAAGCAAGGATTTTGTAGGGTAGGTCACTACGTAAATAGATAGCGACACCACCCCCTCTTCGGTCCACCCTATCATTTCTGATGAGTATGAAACCTGGAAGAGAGTAGCAGGTAGAAAGGAGATGTGGTTTGAACCAAGTCTCTGAGATCAGGATGGCGTGCACATATGTATCAGAGAAAGCCTCTAGCAAATCATCATAGTGGCTCGGTACACTTTGAGCGTTGATATGACATACATTAAATACGTGACGTGTATGAGGATTAAAAGTCTGACGCATAAAATCACCCAAGGTATCGGACAAAGAGCAAAAACTTTCATTTGACAATGAAATGGATTCATTAGCAGATTGGTAAGAATCATCATCTATTAACATTACGAATATAATAAATATAAAAGTTTTATATATAAATATAAGTATATACTAAAATAAAAGATATTAAAATATTTAACTAAGTTATTAAGTTGGTGGGACGTTTATCTCTGCACCACCCGCCAGCTAACTCTGTTGCATTCGCACATAACAATAACAAAACATAAAACAAATATGAAGTCGTAATACAATCCGTAATAAGTATGTAAATCTAAAGCTACAATGTTTCCGAACAAACTTTTTCCAAGTGTCCACTAGTGATGAAATTATTTTATTTTGAAGGTATTCGTAAAATATTTTGTTGACGTTTAATGTTGACAGCTATACGGAATAATTATTTCAATCAAATAACATCAATAATGTTCTGATAATGTGATACAACTTATATAATACTGTGTTATATTATTATTATAAGAGAGAAGTTGGACACAGAAATTTAAAAAAGTGAATCAACGAATGTGAAATTAACTGTTGTGAGCACGTACCTAAAATACTAATGCTTACGAGGCATGGTCTTCGCATTTCCGACTCCCGTATTAGCCGCTGTGGAACCATCAGTCGTCGCTTTGGGATATTTCTCCATCAGGGAATCCAGTTCCAGCGAAGACGTGATTTTAGAGCGAGGTCCATCTTGGATCTTGATTATGACAATCCCGTCCTGAGTCCAGCATTGCCGCATTCCATAATACTGACGAGCTCTAAGGAACACAGTCTGTCGGGCTTTAGTCAGGAATTCTTTGACCGTGACTTTCGAGCCTTTCAGAGCCGATTTTGCCCGCCAAACAGAAGCCTTCAGATCGACCCGGGAAAAGCGTACTACGATTGGCCTGTGATGCTGCTTACTGGGTGCGCCAAGTCTGTAACAGCCAGTTATTGACTGAACAGCGAAGTCTTTTAGGCCCAGCTTCGTCTGTACTATGTTCACGATGAGTGCTGAACAGTCCTCTTTCTCAGTTTCGGGCACCCCCAAGAAGAGAAGGTTCTTACGACGGTGTCTGGTTTCCATTGCGTCGATCATATTCGAACACTCTTCGATCTGTTTGCGAAGGAGACCAAGCATGCTGTACATGAGCTCCCGGAACTGACGGAATTCATCTGCCAGTTTCGATACTGTATCTTTGGCGGGACCAGCAGCCTGTAGTTGCGACTCCAGTTCAGCCATCCTCTTCGTAAAGCAGTCCTCCAAACTTTTCTGTGCCGTTTGAATGCTATCAAGCTGTGACATTATTAGCTTTTCTAGTGAGCAGTGTAGTAAAGTGAGTGTGCTGGCAGGTGGTGTTGATGATGTTAGCTTTATACTACATAAACAAAGCTACGAACGTGAGTACTTTCTATTTGTATTATACTCGTTTTAAAAGTGTTAAAATACTTTATAAAAATACTATTTTCTAAATTTCTTAAAAATTTCAAATTTGGATACGTCTAGTAATTTTAAGCACCTACCGCCAAATTTTTTCCTGTTTGTTAACGCATTTAGCAAAACATTTCTTGTATAACTTGTAAAGCGCATAAACAATAATTGTACTGATTAATATATAAGTTAATTTGGAATAATGATGTCCATATTTTACAATATGAGATTGATTTTGTACATTGTTTATTTGATTTTCTAGGCTATCTAGTTTATGCGAAGCTAATTTTAATGATTCTAAATCTACGTTTGTTAACGAGATAGGATAAAATTCATGAAAACTGTTATTTAAAATCTTATTAAATTTACAACAATCATCTTCTGTTATATCATAGTGAATTGATAATTGACTTGGTAAAATTCTTTTATAGTTATGAGAAGGATAGAATTGTAAAGTTTGAAAATACGCAATACATTCATTTTTCAAGGATAACAGACCAGTACCTTGCAAAGTATAATCCTTAATATCATGGTTACACTTTAATGTTAATTTACTAGGCTTAGATTGGACAAAAATATATTTTCCATCATTTAATTTCTGCCAAATATTAATATTACCATATATTAGCTTATTACTACACATATCCGGAAGAGATATAGTTACTTCCGTTAACAATTTCGACTCACAAGATGGATTATTGATTGTCGACAGAACGGAAAGTAAAGGACATGTTATGTACTTAGTATTGACATTCTTATAACTAGAAATATCATCTAATAATGCATAACTTAACCTATCGTCAGTAATTGCTATAAAGAGCTTAGAGGGATAAATTAATGCATAAGTTAAGAAATTATCTTCTTGAGGAGTAGGAGTAGGTTTTTGTAAACATTAAACCTCATAGGATTCACTAACAGAATCTGAATTACAAACATAATTTTGTTATTATAGTAATATGCGGTTAATTGCGACAAATCTATAATAGTATGTATATTTTGTAAAGATAAAGAGCCAGGAAATTCGATATTATATTTAAATTGTTTACTACTTGAAAGTTCATTGTATAATTTTTTACATATGGATGTAAAATATTAGCTTTTGCAAATAAAATTTAATTTAAAATTTTATCTAGAATATTAGAGATTGACAACAATGATCCTTCAAGGACATTAAACAAGGAATTAATTTTCTCAATGTTAATTAGATAAGTATTCGTTTTAGAATTTTCTGTAAATATATAATTAAGTTTTTGTATTAGTTTATCTAGTTTAATTTCATTTTCATTTAATTAAGTATGGAAATATTAAAGTTATTTATTGTGGACTGAACAACGTGTATGTTGTCCTTCATAAGAGAAAATATATGATTTTCGTTTAAGAACTTTAATATTTCGCCACCGAATTCGAGTGACCTTGTAGCACGATCATCAATCTTTTCTGAGATAAGGTGAGATAACGAGTTATATTTAAGAGAATTAGCATTCATTAATATTTCTAAAGGGTCAATCGCATTCTTACAATCTAAAGTAATTACAGCTAAATTTCTTGTTTTTTCCCAGAAAGCAGATAAGTATAAAATAGATTTTTGGATTTTATCCAAATAAGGTTTGATAGGGACGACTTCGACATAAGTAATCACGTTCCAGAAGTCGTTGTAAAAATACGCAATTGATATCGGGTCAAAATATATGCCCGGACTGTGAGAAATATATTCAATGGGATCAGCAGAAACCAATATGTAACAATGACAAATCACGCCGGTTTAATTTCGTTGGTGGTAACATGGTATTTCATGTGTTTTCTATTAATACTTAAGGAGACGTTATTTTTACCGTGCACTTTGACTATTTTATAGGGTCCTTTCCAAATGGGAGATAAGGCTTTTCTTAATCTATGGTGATGTCTTAAATAAACCATATCACCGACTTTGTAAGTTTTAGAACTGGAATTTGCATCATAATATTTCTTAGAGGTTTCTTTACTTTTAATTATATTTTCTAATGCTCTTTCGCGAGAAAAACGCATTCTATACTGTAAGGCACGAATATAGTCATGATAAGTTGTGCTATCGTTTGTTTCATATAAGCTACTGGGTATGGAAGGTTTATGGCCAAATAACAATTCAAAAGGAGTAAATTCTATTGTGCAATGGGGAGTTGTATTATATGATAAGATTGCAGTTGCTAGATAGCAATGCCAATCGTCGTGATTTTCGTTCACGAATGACTTGAGATACTCCTTGATAGTGGCTTGACTCCTTTCTAGAGCACCATTGGTTTGAGGATGATACGGGGTTGAAAATAGGTTTTTGATTTTCAGAATATCAGTTAGTTGCTTGAAGAGATCGGAGGTGAAGCAGGTACCTTGATCGGTAAGAATCATTTTAGGAAATCCGAATAGAGAAAAGAAATGAATTAAGTTTCGGGCAACTTCATCAGTGGAACATGTGATCATAGGGTAAGCGGAAGAAAACTTTGTCAGATCATCCTTGAGGGTAAGTATGTATTTGAACTTTTGAAGGCCAACTTCGGGCAGAGTACCAACGATATCTAAGGCTAATCTTTCAAAGGGTTTGGTACTCGAGGAGGTAATAACCATAGGGGCTTTATTCGAAGAGCGTAAGGGTTTATTTATTTGGCATAATCTACAGTCTTTAACAAATCGTTCGATATCAGAACGCATCGATTTCCAATAGTAGGATGCTTTTATCCTATTATACATTCTTTTAACACCTGGGTGACCAGCAATAGTGGTACCGTGATTTTCTTTTAGAATATTAGGGACCTCAGCGGGAGTTGGATATATTATTTGATTTTTATATATATGTATTTTGATTTGGGTGCCGTGAAAAGTGTATGATATCATATTATAGATCTTAATGTAAACTAATTTAGTAAAAGGCTTCGAAAAATCCGATATATATATATTTTTGGTAGTTTTCGTTAGATAAGATTTTGTTACGTAATTCCATAAGTAATTTATAAATAATTCTATTCTTTTTTCGTAAAAAGAAAATAAAATGTTCTATTATTAGAATCTACAATGTGAACAGTTTCAAGTTCACGTTCACGGGCTTTTAACTCGTCAGCATTTTCGATGAGTGATAACAATTGCTCGCAATGCGGCATAGAGTAGTCGAAGTCCAGAAACATCGGACATGCTATATATTTTTGTTTGGCTAAATGAAGTGATTGACTATGCTCTTCTATGATTGTATCGTTATTAGATGTAGTTTTTAAGAATTGCTTTTTAAAATGTTGTTCATAAGTTGATTTATTTAAATTTGAATTAGAGGTTAACGCGTTTACGGGGTACCTAGATAAGGTATCGACATTAGAATTTAATCTCCCTTGTTTGTACACTATTTCATAATTATATTCTTCTAGTTTTAGGCGCCATCGTATAAGACGACTACCTGGATCTTTAACATTGAACAACCAAACTAAGGGTCTGTGATCGGTAACGATTTTGAATTGGTAGCCATATAAATAGGGACGGAACGTCTTAACGCCAAAAAATAGCAAGAAGTTCTTTTTCTGTGGTGGAATAGTTTTCTTCTGCTTTGTTTAGAGTACGTGACGCATAGGCTATCGGCTTATCCTTGCCGATTTCACCCTGGGAAAGAATAGCTTCAACGGCATAATTAGATGCGTCAGTGGTAAGTATGAAAGGTTTTGAATAATCGGGATATTGAAGAAGAGGTGCTGAGACTAATTTGTGTTTTAAGGTTTGGAATGCAAGTTCTTGTTCTTGCGTCCAATGGAAAGCGACATCTTTCTTTAGAAGAGAGGTAAGTGGTTTTGTGATCTTCGAGAAGTTTTCTATGAATCTGCCGTAATAACCGACTAGACCTAGGAATGATTTTATGTCCTTGGGGTTTTTAGGAGTTGGAAGACCTTCGATGGCTTTTACCTTGTCTGGATTCGGTGAGACACCTTTATCGGTGATGACATGACCGAGATAAGTAACTTCGCGGCGTAAGAACTCGCACTTATCTGGTTGCAATTTCAGATTATGTTGACGGAACCTTTCAAGGACTAATTTTAGCTTTTCAATGTGACTAGGGAGATCTGGTGAGTACAAAAATAAAATCGTCTAAATAAATATAGCAGTGTAATCCTTGGAGACCAGATAGAACTGTATTCATGAGGCGTTGGAAGGTGCTAGGGGCCTAAATTCGTAATGACCAGACGTTTCATTTGTGCCTACAATTGTGAATCCTGTTTTTGCCGCATCAGCAGGATTTAAAGAAATTTGGTGGAAACCACTTACAAGATCTAAGGTCGTAAAATACTTAGAATGCCCTAGTTGGTCAAGAATATCTGTTATTAACGGTATAGGGTAAATCTCGGACACCGTGACGTCGTTAAGGCAACGATAATCGATAACAATACGCCATTTTCGTTTCCCCGAGGCGTCTGCCTTCTTCGGGACAACCCATACAGGGGCGCTCCATGGTGATTGAGACGGGCGTATGATATTTTGTTCGAGCATTTTGGTTATTTGACTGTCTACTTCTTCTTTGTGGCACTCTGGAAAACGGTAAGACTTTACGTGGATTGGGGCGGCATTCCCTGTGTTTATAGAGTGATTGATTGTGCTAGTACAGGTGAGAGGTTCACCTTCAAGATGAAAAACGTCTGTAAATTGAGAACAACAGTCTAACAGAGTTGCTTTTTTTTCTGGATTTAAGTGAGAGGTTCGAATTTGATTTAGAACTTGATTATGTTTATAAATGACAGGAAGTGAAGCTTTTTTATAGTCTCAATGTCTGAAGTTGTCCGACACTCTGTGAAGTTATTTTCCATACGTGTAAGATTAACGGAATAGTTATTTATTTCAATCTCGGATTCAGTAGTATTTAGAATAGAAACATTAACTCTACGATTTGGCTTTAAAGTGACGACGCAATTCGCAACATAAACGCCTTCAGAAATCTTATGGTCGAGAACTAAGGCTTCTTTAAGAAAAGGTAATTCATCACTATTGTTTGACACTCCACATTCAATTACAGCTTCAGAACGAGCTGGGATTTTGTAAATTGGCAACTTGAAACGTAAAGGGAAAGTATGATTTTTAATTATTAAACATTCCTTGTCATAGTCTATGACTGCTTTAAGATGACCTAGAAGATCTGTGCCTATTATGCCATCATAATTGAGGCTAACACCATTCTTTACGACGTGAAATTTATAAGAATGAACTTCCGAAGATAAGTAAAATTGCATCTAAAAGGTGCCTAATGTTTGACAATACGTGCCACTATCATTGATTCCTTTAAGTCGCATTATTTCTGAGGATAGTTGAGGCTTTTTATAAAGACTTTCTTCTTTAACTAAAGAAATGCTAGATCCAGTGTCGATTAATAGAACAAGTGACCTGGTAGTATGCTTCATCATATCAGCCAAACGACGTCCACTGCAGGACATAGGCCTCCCCCAAGGTTCTCAACACAGACCGGTCTTGAGCCGCCCGCATCCAACCTCCTCCCGCGATCTTGACAAGATCGTCGGTCCACTTTGCGGGGGGCCTACCTCTGCTGCGTCGTCCGGTACGTGGCCGCCACTCCAGAACCTTTCTGCCCCAACGGCCATCGTTTCTTCGAGCTATGTGCCCTGCCCACTGCCACTTCAGCTTGGCTATCCGGAGAGCTATGTCGGCGACTTTGGTTCTACTGCGGATCTCCTCATTTCTGATTCGATCTCGCAGGGAAACTCCAAGCATAGCTCTCTCCATCGCCCTCTGAGTGACCTTGAGCCTTCTGATAAGGCCCATAGTGAGCGACCACGTCTCTGATCCGTAAGTCATCACTGGCAACACACACTGGTCAAAGAATTTCGTCTTGAGACACTGCGGGATATCGGACGTATGCTTAGTAAATAAGAAAACATGTGGAAGTGTTACCTTTTTAATAAACAAATTCATTTCGTAAATTGGTATATCATTCTGATGAGATTTAGAACATATCAGGCGTGACGGTAACAAATCATCTGGCGGGTAAGAGGTAAGTTTGCTTTTAGAGTTACACACTATTCTTAAAAGGTAAGTTATGATTGCTACACGATTCCGTGCAAGATTTAGAAATAGTATAAGGTTTGGTATCATTATGAGATTTAGTATAATCATAAGATTTAGTAATACCATAAGATTTAGGATTATCATAAGATTTAGAATAAGATTTAGAATTATCGTAAGATTTAGTATACGATTTCGTATTATCATAAGATTTAGTATAAGATTTAGCATTATCATAAGATTTAGTATAAGATTTAGCATACGATTTGGGGTAAGATATAGTATTATCATAAGATTTGGTATGACTCAGATCCCTCTTTTGGAACTGAGGTGAATAAGATTTAGAAAGAATCGTGTCATTTTTAAATGCTGTGGATTCCGATAGACACGCACTCAGAACCCGATTTGGTTTAAAGGTTCAGAGGCTAATGTTTCATTAGCGTCTGAGTGGTTCACGGCCACATCATTCGTATGGCAAAAGTTTACATTAGCATTGCCTCTGCGCGTATCACTACTCTGTGCCTGAGTATCAGGTTGTTGTATATTACGGCGTTGATTATTGTACTGTCGTTTGCGACACTCGGTTATCAAGTGATCGGATTTTTTGCAATATGCGCAGATTTTCCGTGGGAAATTATAAGGATTTTGGGACGATTGAGTTTGCATGGGAAAACGATTTTGATAAGTATTAGGATTAGTAAAATTCGTATTATAAGATTTCACGTTATTGTTTTTATTCCGAAAACATTCAGAAGACAAGTGACCTTGTTTGTTACAGGTCGAACATGTTTTTGGCAATTTTAAGAAAAATTTGGAAGCGTTAAATAATTTTTCTTCCTCGATAGCATGTGTGACGGCCTCGTTTAGCGTTTTAGGGTTACGACAACGAACTATATGTGAAAAACTCGGATTAAGACCCATTAGGAAAGTGTTGAGTGCCAAGTCTTCGATACCGGCGACTCTACCAACTAATTCATCCTTTTTATCACAGGAGAAATGCACATCTGATAACAAACGCGTTAGGCACGATTCAATTCTCAAAGAGTATTGTGAGACAGTTTCCGACGGCAAGTTTTGCTCGCAATTTTGAAGGTCGGACAAGAGATGTGTAGAATGTTTCTTCTCGCTAAAGTTTTGTTTTAGAAAACCTTTAAGTTCTGACCAGTTACTAAAAGTTTTTAAAGAACACGCTACTTGTGCCTTACCTTCCAATTGGAAAATGATAAATTTACATAAAATAGTCTGCTGTTTGTCAGAGGCGAGTGAAATGGCATTGTCACAGCTTGTGAGGAATGCGGGGAGAGTCTCTCTTTTACCATCATATGGTTTAATAAATTTAGTAAGGAAATTCAGCGTTGTAGCATTAGACATTTTTGTAGATTTTTTAATATTATTTTCAGATTTTACTGAATATTCGGAATCCGTCATAAATGGTGAGTAGTTTAACAAATATTTAGATAACTTTAAGATTCAGTGATATGACCTTAGGATAGATTGATTACTAATACAATAATTAGGATATAAGATTTAGTTAATTAGATTTAGCTTATAAGATATAGAAAATAATATTTGTTACAAGGGCAACTTAAAATACGTGCTTATAATTAGATTTTTCTTTTAGAAGTTACGAAATGACGCACACGCTTTTTAGAATGCTCTGCTTTTATCACAAAACACTGCACAAACACAAACACAACACAAAGAGTTTGGAAATAAGTATAAGACTTACGTTGATGTTGATTTCGTGTTCCACATGAAGACGAAGAGAATAAGGTGAGTTAGCTGCATCATAGGGTGCGGATACCCTGTAATTGAAGACGTCGAGCTGCTTTACACCCAGAGGGTTTTCAAAGCTCAGTAAAAGTTTTGGGAACGGTCTCAATCGGTGCGGCGCCGGCTCACGCTTAATAGCGGAGGCTGACGGTCGGCTACACTCTAGTGAAGGTCAAGGCTGTAAGGGTAAGCGCTGGCTCACGCTATAAAGCGGAGGCTGACAGTCGGCTAAGGGGGTGTACTTGCGTGTATCGATGGGGGCTCACGCTGCTAGGGGCGGAGGCTTATCCTCTATCTGGTGTGGTGTGGGCTCACGCTATGAGAGCGGAGACTGATCGTCGACCTTGCGCTGCTAGTACACTTTCACTACGCACTATTCTGATGCTGCGGTCTGAATACGGATCCAGAAAGCCATCAGCATCCCACTTCTGACACCAATTTTTTGCGCGAAGTACGTAGCGAGTTTTAAAAAAAAACTATTTTTCACTGCTGAAAAACGTTTATTAATTACACCCGAAAATACACTGACTTAATCTAGACCGAACTCAAACTTTCGCGACCGCGAGATGTAGGATGTTGGCACGGTAGATGACTGATGCGAACTGGATGATAACTGTATGCTAACTAACTGGCCGCATGGCGGTAATGGCTTATATATTAATTATAACATGCTTACATTGCATTTCCCTTTAACTAAATTCGGTTATAACAAAACGGAGCCCGCACTTTAAAGTCTTGGAGGCAACCGCAATAACGCTGGGATGATGATGATCGCCCATCTGCGACGTAACCAATAAGGTTGATGCGTTGGCCTTGTAAGACGAAAATAGAAAAAACGATAAAATAGAACTGAAATAAATTTTATTGGTAATAGAAAATTGCTATGTATTACTACGTATTGCGTTATAATATCTCGCAGGAGCTTAACGTAGTGGGTGGAGCCAGCCTTGCCCGAGCAGCGCTTATGTGGTCACTTATTCCCTTATATGGTCATGGACCGAGCCACAGGCAGTCTGTGACTCACTTTCCCTAGACGTCGCCACGCTGCCAGAATACTACTTTGTGTCGCCTTCTACTTGCATATCTACTGTCCCGCTGATGGTAAGCATATTCTAGTTTTCTGTGTACCTATATATTCCGTCTGTAGTATCTGTCTCTCCTAAGCATAACAGCTGATCTAGGGACAGCCTGTTCCTGACCCGGTTGTTGTGTATTCTCTGTGCTATTTCCAGTTCTCCCTACGGGCGACAATTCCCCCTACGGACTACAATCTACGAGCTGCTGGCGCCGTGATACTACTAGCCGCCGTCTACGCATCAGCTCCTGCCTACGAGCTTCCTACAGCCAGTCCACTGGTGCCTGATTGCGCCGGCCTACGCCTGAGCCGTACCGCTCAGCCTGCAACAGGTGCACCGCCTGAGCCTCCGCTCAGCCTGCACCTCGACCACCGAGCTGTCTACCAGCGTGCACTTCGGCCAGCCCACCGGCGACCCGACGAGTAGTCTACCTGCGAGTGTCGGAGAGCTGCAGGAGTCTACACTCTAGCCTTCAGGCCAGTGCTTACACCTAGTCGGTCATACTCTATGTAAGCGGTAGTGAGACGAAATAAAAAAACCTGTTCAGTCTAGCAGTGTTTCAGTCGAACCTCGACAACCTACCTGAGTTCCACCGTTCCAAAATATCTTTCAGTTTGGCAACGCGAGGAGTTGTCGTCAAACTTATATCTGTGTACATAGTGTTCACAACCTACGTAATGCCAGGCCTGACTGAAATAGTTGTGTTTTTGAGAATAAACTTGAACTATAAAAATAAGTAACACTATTACTAGCAACTGTTTTCATTTCCTTCAATAAAATGTCCACGGAGTCAACATCAAGTAGCTCGTACTTTGTAGATGAGCCAGTCAGTGGTATCAAGAATATACCGAAAGCACCGAGAGACTGGTGGCTTTCACCGACGTAGAGGTTCCGGTAGAAATCGGTCCACTTCGGAGGCAGACGATCGCTTTATCGTCCGTACTTCGCTGAGGAATCGTTCTCTCACTGGGGTCCAAGTTCAACGGGAGCTCCGAGAAACACGTGGGGTAGCTGTAAGTTCTTGGACAGTGAGAAGAAGACTCAAGGCAGCAACCCTCACTCCAAGAATACCAGCAACGGGTCCCAAATTAACTGCAGGTAATCGAGCAGCCCGGCTACGTTTTGCAAGAGAACACGTCGATTGGACTGAGGATCAATGGCGCTCTGTTCTCTTCTCGGATGAAAGCAGAGTATGCCTACATGGTAGCGACAGACGGAGAAGGGTGTATAGAAGGCCGGGGGAGCGATACGCACAATGCTGCATAGCAAAAACTGTTGCGTACGGAGGAGGTTCCTGTATGGTGTGGGCTGGCATGTCAATGGAAGCAAAAACTGAACTGGTTTTCATTAAAACAGGCCGCCATGGGGGGGGTTGACCGCACATCGGTATATTGAAGATATTTTGGAAGACCACGTCATCCCATACGCTGGTTTTATTGGAGAAAACTTCATCCTGATGCAGGATAATGCCCGTCCACACAGCGCAAATGTCGTGCGGCAGTACCTACGAGAAGTGGCTATCGCTGTTATGGACTGTCCAGCTCGTAGTCCGGACTTGAATCCTATTGTACATTTATGGGATGACCTAAAGAGAAGAATCCGGGCTAGAGATCCTGCATCAGGTACAAGAGCTGACCTGCAAGCGGCTCTGACCGAGGAATGGGAGGGTATACCACAAGACAGCGTGAAGCACCTCATTGGGTCAATGAGGAACCGTTTAAAAGCTGTCATCAGAGCAAGAGGGGGTAACATTGGTTATTAAATTGGTAATCATTATGTAATAAAGTTTATTTAAAATGTTATGATGTCTTTTATTTTAATTTTTTTACTCTTAATTTTTCAAGTTTTAGTACTCGCAAAGTTTAAAAACATTTATTGTTCAAGAAAATGAGTACAAGTTAAGAGTATTTGTACTCATTTTAAGGCCAACATCTAGAACTTAAAGAATTTAAGACCAAAGTTAAGATTTAGGTCTTAATTTTAAAACTAGAGCACTTTGAGTGCGAAAGTATGAAGTGAGACGATTTTTTTTGCTCGCCAGTGTATCTCCAAACACGTACAACGTTATATGATGACAAATGCTCTATATATGAAATTATGTGAATGCACATTCAAAGAATGTCTGCCTACGACAACCAAGACTATTACTTTACTAGAAACGTCAGGAGGGCTCGTGACTCGACAGACAAGTCTAAGAAGTGCATACAAACCGCGGCCGGCTCAATTGTCCATTAAATCCGCTGTGCGCTCCGCAAACTGAACAAAATATTTTTTTACTATTCTTTATTTGAAAAAGAATCGTGAATAACAAGATTTTTTTTCACTAACGTCGCAATAATTTCTGTATAATCTCGCACGTTGTCGTGGAGATCTGTTCATATCGACGATCAGACGCACGTAGCTCGCACAATTGGGCTACTTATTTGTTGTTAATTGATTACTTAATTGAGTAGATAGTTTTATAAACAAGCTCGATACTTATGTTGTGCGTCACAGAGCTGAAAGCAGGACACCGAGTAATCTTTGTGGGCGATTTGAGGACGCAGGGACACATTATTTGTAAAGAATATCACATGTGCCCCAGAAATCCTTGTTGTGTTCCAACTTTATAGGTATCAACTTATACTTTACTTATGACAGTTATAGCTATTATAAACAATGAATACTTTTTTTTTCTTTTTTAAAGGCCGCTCCCGCACTAGGAAGAAATTCCTGTGTCACGGGGGACTTTACAAACATTCAACCAACGGACACAATGAACACCCAGACTCGAAACAACAATTTATGAATCACACAAAGTATACTGTTATAAGTATATTTATGTAAATTAAGACTATTTCATATTTAATTGCTTTCTTCTCAAATTCGAGCTTAGTTTATACCATGGGCTCGATAACTTTAAGTACAAACTTTTGTCACGCATAACTAAATGTCCTTCGCAATTTTCTATAGGTATGTAAAACGTAATTTCTTGAGATTATTGGAGATATACATATAATTTAGGAATTTTTCATGTCACTGTTCAGTGTTTAATTTCTGCCACCTGCGGCAGGAACAAATTACGCAAAACTTACATCAACTATGTCCGGCACCGACTCAAGCACTAGCGAATATTAAAAAGTACTGTTGTTATGATTTTACATATAACAGCAGAATACTTAACTAGACGTGACATTCGCTTGTACCAGCAGGTAATGGCCGCAATGCCACTGTCACCAACAGAAAAAGTAAAAACTCTATTAGGGGAATTACACAGAGTCACAAAAATACGCGTCGACTGGATGAGAGCAAATTAATGATAAACTATAAATTGAGATATTAAACTGCGTGTGTTTTAACAGCATTCTAATTAAAATTCAAAATCAAAATCCTTTATTCATTTGGGTCACAATGTGACGCTTATGAACGTCAAGATAATAAATTTATAAAATAATTACTTATAGACTCTACATTTACATTTACTGCCACGTTCGCAAAGCAATAGGTAGAACCATGAGAAAGAACGGGCAATAAAACTCACGGTCACACTTTTTCATTGCCAGGTTTTGCATATTTTAACTTACTTATCTGCACTGGTCTAGTGCAGATAAGTTAGAAAACGGCAAAAAGTAAAATAAAATTACAGTAGGATGAAACCCATTGGAGAAGGAAGAGAATATGATTGCTAATCATTAAAGGAAAAATAAATTACGGGCGATCCGAGGTCGGGAAGTGGATGGGGTTGCGATTTTAAGGGTAAAAAAGGGTTTATCTCGATTGCCAGCAAAACTACAAGTCCTACGGGAAAAACGTCAATGGCAAAGTTGTAGGTAATAAAAAGATCTACAACTTTTGTATTTACACTTTATTCATACAACGTCATAATTTATGTGAAAAATTTAAATAACCAAGTTTTTAGTTTTTTATTTTTAACTTTTACAATAGTTTTTTCTTTTACACGAAATTTGGTGAAAACTTGCATTTTTATGTTCCAAACACACTGTAAATGTTTTTTTATTTATAATATTTATTTGTACGCCTTATTTTGACTTAATATCGAAATAAAACCCTAATTTTCAATTGAAAATTCTCACGTCAAAATATCAGCTTTTCTTTTTAAATTGTTCGGCATTTTGTTCGTTGAAATCTGTACTTTCTGATGGTGTGAATAAAATATACATTACTAAGGTAAACGTTTTCAGAAAATGCAAAGAAATGAAACAAACTCGAGACCGACTTTTTTATTCATAATGTACAATTTTGAGATATTTATTAAAATTAATACATTAATTACTCGAAAAACGTAAGATTCCATGCTGCATTGATAAATAAGAACTTAAAAATCGATAAACAACTAAAATTAGCAACCAAATAAGTTAATATTTAATAAGACATCTACGATATTTTGAGAAAGTTATAGAATCTTCTTTAAATTATAGCGTAGACTTCTATTTATTGCTATTTTAAGATAATGTATATAACTGATTGACCCACAAAAAATTTTAGCCCGTCATTAGTTATTTTATAGAGAAGTGGGGAAGTTAATATTTAATAAGACATAGATGTCTTATTAAATATTAACTTATTTGGTTGCTAACTTTAGTTGTTTATCGATTTTTAAGTTCTTATTTATCAATGTAGCATGGAATCTTACGTTTTTCGAGTAATTAAAGTATTAATTTTAATAAATATCTCAAAATTGTACATTATGATAAAAAATCGGTCTCGAGTTTGTTTCATTTCTTAGCATTTTCTGAAAACGTTTACCTTAGTAATGTATATTTTATTCACACCATCAGAAAGTACAGATTTCAACGAACAAAATGCCGAACAATTTAAAAAAAAAGCTGATATTAAGTCAAAATAAGGCGTAAAAATAAATATTTTAAATAAAAACATTTACAGTGTGTGTGAAACATAAAAAGGCAAGTTTTCACCAAATTTCGTGTAAAAGAAAAAACTATTGTAAAAGTTAAAAATAAAAAACTAAAAACTTGGTTATTTGAATTTTTCACATAAATTATGACGTTGTATGAATAAAGTGTAAATACAAAAGTTGTAGATCTTTTTATTACCTACAACTTTGCTATTGACGTTTTTCCCGTAGGACTTGTAGTTTTGCTGGCAATCGAGATAAACCCTTTTTTACCCTTAAAATCGCAACCCCATCCACTTCCCGGCCTCGGATCGCCCGTAATTTATTTTTCCTTTAATGATCGCTATATTGTATTCCTTCTCCAAATGGGTCTCATCCTACTATAATTTTTTATCGTTTCAAAAATTATCTACCCTGGTCTAATAATACACAATTTACATTTTGTAAGGTGCTGCAACTGTTACACCTTCTATATCACTTGTATATATTTACTTTTCATAATAATACTCAAGCATAATACTTTTGGTTAGCCTCCTCAGAATAGATATGGTGAAACAGGAGCATCCACTTACTTTATATATACCTTATAATGCAGGCAATCCGCGAGAGTGATCAGAACTATGATGGAAATGATGCACTTAAATATTAAAATCTAATACCAGCCCGCAAGACCGTCATCGACCAGTCATCGCACGTAGCACCCGTTCACGAGTATAACGCATGTGCCAGCCATCATCCCTCTCGCCATATTAGAGGGACAGGGATGACCCGACACACGACGCCACCACAAGAAATGACATTTTAGTGAGCATGACGACAACGGTATACGAACCAGCAGTAAGAAACAATCTATAGGTATACTGACCATGACCGCCAATTACCTCCATTTTCCAGATCATTATTATTAACATAAATAAGTGGAACGCGTGAAGGAATGCAAATGAAAAAAAGAATTTTGTGAAGGTGACAAGTGAACAATGATATGATCAGGGATAAATAATTTTAAACTACATTCAACAAATCATAAAAATATCCAAATCCTGCAAAAATCATGTGTTCATGAGGCACCCTCACTTAACATGTTAATAAAATAATCGTGAGTTAAACAAGCCTAAGCCTATCCCCACGGTGTCTTATCATTTAAAAATTCCTTAATAGTGTAATAACCCCTTTGTAAAAGAAAGTTCCTAATTGTCCGTTTGTATTTGTGCATGGGTAAATTCATTATTTCAAGAGGTAATTTGTTGAAAAATCGTATACCAATCCCCACAAATGAGTTCTGAACTTTATGTAGACGGTAGTTAGTTCCTACCAGTTTATGCTTATTCATTGGTCCCAAGAGTAGACTACAATTAAAATCACGTGTTTTATAACTCACTTCACGACTGTTTACTGTTTACGTCTCTATTTCCCTGGCATTCGGTTTGCCGCTTAAGTAATGTGTTGATTATATCGTTAGACGATTCCCGGTAGCAACACGGAGTCTGCAAGTAGGAACACACTGACAATAAGTACACCGTTTTATTAAGAGTACCTAATCCCCTAAATGTGAATTTTGTGTGAAGGCTACTACTACTTAGAGGTGCTATGTCTTGTTCTTAGGCTTTGATCCTTTGTAAAATATTGTGATAAATGCTAGGCGTAATGAATTTTCATTATGTTATGTATTTTTCACTGACGATCTTCGTAATGGTGGCTCCGGAGATCACACATCATCAGCATTTAAAAGTCCACTGCTGGACTAGGCCTCTCCTTTGAAAGGAGGAATTGGCCTACTATACCACGCTTGCCTAACGGGTTGGTATAGGGTTTGTATCAAGTTTTCCTTCTCTTACAGTGCTGTTCTCTGCATAATATGCTCCCTCTGTCGGCTCTTACGACTCCGGAGATCACTTTCACGTAAATTCTCAATGTACTTTCATAATATGATTACTTCGTCGATTTATTGAGTAGTGGTTAAATCTGTACAAGGTCAATAGCTGAATAACGCTTATATTTGAGGAGATCGGTAATAAGGTTTATTCGACAGTGCCTCGGGCGAGCAATTACGAAGGAATCTGTCTACTGATTGGTATCTTGTAGTGGAGGCTGCTCGCCTCAGGTGGCTTTGATAACCAGTTCCGGGAACTATCCAATTCGAGAATTTTCAGTTACATATAAACATTAGCTGCCGCTATCTACATATGTAATTTAACACGTTCACTGCGTAACACGATTATGATAACTTTCAGTGGGTGCGTCACGGGGTCGTTTAGAACCAGTGCATGACTTTTTTCTGGTGCGTTGAAGGGTCGAGAAGATCCAAACTACCTGTGTTCGTTTAACTGCTCTTATCTTTGAAAGTATGACGATTTATGAATATATATTAAGGGCAATATATTGTGACATAATCAGCCAAGTTACATTTTAAATCGCAGGTAGATTCACTGGGTACTTTGTTTGTAAATAGAAAAATAATAATATATCGGATCTTCTCGACCCGTGTTGTGCCTAGGTTGTAATAAAAAATCAATATCGAAATAAGTAATATTGTTTATTTAACTTGTATGACTAAATGCACTTGTGAGTTCTATTATAACATTCACGACAATATAGTTGATTGGATCAGGCGTTACTTGGCGGAACTCCATTGTAACCTAATGGAAAGAAAGAGGAACCCACCATGCACCCTCGGATTGCCCACCCCAACTATTGCAATAGAAAAAGGTTGACAATACCGAACTCATCAAAAGACAAAAGATAAGGGATATGTGGAATAATGCGGCAATGAGTTCCAGGAAAATACCTGACATGCAGTACCTATCTACCTATCGCTACGTGGAAAAGCCAATATTCAGTCAAATCTGGTTAGACTAGTAAGCGGACCCCAGGGTGAAACTGGGATAACGCTAGGAGGATGATAATGGTTTAAATGTAATTCTAGTGAAACCAATATATCGCGATAAAATTCATAAGCTGTAGTTTAATTAAAATGTGTTACTTTCGCGTAAACTCAAGACAATATTATAATAACAGTCGACTACTTATCACGTGGGTTTATAATTGAAGTTATTTTCAATATTCACCTAGACACATGCACGGCACTAGATCAAATGGCAAGTAATCTAGTGCAGCTATCGGGTCATCGGGCATCGGGTCGTTGAGACCCGATAAACGCACTAGATGAAAAAAATATTGCTCTGGTCGGTAGCGGGTTGATTATACCCGATACGTTTTTATTACATAATATATGGTCAACATTTAAAAAGGTCGTTCGAAAACACTAGCTGTCTCTCTTTTATTCATACTGTGACGGCCGGTGTCATGTCAAACTGTCATCACTACGGTTGTCAAGGACTACTGACGTCTATACGACTAACTGGCCGTTCGTCAAACAGAATAATTAGCAAAGAGGTTTGAAGACTATTTCATGATTTGGAAATGACAGCTTTTAGTTCGATGACATAAACACTCTGTCAAGTGTTCGCCAAATTCACTACTCACTGACAACAAGGCAATGGCCATGCAGATAACACATCCCGTTCTCGTTCTGAGGGCCCCCGTCCGTCACAATACTAACTCCAAAGATATCTGTCTCGCACCAGCGTAAAGTACAGCAATTTTGACGCCGTACCGCGGGAAAGAACACGATTATAAGCCTCATTTATCGAACATAAACTGGTAGTAGGTATAACTAGTTCGATATTTATCAGTCTTATCAAAAAAGTTACTATAGCCTAAAGAAATATTAGAATGATATGAATATGTCCCTATCATTCGTTAGAACAGATATTTAATTTGATAGATGGTCTAATTAGATGCAAACCCAGGACCGAGTCTGGTGTTATATTTATTTTAGCACCTACTTGTTTTGTTTTTTTGGAAGAAGAGGGGTATTACCAACACCACGAAGACCCGTCTAATACGCACTCTTTAGTATTCCCCATATTCTTGTATGGTGTGGAAACATAGACAATACGAGCCAGAGAACGGCAAAAGATTGATAAATTCGAGATGTGGTGCTGGAGACGCACGCTGAGGATACCCTGGACCGCCAAGCGCACCAATACATCGATCCTTTCGCAGCTTCGTGTCCAAACACGCCTTTCCAATATCTGCCAGCAGCGTATATTGACCTACTTTGGCCACATAATGAGGAGGAATGAAGAGAGCCTTAAAGAGCTAATCGATGTTGGGAACACGGAGGGTAAACGAGCCCGGGGACGGTCCCCAACCAGATGGAGCGATCAAGTGATAGGCCCATCATCAACCATGTTTTGCTCTGTCGTCCGAGACGCGATGAACAGGCACTGGTGGAGGCAGATCATCGAAACCAGGTGCAAACCGTCCACATCAGACGATGACCACGATCCTCAGTCGTGAGGGACCGACCACAGAGAGAGACTTATTTTGTTACCAGGCCATATAGGTCTGGCAGAAGTACAATATAAATATTTTCAAATTTTCACGGTTTGTACTCATACTAATGATGATTTAACGAGTCTATATCGTGTGATATATTGAAAAGTGTAGGTGTCGCAACCCGCACTTCTCGGAGGTGGTACCGCAGAGCATCAGTCAACACGTGAACACGGATGGGGTAACACACGCCGAAACGTAGAATTAAGAGGTCTTTACCTTTATTTTCAATATATTACACGATATAGCCCGTTAAATAATCATTAGTACAATATTAATAACGTAAACTCTGAATATCTATCGAAAATATTTCTTTCTTACACACACTGTTGTACATGAGTTTCAAGTTGCATTACAATATAACACTTATAGTTATTATTATCACTCTTTTAGTCATTTTTGTTTTATAAAGTGCTCACATTTTGGCACAAAGATCTCCTTTAGGTACTTGTTCTTGTTATTCTACAACCAAAGATTAATGACTGTAGAATGAATAGGGCACTACAAAATAGCCTATAGAGGCAAGCTTACCTTTTTTTCGTGACAAATACCTCAGAATTTCTATTTAGGGACGTTATTCTAAAGGAATAAAATAATGTCATGTCCAGATACAGTTGAGCTGCTACGTAGTTTATCATCACAATAATACATATATAAATTACGGAGTCGCTGAGCTTGTCAGAACACTTCCATACTACTTGGGTAGTATGGAAGTGTTCTGACAAGCTCAGCGAAACCAGACGTCCTTACCCAATACTTGTAAAGAATGTTTAAGAACTATTTATAGTTCATACGACACATTAGCTCATGTATTAGTTATATTACGAATACTACTGTATGGGCGCGGCTTTGAGCCTGTCATCATTAAAAGTCTGTATAAACTTTCAACAAAATTAAATGTGTTCAACGGCAAAAGGGCGGTTGCCGTCATCATGACAGGGGTTATGCTCTTTCGGTGACATATTGACTAAGTCAAAGCTTGTGGGTCCTGTTGCGAAGTTTGCCACAACAATTTAACCATCCGATAAATAAATTAACATCACGTGGTGACGAAATGTTACGAGAGCCCCTGGCAGCTAGTCGAGACTCTTATGCTTCTATTTTGAGTTAATTAACCTATCATTGAACTGTATCTGTTTAGAGTAAACGTACCTCTAAATAAATAGATTGAGTTATTTCCGAGCAAACAGTTACTATACAGTGAGCTATTTAGTGACGACGCGCCGCGCTTGATGAAGTGTAAATGTTGTTCTAGGACAAGTACAAGTCTACACCACGCACCCTTAACTAAATATATATCTTAGAATTGATCCTACTACGAACTACACACACTAAACTCACTAGAAACAGATTATTTCTCAGTAAATCGCTGTGAGGTTGTGTCGCGAGCGCGGGCCGGTCACTCCTACTACGTGCTACGTGGCGCTGAGCTCTGCGATACATCTGCTCTCCTGGTACAGCGCTTGTCACAGTCGCGATGTAACTTGTTGTTTATTTTAAAAGACACTCAACGCTTATTTATGTTGATAGCATTGAGTTAGTAAAATGGTTAACGATAACGCCACAATCAACTTTTTAATTAGAAACTTGTAAAACGTAATTAAGACGATATTCAGTGGTGGGGCGCTCGGCGCGGGCGGTGACGAGACGACGACGCAATACTCTCGAGAGCGATTGAGCGATCGTCCTCCAGCGACAATAAGTTGTTGCTCTGTTTGATTATCTGGCTGCTGGTTACACAGAGCGAGTATTTGGGTGCGAGCAAACAAGCGGCGTCGCTCGTAAATATCAATGAGCGCGAGTGAGGCGCGTGCGAGGCGCGGGTGCGAGGTGACCGCGCCGTCGATACACAGACACTATTGTTATATTAAACGTATTTGTTGTAAATCAACGTCGGGGATGGCGTCCTAAGTCAACACGCGCGCGGTTGCCAACATGAATAAATAAAGTGTTGTGCGAGGCTGACCGCGACGCGAGGCGCGAGGTGTGCAGAAGGTCTACTACGAGTTTTGCACTCAATTTTCACGGTGATTATAGACTAGTCGACGGAAACAATTTCCATACATTTTCTAAAAGCGCCTCTATCGGAGAGTTGCGATCGATAGAGATAGGGGGCACATTTAGGAAATGTATGAAAATTGTTCCTGTCGTCTAGTTTATCGTCAATGTGCAAAACTCGTATGTATCACGTGAGCTCATAAATGTTTATTAGGGGTTGTTCCTGCAGATAGCACGCTCGGAGCGCGTTATCGCTATAATGACGACCCGTGGCGCCGCCTGTCCCTCCACCCCGCGCACCAGCTGCACTGCAAGGTTTTTACCTACTCTTAGTACTGCCGCAACTCATTTTTATAATCCTAATGTACTTATTCTCTTTTGTGAATAGTAGGTTACTTAGGTAAGGCACAAAGAAATATTTAATTATCTGCCGGAGATTCTATTGAATCCTGAGTCGTAGGCAGTTTACAAAACTAAATATTGAAACAACGCAGCAATGTACAGAAAAACACGTGGATTAGAAATATAACAAGTGTAGCTCGTTAATAACGCAACAAATTGCCAAGATTACACTACATCCTCGCAACCTTCTACATAATTTTCTAGAATCAGATCTCTCCGACAATACAGATGATTTGGAAATCGTTTTCAAACAATGGATGGGACCATATTTTATCGGTGGTGCCATACGTTTCCCCCTCCGATCACTGAAGCAGAGAGTCCTGCATTCATTACGAGAGCCCGCTTAATGGCCTCTAGAGGTTCGATACCACGATTTTATCGACATCACGATTCCTCTTCGCGCACTCCGAATAAATAGCAAACAATTATATGCTAATCACTCGATTGTACCCAAAGAAAAGAAAGTAAAACACGAAATATATAATGAATTTAGTGGCCTGATTGGCCGGAAACGTGACTTCTTACAGCACCGTTGGAGTTAATAGTGTCTCGTCTGGCGTCCGAACCCGGCGCGCGCCATTTGTATTAATTACCAAGTAAGCGACACGTGTGCCGCCCGCCTCCGCACTGCCCACTGCCCACTGGGCACTAGCTCGTGTAAACACGCGCCTATTCATTACACTGTCCGGGGACAATGTCACGGCCATTTACGTTACGACCTGACTCGACACAGCTGGAGCGATGTCAACCTGAATGATAGTTTCTTGAACTTGTGGGACATTCATTTGCAGGTCACTTGTGGTCTTTCATTTAAATTTATCTTTAAGAAGTTACGTGTAAAACAGTAGTTATAATACACTTTATTTGGTTGTACCTCTGAATCGTGAGCTACCCAATATTATGTGTTCTTATTTATAATAAGATATTTTGTCCGACATCAGGCTTCGTCGCGCCAGTACGTATCTCCTAAAAATAAGTACAGCGCTCTCATCTTACAGCCTTTATACTGCGTCTTATTTCGGTTATAGTCGATGTTGAGGTGGACTGTATTTTTAATCTTCCAAAGGAATGAAACGCCTGGCTTGATGGTGAGTTGATTTATTTTGATCTTGATCAGGAACGGCTTGTTGCTTCGGATTTCTTGAGAGAACTACTGCTGACTGAACTGAACTACCTCGGTGCAACAAACCGTCCTGCTTATGTTCTATTTTACAGGGTGCAAGTAGTGAGTGGATGTGAGCGCAACGCATTCGGTTCGGCCAATCACAGCGCTTCGTCCGAGTTTCACTTGTGGTGGCGTTCGGACAGGTTTCGACATGTTCAAACCTGTTCGATCGTGCTCGCGTCCACTTTACATCGTCATGTTTTAATTTCTTATTTACTATGGGATAATAAAACAACCTTAATCGAATAACAATAAACATTTCCCTACTCTCAAATCGTTTTTATTGAATCATCCTTATATCTACTTAAGTCTACTTATATATTCATATTTATTTACATTATTTATGATCATTACTTAATTGTATTACAAAGCTACGACGTCCGTAACATCCTCCCCCCGGCGCAGGGCTACCGTAGCCTTATCTTCCACGCAGAGGACGGCGAGCTTCGTCGTGGGACGCCGTAGGATGCCTGCTGTAGTCCTGACGTCGGCTGATCGCACCTTGCCGTCTGGACCGACGTATGTAGTCTCCACGACGCCTCGGGGCCACGTCCCTCGTGGCAGTGTGGGGTCGATGACGACAACCAGGTCGCCAACGCGCAGAGGTCGTCCTCGGTCGTCGGATGCCCCCCTGGGCACCAGCGTCGGCAGGTATTCATTTACCCAGCGTCGCCAGAAATGGTCGGCGAGCGCCTGGGCAGCTCTCTACTGTTTTCGGCTGACCTCCTCGCAAGGCCCAGTATAGGGAAGGCCTGAGGAGGTCCCGATGAGGAAGTGGTTCGGAGTCAACGCCTCCGGATCCTTGGGATCGACGGAAACGTGGGTGAGAGGCCGAGAGTTTATAGAGTGTTCGGCCTCTACCATCAGGGTCAGCAGCACTTCTTCTTTTAGCGCCCGTTGATGCAGTGTCGCCCCCAACGCCGTTTTGACAGAGCGTACTAATCGTTCCCACGCTCCCCCCATATGCGGCGCCCCTGGTGGTATGAACTTCCACTTCATTCGGTGTGAAAGTCCGAAGTGGACGAATTCTTTGGCCCATTCTTCATAGGCCGTGCGCAGTTCTGTATCTGCTCCTCGAAAATTGGTGCCATTGTCGGAGTACATTACTCGGGGCCAACCTCGTCGTGCTGCCATTCTTCTTATGGCCATTATAGCCGAGTCGGTCGACAGGCTCGCCACCAGTTCCAGGTGAACTGCCCTGGTCACCAGGCAAGTGAACAGTGCTCCCCAGAGCTTCTCGTGTCTTCTTCCTATGACCACTGTCATTGGCCCAAAATAGTCGACTCCGCAGTGAATAAAGGGTCGCTGCGTCTCTGTTAGTCGTTCCATCGGTAGGTCCCCCGTGACTGGTTTTACTGGTGTCGCTCTTCTGATGCGGCAAAGTTGGCATCGCTGCGCTATGGCTCTTACTGTAGGGCGCAGATTGACCACCCAGTACTTTTGCCTTAAGTCGTTGACCACGCGTTCGTTGTTTGCATGGCCGGCCCTTCGATGGGCGTCTTCTATTAGCAGTCTGGTAAACGGGTGCTTGCCGTGTAATATGACCGGCTTCTTCTTCATGTCTGGAACCGCAGCGTGCCCGATTCTCCCTCTCACTTTGAGAATCTGGTCTTCCAAGTAAGGGTCCAGTTTTTACAGGCTACTAGACTTGGGCACTGGTCTTCCTTTTTCCAACAGTCTTATTTCTTCTGCGTAGTCGTCGAGCTGCGCTTGTTTCACCCATGTCTTCTCAGCCTTTTCTATCAGGTCAACGGTCATCTGGCTAGCTCGATTTTTGTACTTTTCCTTGAAGAGAAAGAGTACCGCTGTAGTTCGTATCAGCTTCTCATATGAGGAGAATCTGCTTATGTCGGGCAGATGAGAAGCGTGTTTCTTTTCTGTGACTACATAAGTCACTTCTTCCTCTTGGTCTTCTTTCCTGGCTTTCTCTTTCGGCCAGAGTTCTTTTTCATCATATAGAAATTCAGGCCCGGTGAACCATCTGTCTTCTGGTTTCATTTGTAGTTTATAATTAGGGCGCGTTGCATCATCTGCCACGTTTTGTTCCGTGGGCACCCATCTCCATTGATTGGCGTCGGTCAGCTCCGCTATTTCGCCCAAGCGGTGTGCCACGAAGGGTGTGTACTTGATGGCATCTTTTTCTATCCAACGCAGAACGGTTTGTGAGTCCGTCCAATACGTCACGTTCTTGGGCTTGTCTCTATGCTCTCTCACGATTGTTTCCGCTAATCGTGCGCCGATCACTGCCGCTTGGAGTTCGAGTCGAGGGACGGTTACTGGTTTTAATGGTGCGACCCTTGCTTTTGCCGCAACCAGGCTCACAGTCACTCTTCCATCTGGTTTCAGGATCCTCCAGTAGGCGGTCGCCGCGTATGCTTGTTCACTCGCATCACAGAAGACATGGAGCTCTATGTCGTCTTCAGAGCTTTTGCCGTAGCATCTTGGGACTCGCAGTTTCGTGGCCATGCTCAAACCTCGGAGCCATTCTTCGAAATGTTGTGCGTCTTCTTCGGGAATCACTTCATCCCATCCCACTCCGTGTCTCCACAGGTTTTGAAGTATGATTTTACCCGTGATAGTAAAATGGCTGATGAGACCGAGGGCATCGTAGACGGCCATCACTGCTCCGAGGGCTTCTCTTTTCGTCGGCGCTCTGTCTCTCATCCTCACTTCAGGTGCTAGACGGCTAAGCCCTGTGTTGAAGCCTAGTTCATCTTGATCCGTATGCCAAAGTAAACCAAGTGTCTTATCGGAGTTTTCCTGTCTCTGACCAAGCTTCACTTCGGCTTTGAGCACTCGTTTTTCTGTAGCCACGCTGTCCACCACACGCTGTTAGAGCACCATCCACGGAGGTTGAAGTGTGCATTCTCATGTATCTTCATGACCTCTTGTGCTGTTCTTATAGCTTCTCGCTCTGTGGCGAAGCTATCGACGTAGTCATCCATGTAGTGGCTCGATGTTATTGCTTGCACAGCGTTGGGGTATGCTTGTGCGTATCGTCTCGCGTTGGCATCTCTCACTGAGTGCGCGATGAACGGCGAGCACGATGCCCCGAAGATCATTGATATCATCTTGTACTTTTCGGCGGCTTATCACGCTCTTCGTCTCGCCAAAGAAACATTTGAGCTGCTTGGTCTTGTGGTCTTATTCTTACTTGGAGGAACATCTCTTGAATATCTGCTGTCACGGCTACCTGACGTTCTCTGAATCTGAAGAGGATTCCTGGTAGCGATTTCAGGAGGTCAGGTCCCTCTAGTAAGTGATCATTGAGGCACACTCCGCTGTATCGGTGCGCCGCGTCAAAAACCAGCCGCATCTTTCCCGGCTTGTTAGGGTTCACGACCGGGAAGTGTGGCAGGTACCATATCTTCTTGCTTCGTTCCTCTTGTCCATCGCACTCTTGGGCATAACCTTTATCGAGGAGGTTTCTCACTTGAGCGCGATACTGTGCAGCGAAATCCGAAGAGGCGTCCATCTTTTTTTCTATCATCTTTAGTCTCTTCACGGCACAGTGATAATTATTGGGCATCGGAGCGTCTTCATCTCTCCATGGCAGACCCACTTCGAAGTGTTCACCAACCTTCCTCATTGTTCGTTGGACCACGTCGATTGCCTTTTGGTCTTCTGGTCTGACTTTCTTTGCCAGGGAGACTCCAAGGGCATCAATCCTGAAGTGTGCTTTCACTATTTCTTCTCCGCGCCGTACATCTTCTGTCTGTTTGTTCGCAGACACGTCGTAGATATGAAGCACTAGTTGACCCTCTTTTTGAGTCAACGCTGAGCGTGGCGCCGTCCCATGAATTACCCATCCCAGTTGGGTATACGAGGCCGCAGGCTCATTCTTCTTGCCCATGCGTAGTTTTCGCGTCACGATCAGGTGCCAATTGTCCGCACCTATCAATACTTTCGGTGTGGCTTCGTCAAAGAATGCGTCCTTTTGCATGTCTCGGAGGTGTGGATATTTGATTAACATTGATTTATCTACTGTCTGACCATGAAGTCGTAGATCCTTCATCGTTCGTGCGCGTAATTCTTGATAGTCGCCGTTCTGACCACGAATTTGTAGTTTGACCTCTTGACTGTGTTCTTTGTGTGGCTGTGAGGTCACTCCTTGTATTTTGAGTGAAGAAATTGGCCCTTTCACTTGGATACGGCGTGTTAAATCCTCGTCGATGAGTGAGATCGTCGATCCTTCGTCCATTAGCGCGAACGTGGTCACTTGACCGCCTGGTCCTTTCAAAACGACGGGGCACATCTTTAAGAGTACGCGATGCGGCGCGTCGCTGCTTGCTGAGACAGTCATCACGGACTCCGCTGTCGGTGTGGCATCCGTCGCTTTTTCTTTGGTGTCTCGTTGCAACATCTCTTTGTGGAGCAGCGCGTGATGCGGGCGGGTACAGTTTTCTTTGCCACACCGCTTAGCTCGGCAGTGCTCTCGCCGGTGGTGATTATTCAGACATTTAAAGCACACTTTCTCCGTTCGTGCCCATTCCCACCTGTCGTCGACACTCATCATTGAAAACTTGGCGCACTTAGGCACATCATGGTCCCCAGCACAACACAGACATACTTGTTTCTTTTCATCTTCTTTTTCTGTCGTGGCGTAAATAACTTCTCTGCCCGCTTTCCTTTTTGTGCTTGCTTGCACCACATTTTTCTGTTCTCTCTTTGGTGCGGGCGTGGGCGTCGGGTTTGTGAAGGCGTACTTCATTGCACGGTCAGCCTCCCGCATCAGGAACCGAGATAATATCGTAATTTCAGGCTCACGTGACGTTTCCACTGCCTCAGAAGCGTAGTCGCACCACCTTGATTTCACGTGCGGGCTTAATTTGTCTACAACTTCACGCACTAGCATCGGGTTCCACAAGTATCCGCGGTTGTCCATATTGGTTAGCACACACACTATGTTCTGTAGCTTCACTGCGAACGAGTTTAGTTCACTTGCCACACTAGTGAGCCGAGGCAACTTCTTTATGTCCTCCGTCACATGGTCCATTAATATCTCCGGCCTTCCATAGTATTGTTCTAGCGTCTTCATAATTGTCCGTGGGTCAGACGCAGAGTACAGGAGCGCGGAGACTGCTTCCCTTGCTGGACCTCTGACGCAGTTCCTCAGTCTCGCTAAATTTTCCATCGCGGTGAATTTGTAGACACTCGATGAATCTTCATAAGCTGCCTTGAATGGCAGCCATTCCGTAGCTGCTCCGGTGAACACAGGTAGCTCAGTCACTTGTCGTGGCGGCGGGCGTACACGCATCATTTTGTCCAGCGTGTCGGCCAGTTGTTCGATGCCTCTTCCTACTCTGCGTTCCCCTCTTGTAGGTGAACGTGAGATCGAACGTTGTCTCCTGCGTGGCATGGCAGGCGTTGTAGCGTCGACACATGTGTTCGGCTCTGCGGCGGTTCGTTGGGCGGCGGGGTGCGTCGGCTGAGTTCTCTCTTCGGTGACTGGTGAGTGGGCTTGGTCAATACTTTGCAGCCACTCATCCACCCTGTCTTCACTCCTATGTCTGGAGCCCTCTTCACGAGCCTCTGCCTCTGCTTTAATCGCCGACACTTCATACTCGAACCGTTTGTTTACTAGGGCCTTTTCAATTTCCAATTGCTCGTTCCTAATTGCAGCAATTCTTTTTTGTGCCTCATATTCCGCTAGTTTTACTCTTGCCACATCACTGCTATAAGATCCCCTTGATCTTATCGTACTTGCGGTGTCTCTCATTGACCTATTTGCCGTCATTGTTCTGACAGAGTCCTGAATTCTTGGCTGGAACGACGTGCTTGGAGTGACGAGTTGTTCTTCACGCATTGTTACGCTCGCGATCGCGGTTGCTCGACTCGCCGGTACGTGGCGTGGAGCGGGTGCGGTAAGCGCGGCGGACGCACCAGACGGTGGCACAACTCCTCCCGTCGCGGCGGTGGCGTGCGGTGCGGTCACCGACACAGCGGCGATGGGCGTGGCACTGTCGATTCCACTTGCGGGCACTTCATGTTGGACGCGCGGCAACGCGGACGCAACGGTTGAAGGTGATCTCGGCGGCTCTTCGAATGTTCGGCGACGTCGGCTGTCGTAACCCGATTCTGCCTCACTCTCTTTGGCCGCAATACTCCTAGTCTTCATTTTTTAGGAACACTGTACTTGCGTATTTTCTTTGTCTTCAACTCGTCAGGCGAACGATGATCCGACTGTATCCGGCGAGCGTAGGACCAAACTGTTGAGGTGGACTGTATTTTTAATCTTCCAAAGGAATGAAACGCCTGGCTTGATGGTGAGTTGATTTATTTTGATCTTGATCAGGAACGGCTTGTTGCTTCGGATTTCTTGAGAGAACTACTGCTGACTGAACTGAACTACCTCGGTGCAACAAACCGTCCTGCTTATGTTCTATTTTACAGGGTGCAAGTAGTGAGTGGATGTGAGCGCAACGCATTCGGTTCGGCCAATCACAGCGCTTCGTCCGAGTTTCACTTGTGGTGGCGTTCGGACAGGTTTCGACATGTTCAAACCTGTTCGATCGTGCTCGCGTCCACTTTACATCGTCATGTTTTAATTTCTTATTTACTATGGGATAATAAAACAACCTTAATCGAATAACAATAAACATTTCCCTACTCTCAAATCGTTTTTATTGAATCATCCTTATATCTACTTAAGTCTACTTATATATTCATATTTATTTACATTATTTATGATCATTACTTAATTGTATTACAAAGCTACGACGTCCGTAACAGTCGACGTCTTAACTTTACCTCGAATATTACTTTTGAAAGCCACTTGTAAGGTTACTTATTGAAATTAAAATTCAATTTATGAAATGTGCTATTAATTGATAGGTTGATAAAGTGAGAATTACATAAGTGCGCTAAGTGCACGTGCGTCACTGTGGAGCCAAACGTCGCAGCTTGTCGCGCGAGGTGATAACTCACAGCGCTGTGCCACCGCGTCACCGTGTTGTTTATAACGCATTGTTTATCCCACACGGACGTGAAGTAAACAAACAAGAAACATTGGTGTCCACGTGTCCGCCTGTCCACTCGCCACACGTGATGGAGCGAGTATCACGCATGGAGATAGTAGCGGCGTCCACTCGCTGGTTCCCTATATTAACGTAAATCACGACGTGCGTGCGCTAACACCCGGAGATTACTTTTATTAGATCCGGAAACCTCATACGTCACGGTGAGGCACATATCAGTGGCAGGAGGAAGCCGCCGGGAGCGCCCACAGCCCTCCGCCCGGCGAACTCAGCGCCCCCTCACCGCCCCTCAGCCTCAACTGATGAGATTACACTGATTACGCCAATCACCCCTTTGTTTTGATAGTTTCCGAGAGCTCGTGGATATAGGCCCTAATAGCTCAGATTTAATAGCTCACTACCTCCGCGAGGAGATGAACATCGAGTCGACTTTATTATTCGGTTCATCTCAGTAAACATAAATAGTTGGTCCCACCTGCGGCGCTAGTGCTCTGCAGATACTTGTTGTTAATGGACACTTGTCAGCCTCGAGTTATTTACTATTCGTTCGGATTGTGGCAATTACAGTAAAGTTTCGCCGCGATTATTCACAGAATCTATTTGGAATAAATAAGAAATGCTTCTGTAAGAAATACCTAACTAGGTATTAAGTCATTTAATATTATACACGTTACGACTTTTGTTAATTAGCAATATTTAATTATTGAACATAGGTTAGCGCCCTCGAGCATGCTCCATAAATGCTGAACACAAAAACTCATAAAATCATACTTGTAAGTATACCTTGTAAAAGTATCGTCATAAAGCAGCCACATAAAACGTCAGCCGCACTCGATACAACACCGCGAACAATTGTGTCTAGCGCGGCAACTGTGACGCTTCACCCGTACAACTAGTTAGCGGCTAATGTTTTAAGTGCGTAGTGCTGCACCACCAACACAACAGAACTAACCTCCACCTCGACGATAAAAGCATTTCGTTAGTTCCACAACTAGTTTAAACCGAACACTCCACGCGCCGCGCTGATCGCCCCGCGCCATTATCAGACGCCAGATTTAGTGCGACGTGCGACAGGACGTAAATATTTCTGAGACGAAAATCTGTTCACCTAAATTACGTTTAAGTAACAAAACAAAGGAAAACGCATTGAGTGTTTCCAATCATCGTATAACATGTTAAGAGAAATGGAGAAAAGTTCCAGCGCTCGATATTCGTTCACTTAAATAAAGATTGAAAAAGTGGCGTCATATATCTGTGCGATACGCGGCGGCGCCTTATACTCGCGGCGCGCATTTGTCACCGCCGCGCCGCGCGGTTAGGCCTCGCCGTGACGCGCGGCACGTGACGTCTCCGGGGCATTCCAAATGTCATTCTAAGCGATACCATTTAATGGACCGTCGCTCTTTCATCCACAATCATCGTAGCATCACTTCACAACAAACCGTTAGTTATTGTTTGTTTACTAGCGGCTCGTACAAAAACGACTCAAAGGACTAGCAAGCTTCGTCGCAGGGTAGCGGCAAGTGGGGTACTCGCCGGATAATACCGGCGCAGTCCCGAAATCTCTTATGAACACAAGTTCAGAACAACATGAAGCACTGACTGTCGGTTGATTGATCGCGGCGACCGCTCACAATCTCACATTAATTGCCATAAGCTGCTTCTTACCGGAGCGCTTCGCACGACGCTCCACTTGATCAAACAGTCAAACAACGCTAACAGGCGAACGATTTAAACTCACGCTCGAACTGACGCACAGATCTATACGATGAACTTAGACTTCGTCTAGACTTCACTTAAAGTTAACACAAAGTCCCTATTCATAATAATATCTTTGTGTTCCTCGGATTTTCTAAGCATTCGCTAAGTTGTCGATATTGATAACTTACCAAAACTTAACTCATTCACAATGCTCACGTCAAAGCAAAGTGGATAAATTATAATCCTTTTCTCGAAAATAGCGTCGCAATGAAAAATATAATAATTTTCCTCCTTAGACGTCGAGTGAACAACATAGATTTTTATTTTGACAGACGTATAGAAAAGAAGTTGATACAGGCAATGTATCGTTTTCGTTTGGTGCGCTATAACTCGTACTTCGCTAAATCTCTGAGTGATGGCAGTAAGAAATGGAAATGTAAGTTTATGCTTTATACCATTTTATACAAAAGTAAAGCCTGAGCAAGGGTAAAGGCGCTGTATAGATCTCTTAGGTTAAGAGAATGTGTGTGTCAGTTTGTTGCGCATTCTGTGGCAATTCTCTCTGATAACCGATTCTCTTTGTCTCTACAGCACGGCATTAGTTGACATTCAATGTAGAAGACCCGCAGGTCACGATAAAATGATGTAAGTAGAATGCTGATAAAGAAATGTATCTTAAACAATAGTGTACTACGTCAGCAAAGTATGCAAGAACTAGCAATAAAAATCTGATAATTGGTAAGTAAAGCTGATCAGTGGATTAGACATAGTTTAGCACACGCTCAAATCCTATCACCAAATAGCATTATCTAATCGTACAATTATTATGAACGAATTTATTTGAAATGGCTAACAATTATTTTCTTCATCAAAAAAGTACAATAAAGCGGCCAACCGAGTGCTCGGTAACTCAGAAAGTCTACAGAGAATTGTATTGTGAAACGAAAGGACTTTCTATATTTATTCATTTCACTCTAAAACTGAACATTCCCGCTCCGTCCACCGTGGCTGTTGTATTGTGTTTAAAATGGCATCCATTGGTACGTCACTACATACCCACGGTGCTCTCACCGGGCGCAGTTTAGCGGCAGTTAGTGCGAGGGGACGCGACGTGCGGCCGATACAACACACGTGCGTCGCCGGTGGTTTATAGCTCCACCAGTCATTGTATTTGTTTGTTCGACGCGCTAATAAGTTCATACGCTGTCGCTTGTTTATAATAGAGTTTCATAATAGCCCTAAAGCAGGATTAATTACATTGTTAATGTGGAGTACGTACCGTGAGTGTAGTCGCGCTCGTGTGAGGCGGCGCCATCGTGTGCGCGTTAACATTAATTACTCCTGTTATGCGATGATCGCTGGTGTAACCTCGCCTGTGTTAAATACCTGTTTTAATTATTTATAATTATTTTGTTGCTGTTCCAGCTAGCGTGTGTTCCGTCTCGCTTGCACGCCAATCCTGGGCCGGGTAAACTCACACGATGTTCGTAACAAAGCTGGCTCAGTCGCCGGGAAATTGAATAATTGTCCTTCTATACGGTAAGTTAGTCGCTCCAGTGTATCGTGTGCAAGGGCCTGACCTACCAGCGCCGACTGCGGCCGGCTTGCGCCCGCGAGGAAGCATCACTTAAAGAACCTTCGCAATATAATTATTCCGTAGCACTGACTCGTAGCGGCACGTCGTAGCACTTGCTACGGCTTACTTTAAATTGCAATCCGAGAGCGGCGCATTATAAAATCATAGATTTAAGCATTCACTACTGGCGATGGGGCACCGCGTTGCTCTGTTGCTCATTGTTCATCTGATGGCAGCGAATTGATATCTTACAAAATGTCGTTAGTAAGGCTGAAATTAATAAACATAACTATGTATGTAAAGATGATGGCATATTCGAACCTAAAGAAACCATTGGTGTGGGAAGGCAGTGGTTGTAAAATAGAAGCTGAGGAAAGGCCCCTGAGGGACTGTCTTGTATGTGTCATTCTTTGAAAGACTTTGATTTTATCAACTTATAATCAATTTGAAAAAACGGACAGGTTTTATACTATACGTAGCACTATCAATCTTTTTTACTCTTATAATATTAGGGCACTAAACGGACCGTGTCCCTTCTGTTGGTAAGCAGCTAAATATGTCGCCCCATATCGGACAGTATTAGATAATAATAATTTTTACCATTATCCTATACAAAATGTCTAGCAATCAAGTAAAAACAAGGTCTACATCACATATTTCAAAATGCAAGAAATGTGATGAAAACACTAACAGTGCCGCTCTACGCCTCAAAGTTTTTGTCCTACTAACCGTATGAGAATTCCTGTAAGTTTCATAAAATGCAAAAGAAATATATAAATTTTATATGTTTGTCAGCCACAGCTATCGTACTATTATCAACAAAGCTGTAGAAAACGTAACCGTAAAAATATTAATATAAAGAGGGGCAACGAGGACTTCCTCTCGGAATGTAAGCGAAGCGTTTTCTTTCTAAATTTGTGACAAAAGCGCGATAGACGCTGGCTTTAGCCCAACGCAGTATACCGCTCTAAAAATTAATCAATGTAATACGCTCGGATATGTATTTTTGCGCTTAAACAAGGTACCCGGAACTATTTGGCAGAGATGGAGCGCTTATTATAAAGTAGCGTTGTTCCAACAGTCTAATTCAATAAAAGCGTATCATGGGTCGCGTACACTTGCGCAGAGTAATATCCACGGTGTAGGATCTTATGACGCGGAGCTTCACACTGACTCTAGCGCGCAGCTGATGGATTTATCAAAGTAAAGTGCGCACCGCACGACACACGTGTGACGATCTGCTAAACCAACAGAAACGCAGTGATTGTTTAGTTCTTAAGCATAATTATGCTAGTATGTATTACAAATAATGTAGCACATATAGACAAATGATTGGTGGAATTGCTACGCCGTAGCGCGTGCTCACTCACATCAGCATTTTATAGTCCACCGCTGGACTAGGCCTCTCCTTTGAAAGGAGGTATTGGCCTACAATACCACGTTGGCCAAACGGGTTGGTATAGGGTTTGTATCAAGTTTTCCTTCTCTTACAGTGTTGTTCTCTGCATAATATGCTCCCTCTGTCGACTCTTACGACACCCATGGGATGATATGGGGTGGTGACATTTCGAAATCTTAATCCGTCACCACACGGACGGCGAGCGCGTGCTACGTAGTAGAAAATATTAATATCTTGGTGACATAGTGCAAAATATCTCCCGTATAAATTCATGTCAAGTACAAAAGAAAGTTCATAGAATCGGATATTCAACCTGGGGTCCAC